>JAECWQ010000239.1:0-109363 GCA_018150835.1 Drosophila repletoides
GACCTCTAGATGACCTCCAGATGACCTCCAGATGACCTCCTTTTGACCTGCAGATGACCTCCAGCTGACCTCCAGATGACCTCCAGATGACCTCCAGCTGACCTCCAGATGACCTCCAGGTGACCTCTAGATTACCTCGGGCTATTGCCCTCAAGATGACATCCAGATGACATCCAGATGACCTTCAGATGACTTCCATGTATTACGTTCAGATGACTTCCAGATTACATGCATATGACATCCAGACGATTTCCAGATGACCTCCAGATGACCTCCAGATGACCTCCAGATGACCTTCAGTTGACCTCCAGATGACATCCAGATGACATGCAGATGACCTCCACAAGACCTCCACATCACCTCCAGATGACCGCCCAGATGGGTGCTTCCGATGACCTCCAGATGACATCCAGATGACATCCAGATGACCTCCTGATGACCTCCAGACTGACCTCCATATGACTTCCCGAACTGACCACCCAGATGACCTCCCAGATGACCTTCAGATGATCTCCAGATGACTCCCAGACGACCTCTGGATTACCTCCAGATAACTTCTCGACTCCTCCATATGGCCTCTAGATGACATCCAGATGACTTCCAGATGACATCCAGATGACCTCGAGACGACTTCCAGTTGACCTCTTCATGACTTCCAGATGACCTCCAGATGACCTCCAGATGACCTCCAGATGACCTCCAGATGACTTCCAGATGACCTCCAGATGACACCCAGCTGACTTCCAGATGACCTCCAGATGACCTCAAGATGACCTCCAGATAACCTCTAGAAGAGCTCCAGATGACCTCCAGATGACATCCAGATGTCATCCAGTTGACCTCCAGATGACATCCAGATGATCTCCAGATGACCTACAGATGACATCCAGATGACCTCCAGATGACCTCCAGAAGACCTCCAGATGACCTCCATTTGACTTCCAGATGACCTCCAGATGACATCCAGACGACTTCCAGATGACCTCCATATGACATCCACATGTCATCCAGATGACCTCCAGATGACATCCAGATGACCTCCAGATGACCTACAGATGACCTCCAGATGACCTCCAGATGACCTCTAGTTGACCTCCTGCTGACCTCAAGATGACCTCCAGATGACCTCCAGATGACCACTAGTGTACCTCCTGTTGACCTCCTGTTGACCTCCAGATGACCTCCACTTGACCTCCAGATGACCTCCAGATGACCTCCAGATGACCTCCAGATGACCTCAAGATGACCTCCAGATGACCTCCAGATGACCTCCAGATGACCTCCAGATGACCTCTAGTTGACCCCCTGTTGACCTCAAGGTGACCTCAAGATGACCTCCAGATGACTTCCAGATGGCCTCCAGATGACCTCCAGATGACCTCCAGATGACCTCTAGTTGACCTCCTGATGACCTTAAGATGACCTCCAGATGACCTCCAGATGACCTCCAGATGACCACTAGTGTACCTCCTGTTGACCTCCTGTTGACCTCCAGATGACCTCTTGTTGACCTCCTGTTGACCTCAAGATGACCACAAGATGACCTCCAGATGACCTCTACATGACCTCCAGATGACCTCCAGATGACCTCAAGATGACCTCCAGATGACCTCCAGATGACCTCCAGATGACCTCCAGATGACCTCCAGATGACCTACAGATGACCTCCAGTTGACCTCCAGATAACCTCTAGTTGACCTCCTGTTGTCCTCCAGATGACCTCCAGATGACCTCCAGATGACCTCTAGTTGACCTCCTGTTGACCTCAAGATGACCTCAAGATGACCTCCAGATGACCTCCACATGACCTCCTGTTGACCTCAAGATGACCTCAAGATGACCTCCAGATGACCTCCAGATGACCTCCACATGACCTCCAGATGACCTCCAGATGACCTCCAGATGACCTCAAGATGACCTCCAGATGAGCTACAGATGACCTCCAGATGACCTCCAGATGACCTCCAGATGACCTCCAGATGACCTCAAGATGACCTCCAGATGACCTCCAGATGACCTCTAGTTGACGTCCAGATGACCTCCAGATGACATCCAGATGACCTCCAGATGACCTCCAGATGACCTCTATATGACCTCCTGTTGACCTCCAGATGACCTCCAGATGACCACTAGTTGACCTCCAGATGACCTCCAGATGACCTCAAGATGACCTCCAGATGAGCTCCAGATGACCTCCAGATGACCTCTAGTTGACCTCCTGATGACCTCAAGATGACCTCCAGATGACCACTAGTTGACCTCCTGTTGACCTCCTGTTGACCTCCTGTTGACCTCCAGATGACCTCTAGTTGACCTCCTGATTTGACCTCCTGGCCCGACCTCAAGGCCAAGCCCTGTAGATGACCTCCAGACCAGGCCTCCCGACGGCCTCCAGATGACCTCCAGGCCGACCTCCACCCTGTTGACCTCCAGATGACTTGCTCCAGATGACCTCCAGATGACACTCCAGATGAGAATGACCTCCACATGCCCTCAAGGCTGACACTCCAGATGACCTCCAGATGACCTGCAGATGACCTCTAGTTGTACCCTGACCTCTAGATTTGACCTCCTGACTGACCTCAAAGCGACCTCAAAGACGGCCTCAGGCCAGCCTCCCATGACCTCCAGAATGACCTCCAGACAGCCTCCAGGCCAAGCCCTCAGATGACCTCCACATGACCTCAGGCCAGCCTCAGATGACCTCCAGATGACCTCCAGATGACCTCCAGATGACCTCCTGAACCCGGCCTTCTGATGACCTCCAGATGACCTCAAGATGACCTCCCGATGACCTCCAGATGACCTCTGATTTGACTAGATGACCTCCAGATGACCTCTAGTTGACCTCCTGTTGACCTCCAGATGACCTCCAGATGACCTCCAAGATGACCTCCAGATGACCTCCAGGCCAGCCTCCAGAATGACCTCTAGTTGACCTTCTTTTGACCTCCAGATGACCTCAAGATGACCTCTAGATGACCTGCAGACATCACATGACCTCCAGATGACTTCCAGATGACCTCCCATTTGACTTCCAGGCCAGCCTCATTTGACCTCCAGATGACCTCCATATGACATCTAGATGACCTCCAGATGGCCTCCAGATGACCTCCAGGTGACCTCCAGCTGACCTCTAGCTGACCTCCAGATGACCTCCAGATGACCTCCAGATGACCTCTAGATGACCTCCAGCTGACCTGGCCCCAGATGACCTCCAGTTGACCTCCAGTCTTGACCTCCAGATGACCTCCAGGTGACCTTCACATTTACCTCCTAGATGACCTCCAGATGACCTCCAGATGACCTCCAGATGACCTCCCTTTGACCTCCAGATGACCTCCAGATTACCTCCATATTACCTCCAGATGATTTCCAGATGACCTCCAGATGATCTCCAGATGACCTCCAGATGACCTCCAGTTGACCTCCAGATGACCTCCAGATGACCTCCAGATGACCTCCAGATGACCTCCAGCTGACCTCCAGTTGACCTCCTCTTGAATTCCTCATGACTTCCAGATGACCTCCAGATGACCTTCCAGATGACCTCCAGATGACCTCCTGATGACCTCCAGATGACTTCCAGATGACCTCCAGATTGACCTCCAGATGACCTCCAGATGATCTCCAGATTACTTTTAGATGACCTCCAGATTACCTCCAGATGACTTGGCTCACCTGGCCTCCAGATGGCCTCTAGATGACCTCCAGATAGTCTTAAGATGATCTCCAAGATGACCTCCAGATGACCTCCAGACTGGTACTCTTCATGATCTTCAGATGACCTCCAGATGTCCTCCAGATGACCTCCAAATGACCTCCACATGACCTCCAAATGACCTACAGGATGGCCCCCAGCTGACTGCTGATTGGCCTCCAGATGACCTTCCAGGTGACCTCTCCAGATAACCATCAAGAAGACCTCCAAATGACCTCCAGATGGCCTCCAAATGGCCTCCAGTTGACCTCCAGATGGCCTCCCGATGAGTCTCCTGGTGGGCTACAGATGACCTCAAGTATGGCCTCCAGATGACCTCCAGAAGACCTCCAGATGACCTCCAGCTTGACTTCAAGTACTGACCTCCAGATGGCCTCCAGTAAAGTACTTCCAGGTCAGCCTCCAGAAGACCTCCAGATGTCCTCCAAATGGCCTCCAAATGGCCTCAAAATGGCCTCCAGCTGGCCTCCCCGTTGGCCTGCAGATGACCTCCAGATGGCCTTTCCAGGTTGGCCTCCTGCTGACCTCCAGATGGCCGCCAGATGACCTCCAGATGGCCTCCCAGATGACCTCCTGTTGACCTCCTGTTTAGCCTCCAGATGGCCTCCAGTTGGCCTCCAGATGGCCTCCAGGTGGTACCTCAAGATGGCCTGCTGATGGCCTCCAGATGGCCTCAAGGCTGGCCTCCAGATGGCCTCCACATGACCTCCAGGATGACCTCCAGATGGCCTCCAGTAGACCCCCTGTTGACCTCAAAGTTACCTCCAGATGACCTCCAGGATGACTTCCAGATGACCTTCAGATGACCTCCAGATGACCTCCAGATGACCTCCAAATGACCTCCTGATTGACCTCCAGATGACCTCCAGATGACCTCCAGATGACCTTCCAGATGACCTCTAGATGACCTCCCGTTGACCTCCTGTTGACTCTCCAGTTGACCTCCTCTTGACCTCCTGTTGGGCTCAAGATGGCCTCCTGATGACCTCCAGATGACCTCTAGATGACCTCCAGGTGACCTCCGAGATGACCTCCAGTTGACCTCCAGATGACCTCCAGATGACTTCCAGATGGCCTCAGATGACCTCCAGATGACCTCCAGATGATCTCTAGTTGACCTCCTGATTGACCTTAAGGCTGACCTCCAGGTGACCTCCAGATGACCCCCAGATGACCTCTAGATGTACCTCCTGTTGACCTTTGTTGACCTCTAGTTGACCTCTTGTTGGCCTCCAGTTGACCTCCAGATGACCTCCCAGATGACCTCCAGATGACCTCTACTTTGACCTCCAGATGGCCTCCAGATGACCTCAAGATGACCTCCAGATGATCTCCAGATGACCTCCAGATTACCTCCCAGATGACCTCCAGATGACCTACAGATGACCTACAGTTGACCTTCAGATGACCTTCTAGTTGACCTCTTGTTGTCCTCCAGATGATCTCCAGATGATCTCCAGATGACCCCTCTAGTTGACCTCCTGTTGATCTCAAGATGACCTCCAGATGACCTCCAGATGTCCTCCAGATGACCTCCAAATGACCTCCAGATGACCTCTAGTTGACCTCCAGATGACCTCCAGATGACCTCCAGATGACCTCCAGATGACCTCCAGATGACCTCCAGATGACCTCCAGATGACCTCCAGATGACCTCCAGATGACCTCCAGATGACCTCCAGGTGACCTCCAGATGACCTCCAGATGACCTCTAGTTGACCTCCTGATGACCTCCAGATGACCTCCAGATGACCTCCAGATGATCTCCAGATGACCTCCACATGACCTCCAAATGACCTCCAGATGACCTCCAGATGACCTCTAGTTGACCTCCAGATGACCTCCAGATGACCTTCTCCAGATGACCTCCAGATGACCTGCAGATGACCTCCAGATGACCTCCAGATGACCTCCAGATGACCTCTAGATGACCTCTAGTTTTATTTCCTGATGACCTCCAGATGACCTCCAGATGACCTCCAGTTGACCTCCTGTTAAGACCTCCTGATGACTCTTTCCAGATGATCTCCTGAATTGACCTCTAGTTGACCTCCTGTTGACCTCAAGATGACCTCTAGATGACCTCCAGATGATTCCACATGACCTCCAGGCTGACCTCCAGATGACCTCCTGTTGACCTGCTGATGACCTCCAAATGACCTGCAGGCCAAGACCTCGAATTGAACTCCACATGACCTCCAGATGGCCTCCAGGTGGCCTCCAGATGGCCTGCAGATGACCTCCTAGTTGGCCTCCAGATTACCTCTAGATGATCTCCCTTTGACCTCAAGATGACCTCAAGATGACCTACAGATGACCTCCACCGCTGACCTCCCAGATGACCTCCAGATGTCCTCCAGATGACCTCAGTTGACCTCCACATGACCTCCAAGTGACCTCCAGATGACCTCCAGGTGACCTCTAGTTGACCTCCAGATGACCTCCCTAGTTGACCTTCTGATGACCTTCAGATGACCTCCAGTTGACCTCCCAGATGACCTCCAGATGACCTCCAGTTGACCTCCAGATGACCTCCCAGATGACCTCTTGTTGACCTCCTGACCTCCAGATGACCTCCAGATGACCTCCAGATGATCTCCAGATGACCTCCAGATGACCTCCAAATGACCTCTCTGATGACCTCCAGGATGACCTCAAGTTTGACCTCTAGATGACCTCCTGATGACCTCCACATGACCTCCAGATGACCTCCAGATGACCTTCAGTTGACTTCCAGATGACCTCCAGTTGACCTCCAGATGACCTCCATATGACCTCTCTAGATCGACCTCCAGGTGGCCTCCAGATGACCTCCCAGATGACCTTCAGCTGACCCTCTAGTTGACCTCCAGATGACCTCCAGATGACCTCCTGAGTGACCTGCAGATGACCTCCAAATGACCTCTAGTTGACCTCCTGATGACCTCCAGCTGACCTCCAGATGACCTCCAGAGTGATCTCTAGATGACCTCCACGTGACCTCCCAATGGCCTCCAGGTGAGCCTCCAGATGACTTCTAGCCTGGCCTCCAGGTGGCTTCCAGATGACCTCCAGATTATGATGACATCCCAGGACGGTTTCCAGGATGACCTCCAGATGACCTCCAGATGACCTCCAGAGTGACCTCCCGTTGGCCTCTAGTTGACCTCCTGATGACCTGCAGATGACCTCCACGCCAAGAACTCCAGATGACCTCCAGATGACCTCCAGATGAATTCTCCAGCTGATCTCCAGATGACCTCCAGGCCAAGGATGACCTCTAGATGACCTCTCCAGATGACCTCCAGATGACCTCCAGATGACCACCAGATGACCTCTAGTTGACCTTTAGCTGACCTCCAGATGACCCCCAGACGACCTCCAAATGACCTCCAATTAACCTCCTCCTCCACATGGCCTCTAGATGACCTCCAGATGACTTCTAGTTGACCTCCAGATGATCCTCCAGATGGCCTCCAGATGACCTCTCAGATGACCTCCAGATGACCTCCAGATGACCTCCAGATGACCTCCATTTGACCTCCAGATGACCTCCAGATGAACCCCACCAGATGACCTCCAGATGACCTCAAGATGATCTCAAGATGACCTCTAGAAGACCTCCAGATGATGCTCCAGATGACATTCAAATGACCTCCAGATGACCTCAGATGACCTCCTAGTTGATCTACAGATGGCCTCCAGATGACCTCCAGATGACCTTCAGATGACCTCCCAGAAGACCTCCAGATGACCTCCAGTTGACCTCCAGGTGACCTCAGATGACATCCAGATGACCTTTAGTTGACCTCCTTATGACCTCCACATGTCCTCCAGATGACCTCAGATGATCTCCAGATGACCTCCCACATGACCTACAAGCCTGGCCTCCAGATGACCTCCAGATGACCTCCTGATTGACCTCCTGATGACCTCAAGATGACCTCCAGATGACCTCCAGATGACCTCCTAGATGGCCTCCCTGATGACCTCTTGATGACCTCTAGGCGACCTCCCGATGACCTCCCGATGACCTCCAGGTGACCTCCTAGATGACCTCCAGATGACCTCCAGATGACCTCCAGATGATCTCCAGGTGGCCTCCAGATGGCCTCAGATGACCTCCAGATGACCTCGTCCGATAACCCCCTTGTTGACCTCAAGGTGACCTCCAGATGGCCTCCAGATGACCTCCAGATGGCCTCCACATGACCTCCAGATGACCTCCAGATGACCTCTAGTTGACCTCCTGATGACCTTCCACATGACCTCCAGATGACCTCCAGATGATCTCCATGCTGATCTCCAGATGACCTCCTTTGTTGACCTCCTGTTGACCTCCAGATGACCTCTTGTTGACCTCTCTGATGACCTCCAGATGATCTCAAGATGATCTCCAGATGACCTCTACATGACCTCCAGATGACCTCCAGATGACCTCCAGATGACCTCCAGATGACCTCTAGTTGACCTCCAGATGACCTCCAGATGACCTCCAGATGACCTTCAGAGTGACCTCCAGTTGACCTCCAGATGACCTCTAGTTGACCTCCTGTGTGTCCTCCAGGTGACCTCCAAGATGACCTCCTAGTTGACCTCCTGTTGACCTCCTGTTGACCTCCAGGCTGACCTCCAGATGATTCTCCAGATGACCTCCACATGACCTCCAGCTTGACCTCCAGATGACCTCCAAGATGACCTCCCAGATGGCCTCCAGATGACCTCCAGATGACCTCCAGATGACCTCCAGATGACCTGCAGATGACCTCCAGATGACCTCCAGATGACCTCCAGATGACCTCCAGATGACCTCTAGTTGACCTCCTGATGACCTCCAGATGACCTCCAGATGACCTCCAGATGACCTCCAGATGACCTCCAGATGACCTCCAGATGATCTCTAGTTGACCTCCAGGTGACCTCCAGATGACCTCCAGGATGACCTCCTGATGACCTCCAGATGACCTCCAGATGACCTCCAGATGACCTCCAGATGACCTCTAGTTGACCTGCTGATGACCTCCAAATGACCTCCAGATGACCTCTAATTGACCTCCACATGACCTCCAGATGACCTCCAGATGACCTCAGTTTGACCTCCAGATGACCTCCAGGCATGACCTCTAGTTGACCTCCTGATGACCTCCAGATGATCTCCAGATGGCCTCTAGTTGACCTCCTGATGCCCTCCTGATGAAGCCTCCTGATGGCCTCCAGGTGACCTCTAGTTGATCTCTAGATTGATCTCGTTGAAAAGATGACCTCTAAGATGACCTCCAGATGATCTCCAGATGACCTCCAAATGACCTCCAGATGACCTCCAGATGACCTCTAGATGACCTCCAGATGACCTCAAGGATGGCCTCCAGATGACCAGTCAGATGACCTCCAGTTGACCTCCAGTTGACCTCCTGTTGACCTCCAGGTGACCTCCAGATGACTTCCAGATGACCTCTAGTTGACCTCCAGATGACCTCCAGATGACCTCCAGATGAGCTCCAGATGACCTCCCAGATGATGCTCCCGATGACCTCCCAGATGACCTCCAGTTGACCTCCAGATGACCTCCAGATGACCTCCAGATGACCTCCAGATGACCTCCAGATGACCTCCAGATGACCTCCAGATGACCTCCAGATGACCTCCAAGATGACCTCCAGATGACCTCCAGATGACCTCCAGATGACCTCCAGATGACCTCCAGATGACCTCCAGATGACCTCCAGTTGACCTCCAGATGACCTCAAGATGACCTCCAGATGACCTCCAGATGACCTCCAGTTGACCTCCAGATGACCTCCAGATGACCTCCAGATGACCTCCAGATGACCTCCAGTTGACCTCCAGTTGACCTCCAGATGACCTCCAGATGACCTCCAGATGACCTCCAGATGACCTCCAGATGACCTCCAGATGACCTCCAGATGACCTCCAGATGACCTCCAGATGACCTCCAGATGACCTCCAGATGACCTCCAGATGACCTCCAGATGACCTCAGATGACCTCCAGATGACCTCCAGATGACCTCCAGATGACCTCCAGATGACCTCCAGTTGACCTCCAGATGACCTCCAGATGACCTCCAGATGACCTCCAGATGACCTCCAGATGACCTCCAGATGACCTCCAGATGACCTCCAGTTGACCTCCAGATGACCTCCAGATGACCTCCAGATGACCTCCAGATGACCTCCAGATGACCTCCAGATGACCTCCAGATGACCTCCAGATGACCTCCAGATGACCTCCAGATGACCTCCAGATGACCTCCCAGATGACCTCCAGATGACCTCCAGATGACCTCCAGATGACCTCCAGATGACCTCCAGATGACCTCCAGATGACCTCCAGATGACCTCCAGATGACCTCCAGATGACCTCCTGTTGACCTCCAGATGACCTCCAGATGACCTCCAGCTGACCTCCAGATGACCTCCAGATGACCTCCAGATGACCTCCAGATGACCTCCAGATGACCTCCAGATGACCTCCAGATGACCTCCAGATGACCTCCAGATGACCTCCAGATGACCTCCAGATGACCTCCAGATGACCAGATGACCTCCAGATGACCTCCAGATGACCTCCAGATGACCTCCAGATGACCTCCAGATGACCTCCAGATGACCTCCAGATGACCTCCAGATGACCTCCAGATGACCTCCAGATGACCTCCAGATGACCTCCAGATGACCTCCAGATGACCTCCAGATGACCTCCAGAGATGACCTCCAGATGACCTCCAGATGACCTCCAGATGACCTCCAGATGACCTCCAGATGACCTCCAGATGACCTCCAGATGACCTCCAGATGACCTCCAGATGACCTCCAGATGACCTCCAGATGACCTCCAGATGACCTCCAGATGACCTCCAGATGACCTCCAGATGACCTCCAGTTGACCTCCAGATGACCTCCAGATGACCTCCAGATGACCTCCAGATGACCTCCAGATGACCTCCAGATGACCTCCAGATGACCTCCAGATGACCTCCAGATGACCTCCTTGACCTCCAGATGACCTCCAGATGACCTCCAGATGACCTCCAGATGACCTCCAGATGACCTCCAGATGACCTCTAGTTGACCTCCAGTTGACCTCCAGATGACCTCCAGATGACCTCCAGATGACCTCCAGATGACCTCCAGATGACCTCCAGATGACCTCCAGATGACCTCCAGATGACCTCCAGATGACCTCCAGATGACCTCCAGTTGACCTCCAGATGACCTCCAGATGACCTCCAGATGACCTCCAGATGACCTCCCAGATGACCTCCAGATGACCTCCAGATGACCTCCAGATGACCTCCAGATGACCTCCAGATGACCTCCAGTTGACCTCCAGATGACCTCAAGATGACCTCCAGATGACCTCCAGATGACCTCCAGATGACCTCCAGATGACCTCCAGTTGACCTCCAGATGACCTCCAGATGACCTCCAGATGACCTCCAGATGACCTCCAGATGACCTCCAGATGACCTCCAGATGACCTCCAGATGACCTCCAGATGACCTCCAGATGACCTCCAGATGACCTCCAGTTGACCTCCAGATGACCTCCAGATGACCTCCAGATGACCTCCAGATGACCTCCTGTTGACCTCCAGATGACCTCCAGATGACCTCCAGATGACCTCCAGATGACCTCCAGATGACCTCCAGATGACCTCCAGATGACCTCCAGTTGACCTCCAGATGACCTCCAGATGACCTCCAGATGACCTCCAGATGACCTCCAGATGACCTCCAGATGACCTCTAGATGACCTCCAGATGACCTCCAGATGACCTCCAGATGACCTCTAGTTGACCTCCTGTTGACCTCCAGATGACCTCCAGATGACCTCCAGATGACCTCCAGATGACCTCCAGTTGACCTCCAGATGACCTCCAGATGACCTCCAGATGACCTCCAGATGACCTCCAGATGACCTCCAGTTGACCTCCAGATGACCTCCAGATGACCTCCAGATGACCTCCAGTTGACCTCCAGATGACCTCCAGATGACCTCCAGATGACCTCCAGATGACCTCCAGATGACCTCCAGATGACCTCCAGATGACCTCCAGATGACCTCCAGATGACCTCCAGATGACCTCCAGATGACCTCCTGATGACCTCCAGATGACCTCCAGATGACCTCCAGATGACCTCCCAGTTGACCTCCAGATGACCTCCAGATGACCTCCAGATGACCTCCAGATGACCTCCAGATGACCTCCAGATGACCTCCAGATGACCTCCAGATGACCTCCAGATGACCTCCAGATGACCTCCAGATGACCTCCAGATGACCTCCAGATGACCTCCAGTTGACCTCCTGATGACCTCCAGATGACCTCCAGATGACCTCCAGATGACCTCCAGATGACCTCCAGATGACCTCCAGATGACCTCCAGATGACCTCCAGATGACCTCCAGATGACCTCCAGATGACCTCCAGATGACCTCCAGATGACCTCCAGATGACCTCCAGATGACCTCCAGTTGACCTCCAGATGACCTCCAGATGACCTCCAGATGACCTCCAGATGACCTCCAGATGACCTCCAGATGACCTCCAGATGACCTCCAGATGACCTCCAGATGACCTCCAGATGACCTCCAGATGACCTCCAGATGACCTCCAGATGACCTCCAGATGACCTCCAGATGACCTCCAGATGACCTCCAGATGACCTCCAGATGACCTCCAGATGACCTCCAGATGACCTCCAGATGACCTCCAGATGACCTCCAGATGACCTCAGATGACCTCCAGATGACCTCCAGATGACCTCCAGATGACCTCCAGTTGACCTCCAGATGACCTCCAGATGACCTCCAGATGACCTCCAGATGACCTCCAGATGACCTCCAGATGACCTCCAGATGACCTCCAGATGACCTCCAGATGACCTCCAGATGACCTCCAGATGACCTCCCAGATGACCTCCAGATGACCTCCCAGATGACCTCCAGATGACCTCCAGATGACCTCCAGATGACCTCCAGATGACCTCCAGATGACCTCCAGATGACCTCCAGATGACCTCCAGATGACCTCCAGATGACCTCCAGATGACCTCCAGATGACCTCCAGATGACCTCCAGATGACCTCCAGATGACCTCCAGTTGACCCTCCAGATGACCTCCAGATGACCTCCAGATGACCTCCAGATGACCTCCAGATGACCTCCAGATGACCTCCAGATGACCTCCAGATGACCTCCAGATGACCTCAGATTCAGATGACCCTCAGATGACCTCCAGATGACCTCCAGATGACCTCCAGTTGACCTCCCTGTTGACCTCCAGATGACCTCCAGATGACCTCCAGATGACCTCCAGATGACCTCCAGATGACCTCCAGATGACCTCCAGATGACCTCCAGATGACCTCCAGATGACCTCCAGATGACCTCCAGATGACCTCCAGATGACCTCCAGATGACCTCCAGATGACCTCCAGATGACCTCCAGATGACCTCCAGATGACCTCCAGATGACCTCCAGATGACCTCCAGATGACCTCCAGATGACCTCCAGATGACCTCCAGATGACCTCCAGATGACCTCCAGATGACCTCCAGATGACCTCCAGATGACCTCCAGATGACCTCCAGATGACCTCCAGATGACCTCCAGATGACCTCCAGATGACCTCCAGATGACCTCCAGATGACCTCAAGATGACCTCCAGATGACCTCCAGATGACCTCCAGATGACCTCCAGATGACCTCCAGATGACCTCTCAGATGACCTCCAGATGACCTCCAGATGACCTCCAGATGACCTCCAGATGACCTCCAGATGACCTCCAGATGACCTCCAGATGACCTCCAGATGACCTCCAGATGACCTCCAGATGACCTCCAGATGACCTCCAGATGACCTCCAGATGACCTCCAGATGACCTCCAGATGACCTCCAGATGACCTCCAGATGACCTCCAGATGACCTCCAGATGACCTCCAGATGACCTCCAGATGACCTCCAGATGACCTCCAGATGACCTCCAGATGACCTCCAGATGACCTCCAGATGACCTCCAGATGACCTCCAGATGACCTCCAGATGACCTCCAGATGACCTCCAGATGACCTCAGATGACCTCCAGATGACCTCCAGATGACCTCCAGATGACCTCCAGATGACCTCCAGATGACCTCCAGATGACCTCCAGATGACCTCCAGATGACCTCCAGATGACCTCCAGATGACCTCCAGATGACCTCCAGATGACCTCCAGATGACCTCCAGATGACCTCCAGATGACCTCCAGATGACCTCCAGATGACCTCCAGATGACCTCCAGATGACCTCCAGATGACCTCCAGATGACCTCCAGATGACCTCCAGTTGACCTCCAGTTGACCTCCAGATGACCTCCAGATGACCTCCAGATGACCTCCAGATGACCTCCAGTTGACCTCCAGATGACCTCCAGATGACCTCCAGATGACCTCCAGATGACCTCCAGATGACCTCCAGATGACCTCCAGATGACCTCCAGATGACCTCCAGATGACCTCTAGTTGACCTCCTGTTGACCTCCAGATGACCTCCAGATGACCTCCAGATGACCTCCAGATGACCTCCAGATGACCTCCAGATGACCTCCAGATGACCTCCAGATGACCTCCAGATGACCTCCAGATGACCTCCAGATGACCTCCAGATGACCTCCAGATGACCTCCAGATGACCTCCAGATGACCTCCAGATGACCTCCAGATGACCTCCAGATGACCTCCAGATGACCTCCAGATGACCTCCAGATGACCTCCAGATGACCTCCAGATGACCTCCAGATGACCTCCAGATGACCTCCAGATGACCTCCAGATGACCTCCAGATGACCTCCAGTTGACCTCCAGATGACCTCCAGATGACCTCCAGATGACCTCCAGATGACCTCCAGATGACCTCAGTTGACCTCCAGATGACCTCCAGATGACCTCCAGATGACCTCCAGATGACCTCCAGATGACCTCCAGATGACCTCCAGATGACCTCCAGATGACCTCCAGATGACCTCCAGATGACCTCCAGATGACCTCAGATGACCTCCAGATGACCTCCAGATGACCTCCAGATGACCTCCAGATGACCTCCAGATGACCTCCAGATGACCTCCAGATGACCTCCAGATGACCTCCAGATGACCTCCAGATGACCTCCAGATGACCTCCAGATGACCTCCAGATGACCTCCTGATGACCTCCAGATGACCTCCAGATGACCTCCAGATGACCTCCAGATGACCTCCAGATGACCTCCAGATGACCTCCAGATGACCTCCAGATGACCTCCAGATGACCTCCAGATGACCTCCAGATGACCTCCAGATGACCTCCAGATGACCTCCAGATGACCTCAGATGACCTCCAGATGACCTCCAGATGACCTCCAGATGACCTCCAGATGACCTCCAGATGACCTCCAGATGACCTCCAGATGACCTCCAGATGACCTCCAGATGACCTCCAGATGACCTCCAGATGACCTCCAGATGACCTCCAGATGACCTCCAGATGACCTCCAGATGACCTCCAGATGACCTCCAGATGACCTCCAGATGACCTCCAGATGACCTCCAGATGACCTCCAGATGACCTCCAGATGACCTCCAGATGACCTCCAGATGACCTCCCAGATGACCTCCAGATGACCTCCAGATGACCTCCAGATGACCTCCAGATGACCTCCAGATGACCTCCAGATGACCTCCAGATGACCTCCAGATGACCTCCAGATGACCTCCTAGATGACCTCCAGATGACCTCCAGATGACCTCCAGATGACCTCCAGATGACCTCCAGATGACCTCCAGATGACCTCCAGATGACCTCCAGATGACCTCCAGATGACCTCCAGATGACCTCCAGATGACCTCCAGTTGACCTCCAGATGACCTCCAGATGACCTCCAGATGACCTCCAGATGACCTCCAGATGACCTCCAGATGACCTCCAGATGACCTCCAGATGACCTCCAGATGACCTCCAGATGACCTCCAGATGACCTCCAGATGACCTCCAGATGACCTCCAGATGACCTCCAGATGACCTCCCAGATGACCTCCAGATGACCTCCAGATGACCTCCAGATGACCTCCAGATGACCTCAGATGACCTCCAGATGACCTCCAGATGACCTCCAGATGACCTCCAGATGACCTCCAGATGACCTCCAGATGACCTCCAGATGACCTCCAGATGACCTCCAGATGACCTCCAGATGACCTCCAGTTGACCTCCAGATGACCTCCAGATGACCTCCAGATGACCTCCAGATGACCTCCAGATGACCTCCAGATGACCTCCAGATGACCTCCAGATGACCTCCAGATGACCTCCAGATGACCTCCAGATGACCTCCAGATGACCTCCAGATGACCTCCAGATGACCTCCAGATGACCTCCAGATGACCTCCAGATGACCTCCAGATGACCTCCAGATGACCTCCAGATGACCTCCAGATGACCTCCAGATGACCTCCAGATGACCTCCAGATGACCTCCAGATGACCTCCAGATGACCTCCAGATGACCTCCAGATGACCTCCAGATGACCTCCAGATGACCTCCAGATGACCTCCAGATGACCTCCAGATGACCTCCAGATGACCTCCAGATGACCTCCAGATGACCTCCAGTTGACCTCCAGATGACCTCCAGATGACCTCCAGATGACCTCCAGATGACCTCCAGATGACCTCCAGATGACCTCCAGATGACCTCCAGATGACCTCCAGATGACCTCCAGATGACCTCCAGATGACCTCCATGATGACCTCCAGATGACCTCCAGATGACCTCCAGATGACCTCCAGATGACCTCCAGATGACCTCCAGATGACCTCCAGATGACCTCCAGATGACCTCCAGATGACCTCCAGATGACCTCCAGATGACCTCCAGATGACCTCCAGATGACCTCCAGATGACCTCCAGATGACCTCCAGATGACCTCCAGATGACCTCCAGATGACCTCCAGATGACCTCCAGATGACCTCCAGATGACCTCCAGATGACCTCCAGATGACCTCCAGATGACCTCCAGATGACCTCCAGATGACCTCCAGATGACCTCCAGATGACCTCCAGATGACCTCCAGATGACCTCCAGATGACCTCCAGATGACCTCCAGATGACCTCCAGATGACCTCCAGATGACCTCCAGATGACCTCCAGATGACCTCCAGATGACCTCCAGATGACCTCCAGATGACCTCCAGATGACCTCCAGATGACCTCCAGATGACCTCCAGATGACCTCCAGATGACCTCCAGATGACCTCCAGATGACCTCCAGATGACCTCCAGATGACCTCCAGATGACCTCCAGATGACCTCCAGATGACCTCCAGATGACCTCCAGATGACCTCCAGATGACCTCCAGATGACCTCCAGATGACCTCCAGATGACCTCCAGATGACCTCCAGATGACCTCCAGATGACCTCCAGATGACCTCCAGATGACCTCCAGATGACCTCCAGATGACCTCCAGATGACCTCCAGATGACCTCCAAGATGACCTCCAGATGACCTCCAGATGACCTCCAGATGACCTCCAGATGACCTCCAGATGACCTCCAGATGACCTCCAGATGACCTCCAGATGACCTCCAGATGACCTCCAGATGACCTCCAGATGACCTCCAGATGACCTCCAGATGACCTCCAGATGACCTCCAGATGACCTCCAGATGACCTCCAGATGACCTCCAGATGACCTCCAGATGACCTCCAGATGACCTCCAGATGACCTCCAGATGACCTCCAGATGACCTCCAGATGACCTCCAGATGACCTCAGATGACCTCCAGATGACCTCCAGATGACCTCCAGATGACCTCCAGATGACCTCCAGATGACCTCCAGATGACCTCCAGATGACCTCCAGATGACCTCCAGATGACCTCCAGATGACCTCCAGATGACCTCCAGATGACCTCCAGATGACCTCCAGATGACCTCCAGATGACCTCCAGATGACCTCCAGATGACCTCCAGATGACCTCCAGATGACCTCCAGATGACCTCCAGATGACCTCCAGATGACCTCCAGATGACCTCCAGATGACCTCCAGATGACCTCCAGATGACCTCCAGATGACCTCCAGATGACCTCCAGATGACCTCCAGATGACCTCCAGATGACCTCCAGATGACCTCCAGATGACCTCCAGATGACCTCCAGATGACCTCCAGATGACCTCCAGATGACCTCCAGATGACCTCCAGATGACCTCAGTGATGACCTCCAGATGACCTCCAGATGACCTCCAGATGACCTCCAGATGACCTCCAGATGACCTCCAGATGACCTCCAGATGACCTCCAGATGACCTCCAGATGACCTCCAGATGACCTCCAGATGACCTCCAGATGACCTCCAGATGACCTCCAGATGACCTCCAGATGACCTCCAGATGACCTCCAGATGACCTCCAGATGACCTCTAGTTGACCTCCAGATGACCTCCCAGATGACCTCCAGATGACCTCCAGATGACCTCCAGATGACCTCCAGATGACCTCCAGATGACCTCCAGATGACCTCCAGATGACCTCCAGATGACCTCCAGATGACCTCCAGATGACCTCCAGATGACCTCCAGATGACCTCCAGATGACCTCCAGATGACCTCCAGATGACCTCCAGATGACCTCTAGTTGACCTCCAGATGACCTCCAGATGACCTCCAGATGACCTCCAGATGACCTCCAGATGACCTCCAGATGACCTCCAGATGACCTCCAGATGACCTCCCAGATGACCTCCAGATGACCTCCAGATGACCTCCAGATGACCTCCAGATGACCTCCAGATGACCTCCAGATGACCTCCAGATGACCTCCAGATGACCTCCAGATGACCTCCAGATGACCTCCAGATGACCTCCAGATGACCTCCAGATGACCTCCAGATGACCTCCAGATGACCTCCAGATGACCTCCAGATGACCTCCAGATGACCTCCAGATGACCTCCAGATGACCTCCAGATGACCTCCAGATGACCTCCAGATGACCTCCAGATGACCTCCAGATGACCTCCAGATGACCTCCAGATGACCTCAGATGACCTCCAGATGACCTCCCAGATGACCTCCAGATGACCTCCAGATGACCTCCAGATGACCTCCAGATGACCTCCAGATGACCTCCAGATGACCTCCAGATGACCTCCAGATGACCTCCAGATGACCTCCAGATGACCTCCAGATGACCTCCAGATGACCTCCAGATGACCTCCAGATGACCTCCAGATGACCTCCAGATGACCTCCAGATGACCTCCAGATGACCTCCAGATGACCTCCAGATGACCTCCAGATGACCTCCAGATGACCTCCAGATGACCTCCAGATGACCTCCAGATGACCTCCAGATGACCTCCAGATGACCTCCAGATGACCTCCAGATGACCTCCAGATGACCTCCAGATGACCTCCAGATGACCTCCAGATGACCTCCAGATGACCTCCAGATGACCTCCAGATGACCTCCAGATGACCTCCAGATGACCTCCAGATGACCTCCAGATGACCTCCAGATGACCTCCAGATGACCTCCAGATGACCTCCAGATGACCTCCAGATGACCTCCAGATGACCTCCAGATGACCTCCAGATGACCTCCAGATGACCTCCAGATGACCTCCAGATGACCTCCAGATGACCTCCAGATGACCTCCAGTTGACCTCCAGATGACCTCCAGATGACCTCCAGATGACCTCCAGATGACCTCCAGATGACCTCCAGATGACCTCCAGATCTCCGGATGACCTCCAGATGACCTCCAGATGACCTCCAGATGACCTCTAGTTGACCTCCAGATGACCTCCAGATGACCTCCAGATGACCTCCAGATGACCTCCAGATGACCTCCAGATGACCTCCAGATGACCTCCAGATGACCTCCAGATGACCTCCAGATGACCTCCAGATGACCTCCAGATGACCTCCAGATGACCTCCAGATGACCTCCAGATGACCTCCAGATGACCTCCAGATGACCTCCAGATGACCTCCAGATGACCTCCAGATGACCTCCAGATGACCTCCAGATGACCTCCAGATGACCTCCAGATGACCTCCAGTTGACCTCCAGATGACCTCCAGATGACCTCCAGATGACCTCCAGATGACCTCCAGATGACCTCCAGATGACCTCCAGATGACCTCCAGATGACCTCCAGATGACCTCCAGATGACCTCCAGATGACCTCCAGATGACCTCCAGATGACCTCCAGATGACCTCCAGATGACCTCCAGATGACCTCCAGATGACCTCCAGTTGACCTCCAGATGACCTCCAGATGACCTCCAGATGACCTCCAGATGACCTCCAGATGACCTCCAGATGACCTCCAGATGACCTCCAGATGACCTCCAGATGACCTCCAGATGACCTCCAGATGACCTCCAGATGACCTCCAGATGACCTCCAGATGACCTCCAGATGACCTCCAGATGACCTCCAGATGACCTCTAGTTGACCTCCAGATGACCTCCAGATGACCTCCAGATGACCTCCAGATGACCTCCAGATGACCTCCAGATGACCTCCAGATGACCTCCAGATGACCTCCAGATGACCTCCAGATGACCTCCAGATGACCTCCAGATGACCTCCAGATGACCTCCAGATGACCTCCAGATGACCTCCAGTTGACCTCCAGATGACCTCCAGATGACCTCCAGATGACCTCCAAGATGACCTCCAGATGACCTCCAGATGACCTCCAGATGACCTCCAGATGACCTCCAGATGACCTCCAGATGACCTCCAGATGACCTCCAGATGACCTCCAGATGACCTCCAGATGACCTCCAGATGACCTCCAGATGACCTCCAGATGACCTCCAGATGACCTCCAGATGACCTCCAGATGACCTCCAGATGACCTCCAGATGACCTCCAGTTGACCTCCAGATGACCTCCAGATGACCTCCAGTTGACCTCCAGATGACCTCCAGATGACCTCCAGATGACCTCCAGATGACCTCCAGATGACCTCCAGATGACCTCCAGATGACCTCCAGATGACCTCCAGATGACCTCCAGATGACCTCCAGATGACCTCCAGATGACCTCCAGATGACCTCCAGATGACCTCCAGATGACCTCCAGTTGACCTCCAGATGACCTCCAGATGACCTCCAGATGACCTCCAGATGACCTCCAGATGACCTCCAGATGACCTCCAGATGACCTCCAGATGACCTCCAGATGACCTCCAGATGACCTCCAGATGACCTCCAGATGACCTCCAGATGACCTCCAGATGACCTCCAGATGACCTCCAGATGACCTCCAGATGACCTCCAGATGACCTCCAGATGACCTCCAGATGACCTCCAGATGACCTCCAGTTGACCTCCAGATGACCTCCAGATGACCTCCAGATGACCTCCAGATGACCTCCAGATGACCTCCAGATGACCTCCAGATGACCTCCAGATGACCTCCAGATGACCTCCAGATGACCTCCAGATGACCTCCAGATGACCTCCAGATGACCTCTAGTTGACCTCCAGATGACCTCCAGATGACCTCCAGATGACCTCCAGATGACCTCCAGATGACCTCCAGATGACCTCCAGATGACCTCTAGTTGACCTCCAGATGACCTCCAGATGACCTCCAGATGACCTCCAGATGACCTCCAGATGACCTCCAGATGACCTCCAGATGACCTCCAGATGACCTCCAGATGACCTCCAGATGACCTCCAGATGACCTCCAGATGACCTCCAGATGACCTCCAGATGACCTCTAGTTGACCTCCAGATGACCTCCAGATGACCTCCAGATGACCTCCAGATGACCTCCAGATGACCTCCAGATGACCTCCAGATGACCTCCAGATGACCTCCAGATGACCTCCAGATGACCTCCAGATGACCTCCAGATGACCTCTAGTTGACCTCCAGATGACCTCCAGATGACCTCCAGATGACCTCCAGATGACCTCCAGATGACCTCCAGATGACCTCCAGATGACCTCCAGATGACCTCCAGATGACCTCTAGTTGACCTCCAGATGACCTCCAGATGACCTCCAGATGACCTCCAGATGACCTCCAGATGACCTCCAGATGACCTCCAGATGACCTCCAGATGACCTCCAGATGACCTCCAGTTGACCTCCTGTTGACCTCCAGATGACCTCCAGTTGACCTCCAGATGACCTCCAGATGACCTCCAGATGACCTCCAGATGACCTCCAGATGACCTCCAGTTGACCTCCAGATGACCTCCAGATGACCTCCAGATGACCTCCAGATGACCTCCAGATGACCTCCAGATGACCTCCAGATGACCTCCAGATGACCTCCAGATGACCTCCAGATGACCTCCAGATGACCTCCAGATGACCTCCAGATGACCTCCAGATGACCTCCAGATGACCTCCAGATGACCTCCAGATGACCTCCAGATGACCTCCAGATGACCTCCAGATGACCTCCAGATGACCTCCAGATGACCTCCAGATGACCTCCAGATGACCTCTAGTTGACCTCCTGATGACCTCCAGATGACCTCCAGATGACCTCCAGATGACCTCCAGATGACCTCCAGATGACCTCCAGATGACCTCCAGATGACCTCCAGATGACCTCCAGATGACCTCCAGATGACCTCCAGATGACCTCCAGATGACCTCCAGATGACCTCCAGATGACCTCCAGATGACCTCCAGATGACCTCCAGATGACCTCCAGATGACCTCCAGATGACCTCCTAGTTGACCTTGACCTCCAGATGACCTCTAGTTGACCTCCTGATGACCTCCAGATGACCTCCAGATGACCTCCAGATGACCTCCAGATGACCTCCAGATGACCTCCAGATGACCTCTAGTTGACCTCCAGATGACCTCCAGATGACCTCAAGATGACCTCCAGATGACCTCCAGATGACCTCCAGATGACCTCCAGATGACCTCCAGATGACCTCCAGATGACCTCCAGATGACCTCCAGATGACCTCCAGATGACCTCCAGATGACCTCCAGATGACCTCCAGATGACCTCCAGATGACCTCCAGATGACCTCCAGATGACCTCCAGATGACCTCCAGATGACCTCCAGATGACCTCCAGATGACCTCCAGATGACCTCCAGATGACCTCCAGATGACCTCCAGTTGACCTCCAGATGACCTCCAGATGACCTCCAGATGACCTCCAGATGACCTCCAGATGACCTCCAGATGACCTCCAGATGACCTCCAGATGACCTCCAGATGACCTCCAGATGACCTCCAGATGACCTCCAGATGACCTCCAGATGACCTCCAGATGACCTCCAGATGACCTCCAGATGACCTCCAGATGACCTCCAGATGACCTCCAGATGACCTCCAGATGACCTCCAGATGACCTCCAGATGACCTCCAGATGACCTCCAGATGACCTCCAGATGACCTCCAGATGACCTCCAGATGACCTCCAGATGACCTCCAGATGACCTCCAGATGACCTCCAGATGACCTCCAGATGACCTCCAGATGACCTCCAGATGACCTCCAGATGACCTCCAGATGACCTCCAGATGACCTCCAGATGACCTCCAGATGACCTCCAGATGACCTCTGTGACCTCCAGATGACCTCCAGATGACCTCCAGATGACCTCCAGATGACCTCCAGATGACCTCCAGATGACCTCCAGATGACCTCCAGATGACCTCTAGTTGACCTCCTGATGACCTCCAGATGACCTCCAGATGACCTCCAGATGACCTCCAGATGACCTCCAGATGACCTCCAGATGACCTCCAGATGACCTCCAGATGACCTCCAGATGACCTCCAGTTGACCTCCTGTTGACCTCCAGATGACCTCCAGATGACCTCCAGATGACCTCCAGATGACCTCCAGATGACCTCCAGATGACCTCCAGATGACCTCCAGATGACCTCCAGATGACCTCCAGATGACCTCCAGATGACCTCCAGATGACCTCCAGATGACCTCCAGTTGACCTCCAGATGACCTCCAGATGACCTCCAGATGACCTCCAGATGACCTCCAGATGACCTCCAGTTGACCTCCAGATGACCTCCAGATGACCTCCAGATGACCTCCAGATGACCTCCAGATGACCTCCAGATGACCTCCAGATGACCTCCAGATGACCTCCAGATGACCTCCAGATGACCTCCAGATGACCTCAAGATGACCTCCAGATGACCTCCAGATGACCTCCAGATGACCTCCAGATGACCTCCAGATTGACCTCCAGATGACCTCCAGATGACCTCCAGATGACCTCCAGATGACCTCCAGATGACCTCCAGATGACCTCCAGATGACCTCCAGATGACCTCCTGTTGACCTCCAGATGACCTCCAGATGACCTCCAGATGACCTCCAGATGACCTCCAGATGACCTCCAGATGACCTCCAGATGACCTCCAGATGACCTCCAGATGACCTCCAGATGACCTCCAGATGACCTCCAGATGACCTCCAGATGACCTCCAGATGACCTCCAGATGACCTCCAGATGACCTCCAGATGACCTCTAGTTGACCTCCAGATGACCTCCAGATGACCTCCAGATGACCTCCAGTTGACCTCCAGATGACCTCCAGATGACCTCCAGATGACCTCCAGATGACCTCCAGATGACCTCCAGATGACCTCCAGATGACCTCCAGATGACCTCCAGATGACCTCCAGATGACCTCCAGATGACCTCCAGATGACCTCCAGATGACCTCCAGATGACCTCCAGATGACCTCCAGATGACCTCCAGATGACCTCCAGATGACCTCCAGATGACCTCCAGATGACCTCCAGATGACCTCCAGATGACCTCCAGATGACCTCCAGATGACCTCCAGATGACCTCCAGATGACCTCCAGATGACCTCCAGATGACCTCCAGATGACCTCCAGATGACCTCCAGATGACCTCCAGTTGACCTCCAGATGACCTCCAGATGACCTCCAGATGACCTCCAGATGCCTGACCTCCAGATGACCTCCAGATGACCTCCAGATGACCTCCAGATGACCTCCAGATGACCTCCAGATGACCTCCAGATGACCTCCAGATGACCTCCAGATGACCTCCAGATGACCTCCGGATGACCTCCAGATGACCTCCAGATGACCTCCAGATGACCTCCAGATGACCTCCAGATGACCTCCAGATGACCTCCAGATGACCTCCAGATGACCTCCAGATGACCTCCAGATGACCTCCAGATGACCTCCAGATGACCTCTAGTTGACCTCCTGATGACCTCCAGATGACCTCCAGATGACCTCCAGATGACCTCCAGATGACCTCCAGATGACCTCCAGATGACCTCCAGATGACCTCCAGATGACCTCTAGATGACCTCCAGTGATGACCTCCAGATGACCTTGACCTCCAGATGACCTCCAGATGACCTCCAGATGACCTCCAGATGACCTCCAGATGACCTCCAGATGACCTCCAGATGACCTCTAGTTGACCTCCAGATGACCTCCAGATGACCTCCAGATGACCTCCAGATGACCTCCAGATGACCTCCAGATGACCTCCAGATGACCTCCAGATGACCTCCAGATGACCTCCAGATGACCTCCAGATGACCTCCAGATGACCTCCAGATGACCTCCAGATGACCTCCAGATGACCTCCAGATGACCTCCAGATGACCTCCAGATGACCTCCAGATGACCTCCAGATGACCTCCAGATGACCTCCAGATGACCTCCAGATGACCTCCAGATGACCTCCAGATGACCTCCAGATGACCTCCAGATGACCTCCAGATGACCTCCAGATGACCTCCAGATGACCTCCAGATGACCTCCAGTTGACCTCCAGATGACCTCCAGATGACCTCCAGATGACCTCCAGATGACCTCTAGTTGACCTCCAGATGACCTCCAGATGACCTCCAGATGACCTCCAGATGACCTCCAGATGACCTCCAGATGACCTCCAGATGACCTCCAGATGACCTCCAGATGACCTCCAGATGACCTCCAGATGACCTCTAGTTGACCTCCAGATGACCTCCAGATGACCTCCAGATGACCCCCAGATGACCTCCAGATGACCTCCTGTTGACCTCCAGATGACCTCCAGATGACCTCCAGATGACCTCCAGATGACCTCCAGATGACCTCCAGATGACCTCCAGATGACCTCCAGATGACCTCCAGATGACCTCCAGATGACCTCCAGATGACCTCCAGATGACCTCCAGATGACCTCCAGATGACCTCCAGATGACCTCCAGATGACCTCCAGATGACCTCCTGAGTTGACCTCCAGATGACCTCCAGATGACCTCCAGATGACCTCCAGATGACCTCCAGATGACCTCCAGATGACCTCCAGATGACCTCCAGATGACCTCCAGATGACCTCCAGATGACCTCCAGATGACCTCCAGTTGACCTCCTGTTGACCTCAAGATGACCTCCAGATGACCTCCAGATGACCTCCAGATGACCTCCAGATGACCTCCAGATGACCTCCAGATGACCTCCAGATGACCTCCAGATGACCTCCAGATGACCTCCAGATGACCTCCAGATGACCTCCAGATGACCTCCAGATGACCTCCAGATGACCTCCAGATGACCTCCAGATGACCTCCAGATGACCTCCAGATGACCTCCAGATGACCTCTAGTTGACCTCCAGATGACCTCCAGATGACCTCCAGATGACCTCCAGATGACCTCCAGATGACCTCCAGATGACCTCCAGATGACCTCCAGATGACCTCCAGATGACCTCCAGATGACCTCCAGATGACCTCCAGATGACCTCCAGATGACCTCCAGATGACCTCCAGATGACCTCCAGATGACCTCCAGATGACCTCCAGATGACCTCCAGATGACCTCCAGATGACCTCCAGATGACCTCCAGATGACCTCCAGATGACCTCCAGATGACCTCCAGATGACCTCCAGATGACCTCCAGATGACCTCCAGATGACCTCCAGATGACCTCCAGATGACCTCCGTTGACCTCCAGATGACCTCCAGATGACCTCCAGATGACCTCCAGATGACCTCCTAGTTGACCTCCAGATGACCTCCAGATGACCTCCAGATGACCTCCAGATGACCTCCAGATGACCTCCAGATGACCTCTAGTTGACCTCCAGATGACCTCCAGATGACCTCCAGATGACCTCCAGATGACCTCCAGATGACCTCCAGATGACCTCCAGATGACCTCCAGATGACCTCCAGATGACCTCCAGATGACCTCCAGATGACCTCCAGATGACCTCCAGATGACCTCCAGTTGACCTCCTGATGACCTCCAGATGACCTCCAGATGACCTCCAGATGACCTCCAGATGACCTCCAGATGACCTCCAGATGACCTCCAGATGACCTCCAGATGACCTCCAGATGACCTCCAGATGACCTCTAGTTGACCTCCAGATGACCTCCAGATGACCTCCAGATGACCTCCAGATGACCTCTAGTTGACCTCCAGATGACCTCCAGATGACCTCCAGATGACCTCCAGATGACCTCCAGATGACCTCTAGTTGACCTCCAGATGACCTCCAGATGACCTCTAGTTGACCTCCAGATGACCTCCAGATGACCTCCAGATGACCTCCAGATGACCTCCTAGATGACCTCCAGTTGACCTCAAGATGACCTCCTAGATGACCTCCAGATGACCTCCAGATGACCTCCAGATGACCTCCAGTTGACCTCCAGTTGACCTCCAGATGACCTCTAGTTGACCTCCTGATGACCTCCAGATGACCTCCAGATGACCTCCAGATGACCTCCAGATGACCTCCAGATGACCTCCAGATGACCTCCAGATGACCTCCAGATGACCTCCAGATGACCTCCAGATGACCTCCAGATGACCTCCAGATGACCTCCAGATGACCTCCAGATGACCTCCAGATGACCTCCAGATGACCTCCAGATGACCTCTAGATGACCTCCAGATGACCTCCAGATGACCTCCAGATGACCTCCAGATGACCTCCAGTTGACCTCCAGATGACCTCTAGTTGACCTCCTGATGACCTCCAGATGACCTCCAGATGACCTCCAGATGACCTCCAGATGACCTCCTGGTTGACCTCCAGATGACCTCCAGATGACCTCCAGATGACCTCCAGATGACCTCCAGATGACCTCCAGATGACCTCCAGATGACCTCCAGATGACCTCCCATGACCTCCTGATGACCTCCAGATGACCTCCAGATGACCTCCAGATGACCTCCAGATGACCTCCAGATGACCTCCAGATGACCTCCAGATGACCTCCAGATGACCTCCAGATGACCTCCAGATGACCTCCAGATGACCTTCCAGATGACTTCTCCAGATGACCTCCAGATGACCTCCAGATGACCTCCAGATGACCTCCAGATGACCTCCAGATGACCTCCAGATGACCTCCAGATGACCTCCAGATGACCTCCAGATGACCTCCAGATGACCTCCGTGAGATGACCTCCAGATGACCTCCAGATGACCTCCAGATGACCTCCAGATGACCTCCAGATGACCTCCAGATGACCTCCAGATGACCTCCAGATGACCTCCAGATGACCTCCAGATGGACCTCCAGATGACCTCCAGATGACCTCCAGATGACCTCCAGATGACCTCCAGATGACCTCCAGATGACCTCCAGATGACCTCCAGATGACCTCCAGATGACCTCCAGATGACCTCCAGATGACCTCCAGATGACCTCCTGTTGACCTCCAGATGACCTCCAGATGACCTCCAGATGACCTCCAGATGACCTCCAGATGACCTCCAGATGACCTCCAGATGACCTCCAGATGACCTCCAGATGACCTCCAGATGACCTCCAGATGACCTCCAGATGACCTCCAGATGACCTCCAGATGACCTCCAGATGACCTCCAGATGACCTCCAGATGACCTCCAGATGACCTCCCAGATGACCTCCAGATGACCTCCTAGATGACCTCCAGATGACCTCTAGTTGACCTCCTGATGACCTCCATTGATGACCTCCAGATGACCTCCAGATGACCTCCAGATGACCTCCAGATGACCTCCAGATGACCTCCAGATGACCTCCAGATGACCTCCAGATGACCTCCAGATGACCTCCAGATGACCTCCAGATGACCTCCAGATGACCTCTAGTTGACCTCCTGTTGACCTCCAGATGACCTCAAGATGACCTCCAGATGACCTCCAGATGACCTCCAGATGACCTCCAGATGACCTCCAGATGACCTCCAGATGACCTCCAGATGACCTCCAGATGACCTCCAGATGACCTCCAGATGACCTCCAGATGACCTCCAGATGACCTCCAGATGACCTCCAGATGACCTCCAGATGACCTCCAGATGACCTCCAGATGACCTCCAGATGACCTCCAGATGACCTCCAGTTGACCTCCTGTTGACCTCCAGATGACCTCCAGATGACCTCCAGATGACCTCCAGATGACCTCCAGATGACCTCCAGATGACCTCCAGATGACCTCCAGATGACCTCCAGATGACCTCCAGATGACCTCCAGATGACCTCCAGATGACCTCCAGATGACCTCCAGATGACCTCCAGATGACCTCCAGATGACCTCCAGATGACCTCCAGATGACCTCCAGATGACCTCCAGATGACCTCCAGTTGACCTCCTGTTGACCTCCAGATGACCTCCAGATGACCTCCAGATGACCTCCAGATGACCTCCAGATGACCTCCAGATGACCTCCAGATGACCCTCCAGATGACCTCCAGATGACCTCTCCTGATGACCTCCAGATGACCTTCCAGATGACCTCCAGTTGACCTCCAGATGACCTCCAGATGACCTCCACATGACCTCCAGATGACCTCCAGATGACCTCCTATTGACCTCCAGATGACCTCCAGATGACCTCCAGATGACCTCCAGATGACCTCCAGTTGACCTCCAGATGACCTCCAGATGACCTCCAGATGACCTCCAGATGACCTCCAGTTGACCTCCAGATGACCTCCAGATGACCTCCAGATGACCTCCAGATGACCTCCAGATGACCTCCAGATGACCTCCAGATGACCTCCAGATGACCTCCAGATGACCTCCAGATGACCTCCAGATGACCTCCAGATGACCTCCAGATGACCTCCAGATGACCTCCAGATGACCTCCAGATGACCTCCAGATGACCTCCAGATGACCTCCAGATGACCCTCAGATGACCTCCAGATGACCTCCAGATGACCTCCAGATGACCTCCAGATGACCTCCAGATGACCTCCAGATGACCTCCAGATGACCTCCAGATGACCTCCAGATGACCTCCAGATGACCTCCAGATGACCTCCAGATGACCTCCAGATGACCTCCAGATGACCTCCAGATGACCTCCAGATGACCTCCAGATGACCTCCAGATGACCTCCAGATGACCTCCAGATGACCTCCAGATGACCTCCAGATGACCTCCAGATGACCTCCAGATGACCTCCAGATGACCTCCAGATGACCTCCAGATGACCTCCAGATGACCTCCAGATGACCTCCAGATGACCTCCAGATGACCTCCAGATGACCTCCAGATGACCTCCAGATGACCTCCAGATGACCTCCAGATGACCTCCAGATGACCTCCAGATGACCTCCAGATGACCTCCAGATGACCTCCAGATGACCTCCAGATGACCTCCAGATGACCTCTCAGATGACCTCCAGATGACCTCCAGATGACCTCCTCCAGATGACCTCCAGGATGACCTCCAGATGACCTCCAGATGACCTCCAGATGACCTCCAGATGACCTCCAGATGACCTCCAGATGACCTCCAGATGACCTCCAGATGACCTCCAGATGACCTCCAGATGACCTCAAGATGACCTCCGGATGACCTCCAGTTGACCTCCAGATGACCTCCAGATGACCTCGACTCCAGATGACCTCCAGATGACCTCCAGATGACCTCCAGATGACCTCCAGATGACCTCCAGATGACCTCCAGATGACCTCCGATGACCTCCTCCAGATGACCTCCAGATGACCTCCAGATGACCTCCAGATGACCTCTAGATGACCTCCTGATGACCTCCAGATGACCTCCAGATGACCTCCAGATGACCTCCAGATGACCTCCAGATGACCTCCAGATGACCTCCAGATGACCTCCAGATGACCTCCAGATGACCTCGAGATGACCTCCAGATGACCTCCAGATGACCTCCAGATGACCTCCAGATGACCTCCAGATGACCTCCAGATGACCTCCAGATGACCTCCAGATGACCTCCAGATGACCTCCAGATGACCTCCAGATGACCTCAAGATGACCTCCAGATGACCTCCAGATGACCTCCAGATGACCTCCAGATGACCTCCAGATGACCTCCAGATGACCTCCAGATGACCTCCAGATGACCTCCAGATGACCTCCAGATGACCTCCAGATGACCTCCAGATGACCTCCAGATGACCTCAAGATGACCTCTCTGACCTCCTGTTGACCTCCAGTTGACCTCCTGATGACCTCAAGATGACCTCCAGATGACCTCCAGATGACCTCCAGATGACCTCCAGATGACCTCCAGATGACCTCCTAGTTGACCTCCGATGACCTCGGAGATGACCTCTAGATGACCTCCAGATGACCTCCAGATGACCTCCAGATGACCTCCAGATGACCTCCAGATGACCTCCAGATGACCTCCAGATGACCTCCAGATGACCTCCAGATGACCTCCAGATGACCTCTAGTTGACCTCCTGATGACCTCCAGATGACCTCCAGATGACCTCCAGATGACCTCCAGATGACCTCCTGTTGACCTCCAGATGACCTCCAGATGACCTCCAGATGACCTCCAGATGACCTCCAGATGACCTCCAGATGACCTCCAGATGACCTCCAGATGACCTCAAGATGACCTCAAGATGACCTCCAGATGACCTCCAGATGACCTCCAGATGACCTCCAGATGACCTCCTCCAGATGACCTCCTAGATGACCTCTCCAGATGACCTCCAGATGACCTCCAGATGACCTCCAGATGACCTCCAGATGACCTCCAGATGACCTCCAGATGACCTCCAGATGACCTCCAGATGACCTCAAGATGACCTCCAGATGACCTCCAGATGACCTCCAGATGACCTCCAGATGACCTCCAGATGACCTCCAGATGACCTCCAGATGACCTCCAGATGACCTCCACATGACCTCAAGATGACCTCCAGATGACCTCCAGATGACCTCCAGATGGCCGCCTGATGACCTCTAGTTGACCTCCAGTTGACCTCAAGATGACCTCAAGATGACCTCCAGATGACCTCCAGATGACCTCCAGTTGACCTCCAGATGACCTCCAGATGACCTCCAGATGACCTCCAGATGACCTCCAGATGACCTCCAGATGACCTCCAGATGACCTCCAGATGACCTCCAGATGACCTCCAGATGACCTCCAGATGACCTCCAGATGACCTCCAGATGACCTCCAGATGACCTCCAGATGACCTCCAGATGACCTCCAGATGACCTCCAGATGACCTCCAGATGACCTCCAGATGACCTCCAGATGACCTCCAGATGACCTCCAGATGACCTCCAGATGACCTCCAGATGACCTCCAGATGACCTCCAGATGACCTCCAGATGACCTCCAGATGACCTCCAGATGACCTCCAGATGACCTCCAGATGACCTCCAGATGACCTCCAGATGACCTCCAGATGACCTCCAGATGACCTCCAGATGACCTCCAGATGACCTCCAGATGACCTCCAGATGACCTCCAGATGACCTCCAGATGACCTCCAGATGACCTCCAGATGACCTCCAGATGACCTCCAGATGACCTCCAGATGACCTCCAGATGACCTCCAGATGACCTCCAGATGACCTCCAGATGACCTCCAGATGACCTCCAGATGACCTCCAGATGACCTCCAGATGACCTCCAGATGACCTCCAGATGACCTCCAGATGACCTCCAGATGACCTCCAGATGACCTCCAGATGACCTCCAGATGACCTCCAGATGACCTCCAGATGACCTCCAGATGACCTCCAGATGACCTCCAGATGACCTCCAGATGACCTCCAGATGACCTCCAGATGACCTCCAGATGACCTCCAGATGACCTCCAGATGACCTCCAGATGACCTCCAGATGACCTCCAGATGACCTCCAGATGACCTCCAGATGACCTCCAGATGACCTCCAGATGACCTCCAGATGACCTCCAGATGACCTCCAGATGACCTCCAGATGACCTCCAGATGACCTCCAGATGACCTCCAGATGACCTCCAGATGACCTCCAGATGACCTCCAGATGACCTCCAGATGACCTCCAGATGACCTCCAGATGACCTCCAGATGACCTCTAGTTGACCTCCAGATGACCTCCAGATGACCTCCAGATGACCTCCAGATGACCTCCTGATGACCTCCAGATGACCTCCAGATGACCTCCAGATGACCTCCAGATGACCTCCTGTTGACCTCCAGATGACCTCCAGATGACCTCCAGATGACCTCCAGATGACCTCCAGATGACCTCCAGATGACCTCTAGTTGGCCGCCTGATGACCTCTAGTTGACCTCCTGATGACCTCCAGATGACCTCAAGATGACCTCCAGATGACCTCCAGATGACCTCCAGATGACCTCCAGATGACCTCCAGATGACCTCTAGTTGACCTCCTGTTGACCTCAAGATGACCTCCAGATGACCTCCAGATGACCTCCCGGATGACCTGCTGACCTCCAGATGACCTCCAGATGACCTCCAGATGACCTCCAGATGACCTCCATTGATGACCTCTCTCCAGATGACCTTGACCTCCAGATGACCTCCCTGTTGACCTCCAGATGACCTCCAGATGACCTCCCAGATGACCTCCAGATGACCTCCAGATGACCCTCTAGATGACCTCCAGATGACCTCCAGATGACCTCTAGTTGACCTCCTGATGACCTCCAGATGACCTCCAGATGACCTCCTAGTTGACCTCCTGATGACCTCCAGATGACCTCAAGATGACCTCCAGATGACCTCCAGATGACCTCCAGATGACCTCCAGATGACCTCCAGATGACCTCCAGATGACCTCCAGATGACCTCCAGATGACCTCCAGATGACCTCTAGATGACCTCGTGACCTCCAGATGACCTCCAGATGACCTCCAGATGACCTCCAGATGACCTCCAGGTGACCTCCAGATGACCTCCAGATGACCTCCAGATGACCTCCAGATGACCTCCAGATGACCTCCAGATGACCTCCAGATGACCTCCAGATGACCTCCAGATGACCTCTAGTTGACCTCCTGATGCTCCAGATGACCTCCAGATGACCTCCAGATGACCTCCAGATGCCTCAGACCTCCAGATGACCTCCAGATGACCTCCAGATGACCTCCAGATGACCTCAAGATGACCTCCAGATGACCTCCAGATGACCTCTAGTTGACCTCCAGATGACCTCCAGATGACCTCCAGATGACCTCCAGATGACCTCCAGATGACCTCCAGATGACCTCCAGATGACCTCCAGATGACCTCCAGATGACCTCTAGTTGACCTCCAGATGACCTCCAGATGACCTCCAGATGACCTCCAGATGACCTCCAGATGACCTCCAGATGACCTCCAGATGACCTCCAGATGACCTCCAGATGACCTCCAGATGAACTCCAGATGACCTCTAGTTGACCTCCTGATGGCCTCCAGATGACCTCAAGATGACCTCCAGATGACCTCCAGATGACCCCTAGTTGACCTCCAGATGACCTCCAGATGACCTCCAGATGACCTCCAGATGACCTCCAGATGACCTCCAGATGACCTCCAGATGACCTCCAGATGACCTCCAGATGACCTCCAGATGACCTCCAGATGACCTCCAGATGACCTCCAGATGACCTCTAGTTGACCTCCAGATGACCTCCAGATGACCTCCAGATGACCTCCAGATGACCTCCAGATGACCTCCAGATGACCTCCAGATGACCTCCAGATGACCTCCAGATGACCTCTAGTTGACCTCCTGATGACCTCCAGATGACCTCAAGATGACCTCCAGATGACCTCCAGATGACCCCCTGATGACCTCCAGATGACCTCCAGATGACCTCCAGATGACCTCCAGATGACCTCCAGATGACCTCCAGATGACCTCCAGATGACCTCCAGATGACCTCCAGATGACCTCCAGATGACCTCCAGATGACCTCCAGATGACCTCCAGATGACCTCCAGATGACCTCCAGATGACCTCCAGATGACCTCCAGATGACCTCCAGATGACCTCCAGATGACCTCCAGATGACCTCCAGATGACCTCCAGATGACCTCCAGATGACCTCCAGATGACCTCCAGATGACCTCCAGATGACCTCCAGATGACCTCCAGTTGACCTCCAGATGACCTCCAGATGACCTCCAGATGACCTCCAGATGACCTCCAGATGACCTCCAGATGACCTCCAGATGACCTCCTGATGACCTCCAGATGACCTCCAGATGACCTCCAGATGACCTCCAGATGACCTCCAGATGACCTCTAGTTGACCTCCAGATGACCTCCAGATGACCTCAAGATGACCTCCAGATGACCTCCAGATGACCTCCAGATGACCTCCAGATGACCTCCAGATGGCCCCAGATGACCTCCAGATGACCTCCAGATGACCTCCAGATGACCTCCAGATGACCTCCAGATGACCTCCAGATGACCTCCAGATGACCTCCAGATGACCTCCAGATGACCTCTAGTTGACCTCCAGATGACCTCCAGATGACCTCCAGATGACCTCCAGATGACCTCCAGATGACCTCCTAGTTGACCTCCCAGATGACCTATGACCTCCAGTGACCTCCAGATGACCTCCAGATGACCTCCAGATGACCTCCAGATGACCTCCAGATGACCTCCAGATGACCTCCAGATGACCCTCCAGATGACCTCCAGATGACCTCCAGATGACCTCTCAGATGACCTCCAGATGACCTCCAGATGACCTCCAGATGACCTCCAGATGACCTCCAGATGACCTCCAGATGACCTCCAGATGACCTCCAGATGACCTCCAGATGACCTCTAGTTGACCTCCTGATGACCTCCAGATGACCTCCAGATGACCTCCAGATGACCTCCAGATGACCTCTAGTTGACCTCCAGATGACCTCCAGATGACCTCCAGATGACCTCCAGATGACCTCCAGATGACCTCCTGACCTCCAGATGACCTCAAGATGACCTCCAGATGACCTCCAGATGACCTCCAGATGACCTCCAGATGACCTCCAGATGACCTCCAGATGACCTCCAGATGACCTCCAGATGACCTCCAGATGACCTCCAGATGACCTCCAGATGACCTCTCCAGATGACCTCCAGATGACCTCCAGATGACCTCCAGATGACCTCCAGATGACCTCCAGATGACCTCCAGATGACCTCCAGATGACCTCCAGATGACCTCCAGATGACCTCCAGATGACCTCCAGATGACCTCTAGTTGACCTCCTGATGACCTCCAGATGACCTCCAGATGACCTCCAGATGACCTCCAGATGACCTCCAGATGACCTCCAGATGACCTCCAGATGACCTCCAGATGACCTCCAGATGACCTCCAGATGACCTCCAGATGACCTCCAGATGACCTCCAGATGACCTCCAGATGACCTCTAGATGACCTCCAGATGACCTCCAGATGACCTCCAGATGACCTCCAGATGACCTCCAGATGACCTCCAGATGACCTCCTCCAGATGACCTCCAGATGACCTCCAGATGACCTCCAGATGACCTCCAGATGACCTCCAGATGACCTCCAGATGACCTCTAGATGACCTCCAGATGACCTCCAGATGACCTCCAGATGACCTCCAGATGACCTCCAGATGACCTCCAGATGACCTCCAGATGACCTCCAGATGACCTCCAGATGACCTCCAGATGACCTCCAGATGACCTCCAGATGACCTCCAGATGACCTCCAGATGACCTCCAGATGACCTCCAGATGACCTCCAGATGACCTCCAGATGACCTCCAGATGACCTCCAGATGACCTCCAGATGACCTCCAGATGACCTCCAGATGACCTCCAGATGACCTCCAGATGACCTCCAGATGACCTCCAGATGACCTCCAGATGACCTCCAGATGACCTCCAGATGACCTCCAGATGACCTCCAGATGACCTTCAGATGACCTCCAGATGACCTCCAGATGACCTCCAGATGACCTCCAGATGACCTCCAGATGACCTCCAGATGACCTCCAGATGACCTCCAGATGACCTCCAGATGACCTCCAGATGACCTCCAGATGACCTCCAGATGACCTCCAGATGACCTCCAGATGACCTCCAGATGACCTCCAGATGACCTCCAGATGACCTCCAGATGACCTCCAGATGACCTCCAGATGACCCCTCAGATGACCTCCAGATGACCTCCAGATGACCTCCAGATGACCTCCAGATGACCTCCAGATGACCTCCAGATGACCTCCAGATGACCTCCAGATGACCTCCAGATGACCTCCAGATGACCTCCAGATGACCTCCAGATGACCTCCAGATGACCTCCAGATGACCTCCAGATGACCTCCAGATGACCTCCAGATGACCTCCAGATGACCTCCAGATGACCTCCAGATGACCTCCAGATGACCTCCAGATGACCTCCAGATGACCTCCAGATGACCTCCAGATGACCTCCAGATGACCTCCAGATGACCTCCAGATGACCTCCAGATGACCTCCAGATGACCTCCAGATGACCTCCAGATGACCTCCAGATGACCTCCAGATGACCTCCAGATGACCTCTAGTTGACCTCCAGATGACCTCCAGATGACCTCCCAGATGACCTTCCAGATGACCTCCAGATGACCTCCAGATGACCTCCAGATGACCTCCAGATGACCTCCAGATGACCTCCAGATGACCTCCAGATGACCTCCAGATGACCTCCAGATGACCTCTAGTTGACCTCCAGATGACCTCCAGATGACCTCCAGATGACCTCCAGATGACCTCCAGATGACCTCCAGATGACCTCCAGATGACCTCCAGATGACCTCCAGATGACCTCCAGATGACCTCCAGATGACCTCCAGATGACCTCCAGATGACCTCCAGATGACCTCCAGATGACCTCTAGTTGACCTCCAGATGACCTCCAGATGACCTCCAGATGACCTCCAGATGACCTCCAGATGACCTCCAGATGACCTCCAGATGACCTCCAGATGACCTCCAGATGACCTCCAGATGACCTCCAGATGACCTCCAGATGACCTCCAGATGACCTCCAGATGACCTCCAGATGACCTCCAGTTGACCTCCAGATGACCTCCAGATGACCTCCAGATGACCTCCAGATGACCTCCAGATGACCTCCAGATGACCTCTAGTTGACCCCCAGATGACCTCCAGATGACCTCCAGATGACCTCCAGATGACCTCCAGATGACCTCCAGATGACCTCCAGATGACCTCCAGATGACCTCCAGATGACCTCCAGATGACCTCCAGATGACCTCCAGTTGACCTCCAGATGACCTCCAGATGACCTCCAGATGACCTCCAGATGACCTCCAGATGACCTCCAGATGACCTCCAGATGACCTCCAGATGACCTCCAGATGACCTCCAGATGACCTCCAGATGACCTCCAGATGACCTCCAGATGACCTCCAGATGACCTCCAGATGACCTCCAGATGACCTCCAGATGACCTCCAGATGACCTCCAGATGACCTCCAGATGACCTCCAGATGACCTCCAGATGACCTCCAGATGACCTCCAGATGACCTCCAGATGACCTCCAGATGACCTCCAGATGACCTCCAGATGACCTCCAGATGACCTCCAGATGACCTCCAGATGACCTCCAGATGACCTCCAGATGACCTCCAGATGACCTCCAGATGACCTCCAGATGACCTCAAGATGACCTCCAGATGACCTCCAGATGACCTCCAGATGACCTCTAGTTGACCTCCAGATGACCTCCAGATGACCTCCAGATGACCTCCAGATGACCTCCAGATGACCTCCAGATGACCTCCAGATGACCTCCAGTTGACCTCCAGATGACCTCCAGATGACCTCCAGATGACCTCCAGATGACCTCAAGATGACCTCCAGATGACCTCCAGATGACCTCCAGATGACCTCCAGATGACCTCCAGATGACCTCTAGTTGACCTCCAGATGACCTCCAGATGACCTCCAGATGACCTCCAGATGACCTCCAGATGACCTCCAGATGACCTCCAGATGACCTCCAGATGACCTCCAGATGACCTCCAGATGACCTCCAGATGACCTCCAGATGACCTCCAGATGACCTCCAGATGACCTCCAGATGACCTCCAGTTGACCTCCAGATGACCTCCAGATGACCTCCAGATGACCTCCAGATGACCTCCAGATGACCTCCTGTTGACCTCCAGATGACCTCCAGATGACCTCCAGATGACCTCCAGATGACCTCCAGATGACCTCCAGATGACCTCCAGATGACCTCCAGATGACCTCCAGATGACCCCTAGTTGACCTCCAGATGACCTCCAGATGACCTCCAGATGACCTCCAGATGACCTCCAGATGACCTCCAGATGACCTCCAGATGACCTCCAGATGACCTCCAGATGACCTCCAGATGACCTCTAGTTGACCTCCTGATGACCTCCAGATGACCTCCAGATGACCTCCAGATGACCTCCAGATGACCTCCAGATGACCTCCAGATGACCTCCAGATGACCTCCAGATGACCTCCAGATGACCTCCAGATGACCTCCAGATGACCTCCAGATGACCTCCAGATGACCTCCAGATGACCTCCAGATGACCTCCAGATGACCTCTAGATGACCTCCAGATGACCTCCAGATGACCTCCAGATGACCTCCAGATGACCTCCAGATGACCTCCAGATGACCTCTAGTTGACCTCCAGATGACCTCCAGATGACCTCCAGATGACCTCCAGATGACCTCCAGATGACCTCCAGATGACCTCCAGATGACCTCCAGATGACCTCCAGATGACCTCCAGATGACCTCCAGATGACCTCCAGATGACCTCCAGATGACCTCCAGATGACCTCCAGATGACCTCCAGATGACCTCCAGATGACCTCCAGATGACCTCCAGATGACCTCCAGATGACCTCCAGATGACCTCCAGATGACCTCCAGATGACCTCTAGTTGACCTCCTGATGACCTCCAGATGACCTCCAGATGACCTCCAGATGACCTCCAGATGACCTCCAGATGACCTCCAGATGACCTCCAGATGACCTCCAGATGACCTCCAGATGACCTCCAGATGACCTCCAGATGACCTCCAGATGACCTCCAGATGACCTCCAGATGACCTCCAGATGACCTCCAGATGACCTCCAGATGACCTCCAGATGACCTCAGATGATGACCTCCAGATGACCTCCAGATGACCTCCAGATGACCTCCAGATGACCTCCAGATGACCTCCAGATGACCTCCAGATGACCCCAGATGACCTCCAGATGACCTCCTCAGATGACCTCCAGATGACCTCCAGATGACCTCCAGATGACCTCCAGATGACCTCCAGATGACCTCCAGATGACCTCCAGATGACCTCCAGATGACCTCCAGATGACCTCCAGATGACCTCCAGATGACCTCCAGATGACCTCCAGATGACCTCCAGATGACCTCCAGATGACCTCTAGTTGACCTCCAGATGACCTCCAGATGACCTCCAGATGACCTCCAGATGACCTCCAGATGACCTCCAGATGACCTCCAGATGACCTCCAGATGACCTCCAGATGACCTCCAGATGACCTCCAGATGACCTCCAGATGATGACCTCCAGATGACCTCCAGATGACCTCCAGATGACCTCAGTGACCTCCAGATGACCTCCAGATGACCTCCAGATGACCTCCAGATGACCTCCAGATGACCTCCAGATGACCTCCAGTTGACCTCCAGATGACCTCCAGATGACCTCCAGATGACCTCCAGATGACCTCCAGATGACCTCCAGATGACCTCCAGATGACCTCCAAGATGACCTCCAGATGACCTCCAGATGACCTCCAGATGACCTCCAGATGACCTCCAGATGACCTCCAGATGACCTCCAGATGACCTCCAGATGACCTCCAGATGACCTCCAGATGACCTCCAGATGACCTCCAGATGACCTCCAGATGACCTCCAGATGACCTCCAGATGACCTCCAGATGACCTCCAGATGACCTCCAGATGACCTCCAGATGACCTCCAGATGACCTCCAGATGACCTCCAGTGACTAGATGACCTCCAGATGACCTCCAGATGACCTCCAGATGACCTCCAGATGACCTCCAGATGACCTCCAGATGACCTCCAGATCTCCAGATGACCTCCAGATGACCTCCAGATGACCTCCAGATGACCTCCAGATGACCTCCAGATGACCTCCAGATGACCTCCAGATGACCTCCAGATGACCTCCAGATGACCTCCAGATGACCTCCAGATGACCTCCAGATGACCTCCAGATGACCTCCAGATGACCTCCAGATGACCTCCAGATGACCTCCAGATGACCTCTAGATGACCTCCAGATGACCTCCAGATGACCTCCAGATGACCTCCAGATGACCTCCAGATGACCTCCAGATGACCTCCAGATGACCTCCAGATGACCTCCAGATGACCTCCAGATGACCTCCAGTTGACCTCCAGATGACCTCCAGATGACCTCCAGATGACCTCCAGATGACCTCCAGATGACCTCCAGATGACCTCCAGATGACCTCCAGATGACCTCCAGATGACCTCCAGATGACCTCAAGATGACCTCCAGATGACCTCCAGATGACCTCCAGATGACCTCCAGATGACCTCCAGATGACCTCCAGATGACCTCCAGATGACCTCCAGATGACCTCCAGATGACCTCCAGATGACCTCCAGATGACCTCCAGATGACCTCCAGATGACCTCCAGATGACCTCCAGATGACCTCCAGATGACCTCCAGATGACCTCCAGATGACCTCCAGATGACCTCCAGATGACCTCTAGTTGACCTCCAGATGACCTCCAGATGACCTCCAGATGACCTCCAGATGACCTCCAGATGACCTCCAGATGACCTCCTGTTGACCTCCAGATGACCTCCAGATGACCTCCAGATGACCTCCAGATGACCTCCAGATGACCTCCAGATGACCTCCAGATGACCTCCAGATGACCTCCAGATGACCTCCAGATGACCTCCAGATGACCTCTAGTTGACCTCCTGATGACCTCCAGATGACCTCAAGATGACCTCCAGATGACCTCCAGATGACCTCCAGATGACCTCCAGATGACCTCCAGATGACCTCCAGATGACCTCCAGATGACCTCCAGATGACCTCCAGATGACCTCCAGATGACCTCCAGATGACCTCCAGATGACCTCCAGATGACCTCCAGATGACCTCCAGATGACCTCCAGATGACCTCCAGATGACCTCCAGATGACCTCAAGATGACCTCCAGATGACCTCTAGTTGACCTCCTGATGACCTCCAGATGACCTCCAGATGACCTCCAGATGACCTCCAGATGACCTCCAGATGACCTCCAGATGACCTCTAGATGACCTCCAGATGACCTCCAGATGACCTCCAGATGACCTCCAGATGACCTCCAGATGACCTCCAGATGACCTCCAGATGACCTCCAGATGACCTCCAGATGACCTCCAGATGACCTCCAGATGACCTCAAGATGACCTCCAGATGACCTCCAGATGACCTCCAGATGACCTCCAGATGACCTCCAGATGACCTCCAGATGACCTCCAGATGACCTCCAGATGACCTCCAGATGACCTCCAGATGACCTCCAGATGACCTCCAGATGACCTCCAGATGACCTCCAGATGACCTCCAGATGACCTCCAGATGACCTCAAGATGACCTCCAGATGACCTCCAGATGACCTCCAGATGACCTCCAGATGACCTCCAGATGACCTCCAGATGACCTCCAGATGACCTCCAGATGACCTCCAGATGACCTCCAGATGACCTCCAGATGACCTCCAGATGACCTCCAGATGACCTCCAGTTGACCTCCAGATGACCTCTAGTTGACCTCCTGATGACCTCAAGATGACCTCAAGATGACCTCCAGATGACCTCCAGATGACCTCCAGATGACCTCCAGTTGACCTCCTGTTGACCTCAAGATGACCTCCAGATGACCTCCAGATGACCTCCAGATGACCTCCAGATGACCTCCAGATGACCTCTAGTTGACCTCCAGATGACCTCCAGATGACCTCCAGATGACCTCAAGATGACCTCCAGATGACCTCCAGATGACCTCCAGATGACCTCCAGATGACCTCCAGATGACCTCCAGATGACCTCCAGATGACCTCCAGATGACCTCCAGATGACCTCAAGATGACCTCCAGATGACCTCCAGATGACCTCCAGATGACCTCCAGATGACCTCTAGTTGGCCGCCTGATGACCTCTAGTTGACCTCCTGTTGACCTCAAGATGACCTCAAGATGACCTCCAGATGACCTCCAGATGACCTCCAGATGACCTCCAGATGACCTCCAGATGACCTCCAGATGACCTCCAGATGACCTCCAGATGACCTCCAGATGACCTCCAGATGACCTCCAGATGACCTCCAGATGACCTCTAGTTGGCCGCCTGATGACCTCTAGTTGACCTCCTGTTGACCTCAAGATGACCTCAAGATGACCTCCAGATGACCTCCAGATGACCTCCAGATGACCTCCAGATGACCTCCAGATGACCTCCAGATGACCTCCAGATGACCTCCTGTTGACCTCAAGATGACCTCCAGATGACCTCCAGATGACCTCCGGATGACCACTAGTTGACTTCCAGATGACCACTAGTTGACTTCCAGATGACCTCAAGATGACCTCCAGATGACCTCCAGTTGACCTCCTGTTGACCTCAAGATGACCTCCAGATGACCTCCAGATGACCTCCAGATGACCTCTAGTTGACCTCCAGATGACCTCTAGTTGACCTCCAGATGACCTCCAGATGACCTCCAGTTGACCTCCAGATGACCTCCAGATGACCTCCAGATGACCTCCAGATGACCTCCACATGACCTCAAGATGACCTCCAGATGACCTCCAGATGACCTCCAGATGACCTGACCTCCAGTTGGCCTCCAGATGACCTCTAGTTGACCTCCTGTTGACCTCAAGATGACCTCCAGTTGACCTCCAGATGACCTCCAGATGACCTCCAGATGACCTCCAGATGACCTCCAGATGACCTCCAGATGACCTCCAGATGACCTCCTGTTGACCTCCAGATGACCTCCAGATGACCTCCAGATGACCTCCAGATGACCTCCAGATGACCTCCAGATGACCTCCAGATGACCTCCAGATGACCTCCAGTTGACCTCCAGATGACCTCCAGTTGACCTCCTGTTGACCTCAAGATGACCTCCAGATGACCTCCAGATGACCTCCAGTTGACCTCCAGATGACCTCCAGAGTTGACCTCCAGATGACCTCCAGATGACCTCCAGATGACCTCCAGATGACCTCCAGATGACCTCCAGATGACCTCCAGATGACCTCCTGTTGACCTCCAGATGACCTCAAGATGACCTCCAGATGACCTCCAGATGACCTCCTGTTGACCTCCAGATGACCTCCAGATGACCTCCAGATGACCTCCAGATGACCTCCAGATGACCTCCAGATGACCTCCAGATGACCTCCAGATGACCTCCAGATGACCTCTAGATGACCTCCAGATGACCTCCAGATGACCTCCAGATGACCTCCAGATGACCTCCAGATGACCTCCAGATGACCTCCAGATGACCTCAAGATGACCTCCAGATGACCTCCAGATGACCTCCAGATGACCTCCAGATGACCTCCAGATGACCTCCAGATGACCTCCAGATGACCTCCAGATGACCTCCAGATGACCTCAAGATGACCTCCAGATGACCTCCAGATGACCTCCAGTTGACCTCCTGTTGACCTCCAGATGACCTCAAGATGACCTCCAGATGACCTCCAGATGACCTCCAGATGACCTCCAGATGACCTCCAGATGACCTCCAGATGACCTCCAGATGACCTCCAGATGACCTCCAGATGACCTCCAGATGACCTCAAGATGACCTCCAGATGACCTCTAGTTGACCTCCTGTTGACCTCAAGATGACCTCAAGATGACCTCCAGATGACCTCCAGATGACCTCCAGATGACCTCCAGATGACCTCCAGATGACCTCCAGATGACCTCCAGATGACCTCCAGATGACCTCCAGATGACCTCCAGATGACCTCCAGATGACCTCCGAATTGACCTCCTGTTGACCTCCAGATGACCTCAAGATGACCTCCAGATGACCTCCAGATGACCTCCAGATGACCTCCAGATGACCTCCAGATGACCTCCAGATGACCTCCAGATGACCTCCAGATGACCTCAAGATGACCTCAAGATGACCTCCAGATGACCACTAGTTGACCTCCAGATGACCTCTAGTTGACCTCCGGTTGACCTCAAGATGACCTCCAGATGACCTCTAGATGACCTCCAGATGACCTCCAGATGACCTCTAGTTGACCTCCTGATGACCTCCAGATGACCTCCAGATGACCTCCAGATGACCTCCAGATGACCTCCAGATGACCTCCAGATGACCTCCAGATGACCTCAAGATGACCTCAAGATGACCTCCAGATGACCTCTAGTTGACCTCCTGTTGACCTCAAGATGACCTCAAGATGACCTCCAGATGACCTCCAGATGACCTCCAGATGACCTCCAGATGACCTCCTAGTTGACCTCCAGATGACCTCCAGATGACCTCTAGTTGACCTCAAGATGACCTCCAGATGACCTCCAGATGACCTCCAGATGACCTCCAGATGACCTCCAGATGACCTCCAGATGACCTCCAGATGACCTCCAGATGACCTCCAGATGACCTCAAGATGACCTCCAGATGACCTCAAGATGACCTCCAGATGACCTCTAGTTGACCTCCTGTTGACCTCAAGATGACCTCAAGATGACCTCCAGATGACCTCCAGATGACCTCCAGATGACCTCTAGTTGACCTCCAGATGACCACTAGTTGACCTCCTGTTGACCTCAAGATGACCTCCAGATGACCTCTAGATGACCTCCAGATGACCTCCAGATGACCTCTAGTTGGCCTCCTGATGACCTCCAGATGACCTCAAGATGACCTCCAGATGACCTCTAGTTGACCTCCTGATGACCTCCAGATGACCTCCAGATGACCTCCAGATGACCACTAGTTGACCTCCAGATGACCACTAGTTGACCTCCTGTTGACCTCAAGATGACCTCCAGATGACCTCCAGATGACCTCCAGATGACCTCCAGATGACCTCTAGTTGACTTCCTGATGACCTCCAGATGACCTCCAATTGACCTCTAGTTGACCTCCTGTTGACCTCAAGATGACCTCAAGATGACCTCCAGATGACCTCCAGATGACCTCCAGATGACCTCTAGTTGACCTCCTGATGACCTCCAGATGACCTCAAGATGACCTCCAGATGACCTCCAGATGACCTCCAGATGACCTCCAGATGACCTCCAGATGACCTCCAGATGACCTCCAGATGACCTCCAGATGACCTCCAGATGACCTCCAGATGACCTCCAGATGACCTCAAGATGACCTCAAGATGACCTCCAGATGACCTCTAGTTGACCGCCTGTTGACCTCAAGATGACCTCAAGATGACCTCCAGATGACCTGCAGATGACCTCCAGATGACCACTAGTTGACCTCCAGATGACCACTAGTTGACCTCCTGTTGACCTCAAGATGACCTGCAGATGACCTCTAGATGACCTCCAGATGACCTCCAGATGACCTCTAGTTGACCTCCTGATGACCTCCAGATGACCTCCAGATGACCTCTAGTTGACCTCCTGTTGACCTCAATATGACCTCAAGATGACATCCAGATGACCTCCAGATGACCACTAGTTGACCTCCTGTTGACCTCAAGATGATCTTCAGATGACCTCCTGTTGACCTCAAGATGATCTCCAGATGACCTCTAGTTGACCCCCTGTTGACCTCAAGATGACCTCCAGAGTTCTTTATGCCAATTGCAGCATTCCCAGTCGTTTGAACGTCCAATATTAACAAAATTGCAAGTTATTAAAAATACGTTTTTTGGTAAGCTAAGAATTGAAGGAATTTTGTCTAAACAATTTAAGCAGTAAGTCTAATGTTTTATATTACTTCTATATTCCAATTGCAGCATTCCCAGGCGTTTGAATGTCCAATATTAACAAAATTGCAAGTTATTAAAAATAAATTTTCTTGGTAAGATAAGTATTGACGGAATTTTGTCTAAACAATTTAAGCAGTAAGTCTAATGTTTTATATTAGTTCTATATGCCAATTGCTGCGTTCCCAGTCGTTTGAACGTCCAATATTAACAAAATTGCAAGTTATTAAAAATACGTTTTTTGGTAAGATAAGTATTGACAGAATTTTGTCTAAACAATTTAAGCAGTAAGTCTAATGTTTTATATTACTTCTATATTCCAATTGCAGCATTCCCAGGCGTTTGAATGTCCAATATTAACAAAATTGCAAGTTATTAAAAATAAATTTTCTTGGTAAGATAAGTATTGACGGAATTTTGTCTAAACAATTTAAGCAGTAAGTCTAATGTTTTATATTAGTTCTATATGCTAATTGCAGCATTCCCAGGCGTTTGAATGTCCAATATTAACAAAATTGCAAGTTATTAATAATAAATTTTCTTGGTGAGCTAAGAATTGACGGAATTTTGTCTAAACAATTTAAGCAGTAAGTCTAATGTTTTATATTAGTTCTATATGCCAATTGCAGCATTCCTCGGCGTTTGAATGTCCAATATTAACAAAATTTCAAGTTATTAAAAATACGTTTCTTGGTAAGCTAAGTATTGACGGAATTTTGTCTAAACAATTTAAGCCATAAGTCTAATGTTTTATATTAGTTCTATATTCCAACTGCAGCATTCCTAGGCGTTTGAACGTCCAATATTAACAAAATTGCAAGTTATTAAAAATAAATTTTCTTGGTAAGCTAAGTATTGACGGAATTTTGTCTAAACAATTTAAGCAGTAAGTCTAATGTTTTATATTAGTTCTATATGCCAATTGCAGCATTCCCAGGCGTTTGAGTGTCCAATATTAACAAAATTGCAAGTTATTAAAAATAAATTTTCTTGGTAAGCTAAGTATTGATGGAATTTTGTCTAAACAATTTAAGTCTAATGTTTTATATTAGTTCTATATGCCAATTGCAGCATTCCCAGGCGTTTGAGTGTCCAATATTAACAAAATTGCAAGTTATTAAAAATAAATTTTCTTGGTAAGCTAAGTATTGACGGAATTTTGTCTAAACAATTTAATCAGTAAATCTAATGTTTTATATTAGTTCTATATTCCAATTGCAGCATTCCCAGGCGTTTGAATGTCCAATATTAACAAAATTGCAAGTTATTAAAAATAAATTTTCTTGGTAAGCTAAGTATTGACGGAATTTTGTCTAAACAATTTAAGCCATAAGTCTAATGTTTTATATTAGTTCTATATTCCAACTGCAGCATTCCTAGGCGTTTGAACGTCCAATATTAACAAAATTGCAAGTTATTAAAAATAAATTTTCTTGGTAAGCTAAGTATTGACGGAATTTTGTCTAAACAATTTAAGCAGTAAATCTAATGTTTTATATTAGTTCTATATGCCAATTGCTGCGTTCCCAGGCGTTTGAACGTCCAATATTAACAAAATTGCAAGTTATTAAAAATACGTTTTTTGGTAAGATAAGTATTGACAGAATTTTGTCTAAACAATTTAAGCAGTAAGTCTAATGTTTTATATTAGTTCTATATGCCAATTGCAGCATTCCTAGGCGTTTGAACGTCCAATATTAACAAAATTGCAAGTTATTAAAAATAAATTTTCTTGGTAAGATAAGTATTGACGGAATTTTGTCTAAACAATTTAAGCAGTAAGTCTAATGTTTTATATTAGTTCTATATTCCAATTGCAGCATTCCCAGGCGTTTGAATGTCCAATATTAACAAAATTGCACGTTATTAAAAATAAATTTTCTTGGTAAGCTAAGTATTGACGGAATTTTGTCTAAACAATTTAAGCCATAAATCTAATGTTTTATATTAGTTCTATATTCCAACTGCAGCATTCCTAGGCGTTTGAACGTCCAATATTAACAAAATTGCAAGTTATTAAAAATAAATTTTCTTGGTAAGATAAGTATTGACGGAATTTTGTCTAAACAATTTAAGCAGTAAGTCTAATGTTTTATATTAGTTCTATATTCCAATTGCAGCATTCCCAGGCGTTTGAATGTCCAATATTAACAAAATTGCAAGTTATTAAAAATAAATTTTCTTGGTAAGCTAAGTATTGATGGAATTTTGTCTAAACAATTTAAGTCTAATGTTTTATATTAGTTCTATATGCCAATTGCAGCATTCCCAGGCGTTTGAGTGTCCAATATTAACAAAATTGCAAGTTATTAAAAATAAATTTTCTTGGTAAGCTAAGTATTGACGGAATTTTGTCTAAACAATTTAAGCAGTAAATCTAATGTTTTATATTAGTTCTATATGCCAATTGCAGCATTCGTAGGCGTTTGAATGTCCAATATTAACAAAATTTCAAGTTATTAAAAATAAATTTTCTTGGTAAGATAAGTATTGACGGAATTTTGTCTAAACAATTTAAGCAGTAAATCTAATGTTTTATATTAGTTCTGTATGCCAATTGCTGCGTTCCCAGGCGTTTGAACGTCCAATATTAACAAAATTGCAAGTTATTAAAAATAAATTTTCTTGGTAAGATAAGTATTGACGGAATTTTGTCTAAACAATTTAAGCAGTAAGTCTAATGTTTTATATTAGTTCTATATTCCAATTGCAGCATTCCCAGGCGTTTGAATGTCCAATATTAACAAAATTGCAAGTTATTAAAAATAAATTTTCTTGGTAAGCTAAGTATTGACGGAATTTTGTCTAAACAATTTAAGCCATAAATCTAATGTTTTATATTAGTTCTATATTCCAACTGCAGCATTCCTAGGCGTTTGAACGTCCAATATTAACAAAATTGCAAGTTATTAAAAATAAATTTTCTTGGTAAGATAAGTATTGACGGAATTTTGTCTAAACAATTTAAGCAGTAAATCTAATGTTTTATATTAGTTCTATATGCCAATTGCTGCGTTCCCAGGCGTTTGAACGTCCAATATTAACAAAATTGCAAGTTATTAAAAATAAATTTTCTTGGTAAGATAAGTATTGACGGAATTTTGTCTAAACAATTTAAGCAGTAAGTCTAATGTTTTATATTAGTTCTATATTCCAATTGCAGCATTCCCAGGCGTTTGAGTGTCCAATATTAACAAAATTGCAAGTTATTAAAAATAAATTTTCTTGGTAAGCTATGTATTGACGGAATTTTGTCTAAACAATTTAAGCAGTAAGTCTAATGTTTTATATTAGTTCTATACCCAATTGCAGCATTCCTAGGCGTTTGAATGTCCAATATTAACAAAATTGCAAGTTATTAAAAATAAGTGTTTTGGTAAGATAAGTATTGACGGAATTTTGTCTAAACAATTTATTCAGTAAATCTAATGTTTTATATTAGTTCTATATGCCAAAAGAAGCATCCCCAGGCGTTTGAACGTCCAATATTAACAAAATTGCAAGTTATTAAAAATAAATTTTTTGGTAAGATAAGTATTGACGGAATTTTGTCTAAACAATTTATTCAGTAAATCTAATGTTTTATATTAGTTCTATATGCCAATTGCAGCATTCCCAGGCGTTTGAGTGTCCAATATTAACAAAATTGCAAGTTATTAAAAATAAATTTTCTTGGTAAGCTAAGTATTGACGGAATTTTGTCTAAACAATTTAAGCAGTAAGTCTAATGTTTTATATTAGTTCTATATTCCAATTGCAGCATTCCTAGGCGTTTGAACGTCCAATATTAACAAAATTGCAAGTTATTAAAAATAAATTTTCTTGGTAAGATAAGTATTGACGGAATTTTGTCTAAGCAATTTAAGCAGTAAGTCTAATGTTTGATATTAGTTCTATATTCCAATTGCAGCATTCCTAGGCGTTTGAACGTCCAATATTAACAAAATTGCAAGTTATTAAAAATAAATTTTCTTGGTAAGATAAGTAATGACGGAATTTTGTCTAAGCAATTTAAGCAGTAAGTCTAATGTTTTATATTAGTTCTATATGCCAATTGCAGCATTCCTAGGCGTTTGAACGTCCAATATTAACAAAATTGCAAGTTATTAAAAATAAATTTTCTTGGTAAGATAAGTATTGACGGAATTTTGTCTAATCAATTTAAGCAGTAAGTCTAATGTTTTATATTAGTTCTATATGCCAATTGCAGCATTCCCAGGCGTTTGAGTGTCCAATATTAACAAAATTGCAAGTTATTAAAAATAAATTTTCTTGGTAAGCTAAGTATTGACGGAATTTTGTCTAAACAGTTTAAGCAGTAAGTCTAATGTTTTATATTAGTTCTATATGCCAATTGCAGCATTCCTAGGCGTTTGAATGACCAATATTAACAAAATTTCAAGTTAATAAAAATACGTTTCTTGGTATGCTAAGTATTGATGGAATTTTGTATAAACAATTGAAGTCTAATGTTTTATATTAGTTCTATATGCCAAAAGCAGCATCCCCAGGCGTTTGAACGTCCAATATTAACAAAATTGCAAGTTATTAAAAATACGTTTTTTGGTAAGCTAAGTATTGACGGAATTTTGTCTAAACAATTTATTCAGTAAATCTAATGTTTTATATTAGTTCTATATGCCAAAAGAAGCATCCCCAGGCGTTTGAACGTCCAATATTAACAAAATTGCAAGTTATTAAAAATAAATTTTTGGTAAGATAAGTATTGACGGAATTTTGTCTAAACAATTTATTCAGTAAATCTAATGTTTTATATTAGTTCTATATGCCAAAAGCAGCATCCCCAGGCGTTTGAACGTCCAATATTAACAAAATTGCAAGTTATTAAAAATAAGTGTTTTGGTAAGCTAAGTATTGACGGAATTTTGTCTAAACAATTTATTCAGTAAATCTAATGTTTTATATTAGTTCTATATGCCAAAAGAAGCATCCCCAGGCGTTTGAACGTCCAATATTAACAAAATTGCAAGTTATTAAAAATAAATTGTTTGGTAAGATAAGTATTGACGGAATTTTGTCTAAATAATTTATTCAGTAAATCTAATGTTTTATATTAGTTCTATATGCCAATTGTAGCATTCCCAGGCGTTTGAGTGTCCAATATTAACAAAATTGCAAGTTATTAAAAATAAGTTTTTTGGTAAGCTAAGTATTGACGGAATTTTGTCTAAACAATTTATTCAGTAAATCTAATGTTTTATATTAGTTCTATATGCCAAAAGCAGCATCCCCAGGCGTTTGAACGTCCAATATTAACAAAATTGCAAGTTATTAAATATAAATTTTTTGGTAATATACGTATTGACGGAATTTTGTCTAAACAATTTAATCAGTAAATCTAATGTTTTATATTAGTTCTATATGCCAAAAGCAGCATCCCCAGGCGTTTGAACGTCCAATATTAACAAAATTGCAAGTTATTAAAAATAAGTGTTTTGGTAAGCTAAGTATTGACGGAATTTTGTCTAAACAATTTATTCAGTAAATCTAATGTTTTATATTAGTTCTATATGCCAAAAGAAGCATCCCCAGGCGTTTGAACGTCCAATATTAACAAAATTGCAAGTTATTAAAAATAAATTTTTTGGTAAGATAAGTATTGACGGAATTTTGTCTAAACAATTTATTCAGTAAATCTAATGTTTTATATTAGTTCTATATGCCAAAAGCAGCATCCCCAGGCGTTTGAACGTCCAATATTAACAAAATTGCAAGTTATTAAAAATAAATTTTATTAAAAATAAGTTTTTTGGTAAGCTAAGTATTGACGGAATTTTGTCTAAACAATTTAAGCAGTAAATCTAATGGTTTATATTAGTTATATATGCCAATTGCAGCATTCCCAGGCGTTTGAACGTCCAATATTAACAAAATTGCAAGTTATTAAAAATAAGTTTTATTAAAAATAAGTTTTTTGGTAAGCTAAGTATTGACGGAATTTTGTCTAAACAATTTAAGCAGTAAATCTAATGGTTTATATTAGTTCTATATGCCAATTGCAGCATTCCCAGGCGTTTGAACTTCCAATATTAACAAAATTGCAAGTTATTAAAAATAAATTTTCTTGGTAAGATAAGTATTGACGGAATTTTGTCTAAACAATTTAAGCAGTAAATCTAATGTTTTATATTAGTTCTACATGCCAATTGCTGCGTTCCCAGGCGTTTGAACGTCCAATATTAACAAAATTGCAAGTTATTAAAAATAAATTTTCTTGGTAAGATAAGTATTGACGGAATTTTGTCTAAACAATTTAAGCAGTAAGTCTAATGTTTTATATTAGTTCTATATTCCAATTGCAGCATTCCCAGGCGTTTGAGTGTCCAATATTAACAAAATTGCAAGTTATTAAAAATAAATTTTCTTGGTAAGATAAGTATTGACGGAATTTTGTCTAAACAATTTAAGCAGTAAGTCTAATGTTTTATATTAGTTCTATATTCCAATTGCAGCATTCCCAGGCGTTTGAGTGTCCAATATTAACAAAATTGCAAGTTATTAAAAATAAATTTTCTTGGTAAGCTAAGTATTGACGGAATTTTGTCTAAACAATTTAAGCAGTAAGTCTAATGTTTTATATTAGTTCTATATGCCAATTGCAGCATTCCTAGGCGTTTGAATGTCCAATATTAACAAAATTTCAAGTTATTAAAAATACGTTTCTTGGTAAGCTAAGTATTGACGGAATTTTGTCTAAACAATTTATTCAGTAAATCTAATGTTTTATATTAGTTCTATATGCCAAAAGAAGCATCCCCAGGCGTTTGAACGTCCAATATTAACAAAATTGCAAGTTATTAAATATAAATTTTTTTGGTAATATACGTATTGACGGAATTTTGTCTAAACAATTTAAGCCATAAATATAATGTTTTATATTAGTTCTATATGACAATTGCAGCATTCCTAGGCGTTTGAATGACCAATATTAACAAAATTTCAAGTTAATAAAAATACGTTTCTTGGTAAGCTAAGTATTGATGGAATTTTGTATAAACAATTGAAGTCTAATGTTTTATATTAGTTCTATATGCCAAAAGCAGCATCCCCAGGCGTTTGAACGTCCAATATTAACAAAATTGCAAGTTATTAAAAATACGTTTTTTGGTAAGCTAAGTATTGACGGAATTTTGTTTAAACAATTTAAGCAGTAAATCTAATGTTTTATATTAGTTCTATATGCCAAAAGCAGCATTCCCAGGCGTTTGAACGTCCAATATTAACAAAATTGCAAGTTATTAAAAATAAGTGTTTTGGTAAGCTAAGTATTGACGGAATTTTGTCTAAACAATTTATTCAGTAAATCTAATGTTTTATATTAGTTCTATATGCCAAAAGAAGCATCCCCAGGCGTTTGAACGTCCAATATTAACAAAATTGCAAGTTATTAAAAATAAATTTTTTGGTAAGATAAGTATTGACGGAATTTTGTCTAAACAATTTATTCAGTAAATCTAATGTTTTATATTAGTTCTATATGCCAAAAGCAGCATCCCCAGGCGTTTGAACGTCCAATATTAACAAAATTGCAAGTTATTAAAAATAAGTGTTTTGGTAAGCTAAGTATTGACGGAATTTTGTCTAAACAATTTATTCAGTAAATCTAATGTTTTATATTAGTTCTATATGCCAAAAGAAGCATCCCCAGGCGTTTGAACGTCCAATATTAACAAAATTGCAAGTTATTAAAAATAAATTGTTTGGTAAGATAAGTATTGACGGAATTTTGTCTAAATAATTTATTCAGTAAATCTAATGTTTTATATTAGTTCTATATGCCAATTGTAGCATTCCCAGGCGTTTGAGTGTCCAATATTAACAAAATTGCAAGTTATTAAAAATAAGTTTTTTGGTAAGCTAAGTATTGACGGAATTTTGTCTAAACAATTTATTCAGTAAATCTAATGTTTTATATTAGTTCTATATGCCAAAAGCAGCATCCCCAGGCGTTTGAACGTCCAATATTAACAAAATTGCAAGTTATTAAATATAAATTTTTTGGTAATATACGTATTGACGGAATTTTGTCTAAACAATTTAATCAGTAAATCTAATGTTTTATATTAGTTCTATATGCCAAAAGCAGCATCCCCAGGCGTTTGAACGTCCAATATTAACAAAATTGCAAGTTATTAAAAATACGTTTTTTGGTAAGCTAAGTATTGACGGAATTTTGTTTAAACAATTTAAGCAGTAAATCTAATGTTTTATATTAGTTCTATATGCCAAAAGCAGCATTCCCAGGCGTTTGAACGTCCAATATTAACAAAATTGCAAGTTATTAAAAATAAGTGTTTTGGTAAGCTAAGTATTGACGGAATTTTGTCTAAACAATTTATTCAGTAAATCTAATGTTTTATATTAGTTCTATATGCCAAAAGAAGCATCCCCAGGCGTTTGAACGTCCAATATTAACAAAATTGCAAGTTATTAAAAATAAATTTTTTGGTAAGATAAGTATTGACGGAATTTTGTCTAAACAATTTATTCAGTAAATCTAATGTTTTATATTAGTTCTATATGCCAAAAGCAGCATCCCCAGGCGTTTGAACGTCCAATATTAACAAAATTGCAAGTTATTAAAAATAAGTGTTTTGGTAAGCTAAGTATTGACGGAATTTTGTCTAAACAATTTATTCAGTAAATCTAATGTTTTATATTAGTTCTATATGCCAAAAGAAGCATCCCCAGGCGTTTGAACGTCCAATATTAACAAAATTGCAAGTTATTAAAAATAAATTGTTTGGTAAGATAAGTATTGACGGAATTTTGTCTAAATAATTTATTCAGTAAATCTAATGTTTTATATTAGTTCTATATGCCAATTGTAGCATTCCCAGGCGTTTGAGTGTCCAATATTAACAAAATTGCAAGTTATTAAAAATAAGTTTTTTGGTAAGCTAAGTATTGACGGAATTTTGTCTAAACAATTTATTCAGTAAATCTAATGTTTTATATTAGTTCTATATGCCAAAAGCAGCATCCCCAGGCGTTTGAACGTCCAATATTAACAAAATTGCAAGTTATTAAATATAAATTTTTTTGGTAATATACGTATTGACGGAATTTTGTTTAAACAATTTAAGGAGTAAATCTAATGTTTTATATTAGTTCTATATGCCAAAAGCAGCATTCCCAGGCGTTTGAACGTCCAATATTAACAAAATTGCAAGTTATTAAAAATAAGTGTTTTGGTAAGCTAAGTATTGACGGAATTTTGTCTAAACAATTTATTCAGTAAATCTAATGTTTTATATTAGTTCTATATGCCAAAAGAAGCATCCCCAGGCGTTTGAACGTCCAATATTAACAAAATTGCAAGTTATTAAAAATAAATTTTTTGGTAAGATAAGTATTGACGGAATTTTGTCTAAACAATTTATTCAGTAAATCTAATGTTTTATATTAGTTCTATATGCCAAAAGCAGCATCCCCAGGCGTTTGAACGTCCAATATTAACAAAATTGCAAGTTATTAAAAATAAATTTTTTGGTAAGATAAGTATTGACGGAATTTTGTCTAAACAATTTATTCAGTAAATCTAATGGTTTATATTAGTTATATATGCCAATTGCAGCATTCCCAGGCGTTTGAACGTCCAATATTAACAAAATTGCAAGTTATTAAAAATAAGTGTTATTAAAAATAAGTTTTTTGGTAAGCTAAGTATTGACGGAATTTTGTCTAAACAATTTAAGCAGTAAATCTAATGGTTTATATTAGTTCTATATGCCAATTGCAGCATTCCCAGGCGTTTGAACTTCCAATATTAACAAAATTGCAAGTTATTAAAAATAAATTTTCTTGGTAAGATAAGTATTGACGGAATTTTGTCTAAACAATTTAAGCAGTAAATCTAATGTTTTATATTAGTTCTATATGCCAATTGCTGCGTTCCCAGGCGTTTGAACGTCCAATATTAACAAAATTGCAAGTTATTAAAAATAAATTTTCTTGGTAAGATAAGTATTGACGGAATTTTGTCTAAACAATTTAAGCAGTAAGTCTAATGTTTTATATTAGTTCTATATGCCAAAAGAAGCATCCCCAGGCGTTTGAACGTCCAATATTAACAAAATTGCAAGTTATTAAATATAAATTTTTTTGGTAATATACGTATTGACGGAATTTTGTCTAAACAATTTAAGCCATAAATCTAATGTTTTATATTAGTTCTATATTCCAACTGCAGCATTCCTAGGCGTTTGAACGTCCAATATTAACAAAATTGCAAGTTATTAAAAATAAATTTTCTTGGTAAGATAAGTATTGACGGAATTTTGTCTAAACAATTTAAGCAGTAAATCTAATGTTTTATATTAGTTCTATATGCCAATTGCTGCGTTCCCAGGCGTTTGAACGTCCAATATTAACAAAATTGCAAGTTATTAAAAATAAATTTTCTTGGTAAGATAAGTATTGACGGAATTTTGTCTAAACAATTTAAGCAGTAAGTCTAATGTTTTATATTAGTTCTAAATTCCAATTGCAGCATTCCCAGGCGTTTGAGTGTCCAATATTAACAAAATTGCAAGTTATTAAAAATAAATTTTCTTGGTAAGCTAAGTATTGACGGAATTTTGTCTAAACAATTTAAGCAGTAAGTCTAATGTTTTATATTAGTTCTATATGCCAATTGCAGCATTCCTAGGCGTTTGAATGTCCAATATTAACAAAATTTCAAGTTATTAAAAATACGTTTCTTGGTAAGCTAAGTATTGACGGAATTTTGTCTAAACAATTTATTCAGTAAATCTAATGTTTTATATTAGTTCTATATGCCAACAGAAGCATCCCCAGGCGTTTGAACGTCCAATATTAACAAAATTGCAAGTTATTAAAAATAAATTTTTTGGTAAGATAAGTATTGACGGAATTTTGTCTAAACAATTTATTCAGTAAATCTAATGTTTTATATTAGTTCTATATGCCAATTGCAGCATTCCCAGGCGTTTGAGTGTCCAATATTAACAAAATTGCAAGTTATTAAAAATAAATTTTCTTGGTAAGCTAAGTATTGACGGAATTTTGTCTAAACAATTTAAGCAGTAAGTCTAATGTTTTATATTAGTTCTATATTCCAATTGCAGCATTCCTAGGCGTTTGAACGTCCAATATTAACAAAATTGCAAGTTATTAAAAATAAATTTTCTTGGTAAGATAAGTATTGACGGAATTTTGTCTAAGCAATTTAAGCAGTAAGTCTAATGTTTGATATTAGTTCTATATTCCAATTGCAGCATTCCTAGGCGTTTGAACGTCCAATATTAACAAAATTGCAAGTTATTAAAAATAAATTTTCTTGGTAAGCTAAGTATTGACGGAATTTTGTCTAAACAGTTTAAGCAGTAAGTCTAATGTTTTATATTAGTTCTATATGCCAATTGCAGCATTCCTAGGCGTTTGAATGACCAATATTAACAAAATTTCAAGTTAATAAAAATACGTTTCTTGGTAAGCTAAGTATTGATGGAATTTTGTATAAACAATTGAAGTCTAATGTTTTATATTAGTTCTATATGCCAAAAGCAGCATCCCCAGGCGTTTGAACGTCCAATATTAACAAAATTGCAAGTTATTAAAAATACGTTTTTTGGTAAGCTAAGTATTGACGGAATTTTGTTTAAACAATTTAAGCAGTAAATCTAATGTTTTATATTAGTTCTATATGCCAAAAGCAGCATTCCCAGGCGTTTGAACGTCCAATATTAACAAAATTGCAAGTTATTAAAAATAAGTGTTTTGGTAAGCTAAGTATTGACGGAATTTTGTCTAAACAATTTATTCAGTAAATCTAATGTTTTATATTAGTTCTATATGCCAAAAGAAGCATCCCCAGGCGTTTGAACGTCCAATATTAACAAAATTGCAAGTTATTAAAAATAAATTTTTTGGTAAGATAAGTATTGACGGAATTTTGTCTAAACAATTTATTCAGTAAATCTAATGTTTTATATTAGTTCTATATGCCAAAAGCAGCATCCCCAGGCGTTTGAACGTCCAATATTAACAAAATTGCAAGTTATTAAAAATAAGTGTTTTGGTAAGCTAAGTATTGACGGAATTTTGTCTAAACAATTTATTCCAGGCGTTTGAGTGTCCAATATTAACAAAATTGCAAGTTATTAAAAATAAGTTTTTTGGTAAGCTAAGTATTGACGGAATTTTGTCTAAACAATTTATTCAGTAAATCTAATGTTTTATATTAGTTCTATATGCCAAAAGCAGCATCCCCAGGCGTTTGAACGTCCAATATTAACAAAATTGCAAGTTATTAAATATAAATTTTTTTGGTAATATACGTATTGACGGAATTTTGTCTAAACAATTTAATCAGTAAATCTAATGTTTTATATTAGTTCTATATTCCAATTGCAGCATTCCTAGGCGTTTGAACGTCCAATATTAACAAAATTGCAAGTTATTAAAAATAAATTTTCTTGGTAAGATAAGTATTGACGGAATTTTGTCTAAGCAATTTAAGCAGTAAGTCTAATGTTTGATATTAGTTCTATATTCCAATTGCAGCATTCCTAGGCGTTTGAACGTCCAATATTAACAAAATTGCAAGTTATTAAAAATAAATTTTCTTGGTAAGATAAGTAATGACGGAATTTTGTCTAAGCAATTTAAGCAGTAAGTCTAATGTTTTATATTAGTTCTATATGCCAATTGCAGCATTCCTAGGCGTTTGAACGTCCAATATTAACAAAATTGCAAGTTATTAAAAATAAATTTTCTTGGTAAGATAAGTATTGACGGAATTTTGTCTAATCAATTTAAGCAGTAAGTCTAATGTTTTATATTAGTTCTATATGCCAATTGCAGCATTCCCAGGCGTTTGAGTGTCCAATATTAACAAAATTGCAAGTTATTAAAAATAAATTTTCTTGGTAAGCTAAGTATTGACGGAATTTTGTCTAAACAGTTTAAGCAGTAAGTCTAATGTTTTATATTAGTTCTATATGCCAATTGCAGCATTCCTAGGCGTTTGAATGACCAATATTAACAAAATTTCAAGTTAATAAAAATACGTTTCTTGGTAAGCTAAGTATTGATGGAATTTTGTATAAACAATTGAAGTCTAATGTTTTATATTAGTTCTATATGCCAAAAGCAGCATCCCCAGGCGTTTGAACGTCCAATATTAACAAAATTGCAAGTTATTAAAAATACGTTTTTTGGTAAGCTAAGTATTGACGGAATTTTGTTTAAACAATTTAAGCAGTAAATCTAATGTTTTATATTAGTTCTATATGCCAAAAGCAGCATTCCCAGGCGTTTGAACGTCCAATATTAACAAAATTGCAAGTTATTAAAAATAAGTGTTTTGGTAAGCTAAGTATTGACGGAATTTTGTCTAAACAATTTATTCAGTAAATCTAATGTTTTATATTAGTTCTATATGCCAAAAGAAGCATCCCCAGGCGTTTGAACGTCCAATATTAACAAAATTGCAAGTTATTAAAAATAAATTTTTTGGTAAGATAAGTATTGACGGAATTTTGTCTAAACAATTTATTCAGTAAATCTAATGTTTTATATTAGTTCTATATGCCAAAAGCAGCATCCCCAGGCGTTTGAACGTCCAATATTAACAAAATTGCAAGTTATTAAAAATAAGTGTTTTGGTAAGCTAAGTATTGACGGAATTTTGTCTAAACAATTTATTCAGTAAATCTAATGTTTTATATTAGTTCTATATGCCAAAAGAAGCATCCCCAGGCGTTTGAACGTCCAATATTAACAAAATTGCAAGTTATTAAAAATAAATTGTTTGGTAAGATAAGTATTGACGGAATTTTGTCTAAATAATTTATTCAGTAAATCTAATGTTTTATATTAGTTCTATATGCCAATTGTAGCATTCCCAGGCGTTTGAGTGTCCAATATTAACAAAATTGCAAGTTATTAAAAATAAGTTTTTTGGTAAGCTAAGTATTGACGGAATTTTGTCTAAACAATTTATTCAGTAAATCTAATGTTTTATATTAGTTCTATATGCCAAAAGCAGCATCCCCAGGCGTTTGAACGTCCAATATTAACAAAATTGCAAGTTATTAAAAATAAGTGTTTTGGTAAGCTAAGTATTGACGGAATTTTGTCTAAACAATTTATTCAGTAAATCTAATGTTTTATATTAGTTCTATATGCCAAAAGAAGCATCCCCAGGCGTTTGAACGTCCAATATTAACAAAATTGCAAGTTATTAAAAATACGTTTTTGGTAAGCTAAGTATTGACGGAATTTTGTTTAAACAATTTAAGCAGTAAATCTAATGTTTTATATTAGTTCTATATGCCAAAAGCAGCATTCCCAGGCGTTTGAACGTCCATTATTAACAAAATTGCAAGTTATTAAAAATAAGTGTTTTGGTAAGCTAAGTATTGACGGAATTTTGTCTAAACAATTTATTCAGTAAATCTAATGTTTTATATTAGTTATATATGCCAAAAGAAGCATCCCCAGGCGTTTGAACGTCCAATATTAACAAAATTGCAAGTTATTAAAAATAAATTGTTTGGTAAGATAAGTATTGACGGAATTTTGTCTAAATAATTTATTCAGTAAATCTAATGTTTTATATTAGTTCTATATGCCAATTGTAGCATTCCCAGGCGTTTGAGTGTCCAATATTAACAAAATTGCAAGTTATTAAAAATAAGTTTTTTGGTAAGCTAAGTATTGACGGAATTTTGTCTAAACAATTTATTCAGTAAATCTAATGTTTTATATTAGTTCTATATGCCAAAAGCAGCATCCCCAGGCGTTTGAACGTCCAATATTAACAAAATTGCAAGTTATTAAATATAAATTTTTTTGGTAATATACGTATTGACGGAATTTTGTCTAAACAATTTAATCAGTAAATCTAATGTTTTATATTAGTTCTATATGCCAAAAGCAGCATCCCCAGGCGTTTGAACGTCCAATATTAACAAAATTGCAAGTTATTAAAAATACGTTTTTTGGTAAGCTAAGTATTGACGGAATTTTGTTTAAACAATTTAAGCAGTAAATCTAATGTTTTATATTAGTTCTATATGCCAAAAGCAGCATTCCCAGGCGTTTGAACGTCCATTATTAACAAAATTGCAAGTTATTAAAAATAAGTGTTTTGGTAAGCTAAGTATTGACGGAATTTTGTCTAAACAATTTATTCAGTAAATCTAATGTTTTATATTAGTTATATATGCCAAAAGAAGCATCCCCAGGCGTTTGAACGTCCAATATTAACAAAATTGCAAGTTATTAAAAATACGTTTTTTGGTAAGCTAAGTATTGACGGAATTTTGTTTAAACAATTTAAGCAGTAAATCTAATGTTTTATATTAGTTCTATATGCCAAAAGCAGCATTCCCAGGCGTTTGAACGTCCATTATTAACAAAATTGCAAGTTATTAAAAATAAGTGTTTTGGTAAGCTAAGTATTGACGGAATTTTGTCTAAACAATTTATTCAGTAAATCTAATGTTTTATATTAGTTCTATATGCCAAAAGCAGCATCCCCAGGCGTTTGAACGTCCAATATTAACAAAATTGCAAGTTATTAAAAATAAGTGTTTTGGTAAGCTAAGTATTGACGGAATTTTGTCTAAATAATTTATTCAGTAAATCTAATGTTTTATATTAGTTCTATATGCCAATTGTAGCATTCCCAGGCGTTTGAGTGTCCAATATTAACAAAATTGCAAGTTATTAAAAATAAGTTTTTTGGTAAGCTAAGTATTGACGGAATTTTGTCTAAACAATTTATTCAGTAAATCTAATGTTTTATATTAGTTCTATATGCCAAAAGCAGCATCCCCAGGCGTTTGAACGTCCAATATTAACAAAATTGCAAGTTATTAAATATAAATTTTTTTGGTAATATACGTATTGACGGAATTTTGTCTAAACAATTTAATCAGTAAATCTAATGTTTTATATTAGTTCTATATGCCAAAAGCAGCATCCCCAGGCGTTTGAACGTCCAATATTAACAAAATTGCAAGTTATTAAAAATAAGTGTTTTGGTAAGCTAAGTATTGACGGAATTTTGTCTAAACAATTTATTCAGTAAATCTAATGTTTTATATTAGTTCTATATGCCAAAAGAAGCATCCCAGGCGTTTGAACGTCCAATATTAACAAAATTGCAAGTTATTAAAAATAAATTTTTTGGTAAGATAAGTATTGACGGAATTTTGTCTAAACAATTTATTCAGTAAATCTAATGTTTTATATTAGTTCTATATGCCAAAAGCAGCATCCCCAGGCGTTTGAACGTCCAATATTAACAAAATTGCAAGTTATTAAAAATAAATTTTTTGGTAAGATGTTTTATATTAGTTCTATATGCCAAAAGCAGCATCCCCAGGCGTTTGAACTTCCAATATTAACAAAATTGAAAGTTATTAAATATAAATTTTTTTGGTAATATAAGTATTGACGGAATTTTGTCTAAACAATTTATTCAGTAAATCTAATGGTTTATATTAGTTCTATATGCCAATTGCAGCATTCCCAGGCGTTTGAACGTCCAATATTAACAAAATTGCAAGTTATTAAAAATAAGTTTTTTGGTAAGCTAAGTATTGACGGAATTTTGTCTAAACAATTTATTCAGTAAATCTAATGTTTTATATTAGTTCTATATGCCAATTGCAGCATTCCCAGGCGTTTGAACGTCCAATATTAACAAAATTGCAAGTTATTAAAAATACGTTTTTTGATAAGCTAAGTATTGACGGAATTTTGTCTAAACAATTTAAGTAGTAAATCTAATGTTTTATATTAGTTCTATATGCCAAAAGCAGCATCCCCAGGCGTTTGAACTTCCAATATTAAGAAAATTGCAAGTTATTAAAAATACGTTTTTTGGTAAGCTAAGTATTGACGGAATTTTGTTTAAACAATTTAAGCAGTAAATCTAATGTTTTATATTAGTTCTATATGCCAAAAGCAGCATTCCCAGGCGTTTGAACGTCCAATATTAACAAAATTGCAAGTTATTAAAAATAAGTTTTTTGGTAAGCTAAGTATTGACGGAATTTTGTCTAAACAATTTATTCAGTAAATCTAATGTTTTATATTAGTTCTATATGCCAATTGCAGCATTCCCAGGCGTTTGAATGTCCAATATTAACAAAATTGAAAGTTATTAAAAATACGTTTTTGGTAAGCTAAGTATTGACGGAATTTTGTCTAAACAATTTAAGTAGTTAATCTAATGTTTCATATTAGTTCTATATGCCAATTGCAGCATCCCCAGGCGTTTGAACTTCCAATATTAACAAAATTGCAAGTTATTAAAAATACGTTTTTTGGTAAGCTAAGTATTGACGGAATTTTGTTTAAACAATTTAAGCAGTAAATCTAATGTTTTATATTAGTTCTATATGCCAAAAGCAGCATTCCCAGGCGTTTGAACGTCCAATATTAACAAAATTGCAAGTTATTAAAAATAAGTTTTTGGTAAGATAAGTATTGACGGAATTTTGTTTAAACAATTTAAGCAGTAAATCTAATGTTTTATATTAGTTCTATATGCCAAAAGCAGCATTCCCAGGCGTTTGAACGTCCAATATTAACAAAATTGCAAGTTATTAAAAATAAGTTTTTTGGTAAGCTAAGTATTGACGGAATTTTGTCTAAACAATTTATTCAGTAAATCTAATGTTTTATATTAGTTCTATATGCCAATTGCAGCATTCCCAGGCGTTTGAACGTCCAATATTAACAAAATTGCAAGTTATTAAAAATACGTTTTTTGGTAAGCTAAGTATTGACGGAATTTTGTTTAAACAATTTAAGCAGTAAATCTAATGTTTTATATTAGTTCTATATGCCAAAAGCAGCATTCCCAGGCGTTTGAACGTCCAATATTAACAAAATTGCAAGTTATTAAAAATACGTTTTTTGGTAAGCTAAGTATTGACGGAATTTTGTTTAAACAATTTAAGCAGTAAATCTAATGTTTTATATTAGTTCTATATGCCAAAAGCAGCATTCCCAGGCGTTTGAACGTCCAATATTAACAAAATTGCAAGTTATTAAAAATAAGTTTTTTGGTAAGCTAAGTATTGACGGAATTTTGTCTAAACAATTTATTCAGTAAATCTAATGTTTTATATTAGTTCTATATGCCAATTGCAGCATTCCCAGGCGTTTGAACGTCCAATATTAACAAAATTGCAAGTTATTAAAAATACGTTTTTTGATAAGCTAAGTATTGACGGAATTTTGTCTAAACAATTTAAGTAGTAAATCTAATGTTTTATATTAGTTCTATATGCCAAAAGCAGCATCCCCAGGCGTTTGAACTTCCAATATTAAGAAAATTGCAAGTTATTAAAAATACGTTTTTTGGTAAGCTAAGTATTGACGGAATTTTGTTTAAACAATTTAAGCAGTAAATCTAATGTTTTATATTAGTTCTATATGCCAAAAGCAGCATTCCCAGGCGTTTGAACGTCCAATATTAACAAAATTGCAAGTTATTAAAAATAAGTTTTTTGGTAAGCTAAGTATTGACGGAATTTTGTCTAAACAATTTATTCAGTAAATCTAATGTTTTATATTAGTTCTATATGCCAATTGCAGCATTCCCAGGCGTTTGAACGTCCAATATTAACAAAATTGAAAGTTATTAAAAATACGTTTTTTGGTAAGCTAAGTATTGACGGAATTTTGTCTAAACAATTTAAGTAGTTAATCTAATGTTTCATATTAGTTCTATATGCCAATTGCAGCATCCCCAGGCGTTTGAACTTCCAATATTAACAAAATTGCAAGTTATTAAAAATACGTTTTTTGGTAAGCTAAGTATTGACGGAATTTTGTTTAAACAATTTAAGCAGTAAATCTAATGTTTTATATTAGTTCTATATGCCAAAAGCAGCATTCCCAGGCGTTTGAACGTCCAATATTAACAAAATTGCAAGTTATTAAAAATAAGTTTTTTGGTAAGCTAAGTATTGACGGAATTTTGTCTAAACAATTTATTCAGTAAATCTAATGTTTTATATTAGTTCTATATGCCAATTGCAGCATTCCCAGGCGTTTGAACGTCCAATATTAACAAAATTGAAAGTTATTAAAAATACGTTTTTTGGTAAGCTAAGTATTGACGGAATTTTGTCTAAACAATTTAAGTAGTTAATCTAATGTTTCATATTAGTTCTATATGCCAATTGCAGCATCCCCAGGCGTTTGAACTTCCAATATTAACAAAATTGCAAGTTATTAAAAATACGTTTTTTGGTAAGCTAAGTATTGACGGAATTTTGTTTAAACAATTTAAGCAGTAAATCTAATGTTTTATATTAGTTCTATATGCCAAAAGCAGCATTCCCAGGCGTTTGAACGTCCAATATTAACAAAATTGCAAGTTATTAAAAATAAGTTTTTTGGTAAGATAAGTATTGACGGAATTTTGTTTAAACAATTTAAGCAGTAAATCTAATGTTTTATATTAGTTCTATATGCCAAAAGCAGCATTCCCAGGCGTTTGAACGTCCAATATTAACAAAATTGCAAGTTATTAAAAATAAGTTTTTTGGTAAGCTAAGTATTGACGGAATTTTGTCTAAACAATTTATTCAGTAAATCTAATGTTTTATATTAGTTCTATATGCCAATTGCAGCATTCCCAGGCGTTTGAACGTCCAATATTAACAAAATTGCAAGTTATTAAAAATACGTTTTTTGGTAAGCTAAGTATTGACGGAATTTTGTTTAAACAATTTAAGCAGTAAATCTAATGTTTTATATTAGTTCTATATGCCAAAAGCAGCATTCCCAGGCGTTTGAACGTCCATTATTAACAAAATTGCAAGTTATTAAAAATAAGTGTTTTGGTAAGCTAAGTATTGACGGAATTTTGTCTAAACAATTTATTCAGTAAATCTAATGTTTTATATTAGTTCTATATGCCAAAAGCAGCATCCCCAGGCGTTTGAACGTCCAATATTAACAAAATTGCAAGTTATTAAAAATACGTTTTTTGATAAGCTAAGTATTGACGGAATTTTGTCTAAACAATTTAAGTAGTAAATCTAATGTTTTATATTAGTTCTATATGCCAAAAGCAGCATCCCCAGGCGTTTGAACTTCCAATATTAAGAAAATTGCAAGTTATTAAAAATACGTTTTTTGGTAAGCTAAGTATTGACGGAATTTTGTTTAAACAATTTAAGCAGTAAATCTAATGTTTTATATTAGTTCTATATGCCAAAAGCAGCATTCCCAGGCGTTTGAACGTCCAATATTAACAAAATTGCAAGTTATTAAAAATAAGTTTTTTGGTAAGCTAAGTATTGACGGAATTTTGTCTAAACAATTTATTCAGTAAATCTAATGTTTTATATTAGTTCTATATGCCAATTGCAGCATTCCCAGGCGTTTGAACGTCCAATATTAACAAAATTGAAAGTTATTAAAAATACGTTTTTTGGTAAGCTAAGTATTGACGGAATTTTGTCTAAACAATTTAAGTAGTTAATCTAATGTTTCATATTAGTTCTATATGCCAATTGCAGCATCCCCAGGCGTTTGAACTTCCAATATTAACAAAATTGCAAGTTATTAAAAATACGTTTTTTGGTAAGCTAAGTATTGACGGAATTTTGTTTAAACAATTTAAGCAGTAAATCTAATGTTTTATATTAGTTCTATATGCCAAAAGCAGCATTCCCAGGCGTTTGAACGTCCAATATTAACAAAATTGCAAGTTATTAAAAATAAGTTTTTTGGTAAGATAAGTATTGACGGAATTTTGTTTAAACAATTTAAGCAGTAAATCTAATGTTTTATATTAGTTCTATATGCCAAAAGCAGCATTCCCAGGCGTTTGAACGTCCAATATTAACAAAATTGCAAGTTATTAAAAATAAGTTTTTTGGTAAGCTAAGTATTGACGGAATTTTGTCTAAACAATTTATTCAGTAAATCTAATGTTTTATATTAGTTCTATATGCCAATTGCAGCATTCCCAGGCGTTTGAACGTCCAATATTAACAAAATTGCAAGTTATTAAAAATACGTTTTTTGGTAAGCTAAGTATTGACGGAATTTTGTTTAAACAATTTAAGCAGTAAATCTAATGTTTTATATTAGTTCTATATGCCAAAAGCAGCATTCCCAGGCGTTTGAACGTCCATTATTAACAAAATTGCAAGTTATTAAAAATAAGTGTTTTGGTAAGCTAAGTATTGACGGAATTTTGTCTAAACAATTTATTCAGTAAATCTAATGTTTTATATTAGTTCTATATGCCAAAAGCAGCATCCCCAGGCGTTTGAACGTCCAATATTAACAAAATTGCAAGTTATTAAAAATAAGTGTTTTGGTAAGCTAAGTATTGACGGAATTTTGTCTAAATAATTTATTCAGTAAATCTAATGTTTTATATTAGTTCTATATGCCAATTGTAGCATTCCCAGGCGTTTGAGTGTCCAATATTAACAAAATTGCAAGTTATTAAAAATAAGTTTTTTGGTAAGCTAAGTATTGACGGAATTTTGTCTAAACAATTTATTCAGTAAATCTAATGTTTTATATTAGTTCTATATGCCAAAAGCAGCATCCCCAGGCGTTTGAACGTCCAATATTAACAAAATTGCAAGTTATTAAATATAAATTTTTTTGGTAATATACGTATTGACGGAATTTTGTCTAAACAATTTAATCAGTAAATCTAATGTTTTATATTAGTTCTATATGCCAAAAGCAGCATCCCCAGGCGTTTGAACGTCCAATATTAACAAAATTGCAAGTTATTAAAAATAAGTGTTTTGGTAAGCTAAGTATTGACGGAATTTTGTCTAAACAATTTATTCAGTAAATCTAATGTTTTATATTAGTTCTATATGCCAAAAGAAGCATCCCAGGCGTTTGAACGTCCAATATTAACAAAATTGCAAGTTATTAAAAATAAATTTTTTGGTAAGATAAGTATTGACGGAATTTTGTCTAAACAATTTATTCAGTAAATCTAATGTTTTATATTAGTTCTATATGCCAAAAGCAGCATCCCCAGGCGTTTGAACGTCCAATATTAACAAAATTGCAAGTTATTAAAAATAAATTTTTTGGTAAGATGTTTTATATTAGTTCTATATGCCAAAAGCAGCATCCCCAGGCGTTTGAACTTCCAATATTAACAAAATTGAAAGTTATTAAATATAAATTTTTTGGTAATATAAGTATTGACGGAATTTTGTCTAAACAATTTATTCAGTAAATCTAATGGTTTATATTAGTTCTATATGCCAATTGCAGCATTCCCAGGCGTTTGAACGTCCAATATTAACAAAATTGCAAGTTATTAAAAATAAGTTTTTTGGTAAGCTAAGTATTGACGGAATTTTGTCTAAACAATTTATTCAGTAAATCTAATGTTTTATATTAGTTCTATATGCCAATTGCAGCATTCCCAGGCGTTTGAACGTCCAATATTAACAAAATTGCAAGTTATTAAAAATACGTTTTTTGATAAGCTAAGTATTGACGGAATTTTGTCTAAACAATTTAAGTAGTAAATCTAATGTTTTATATTAGTTCTATATGCCAAAAGCAGCATCCCCAGGCGTTTGAACTTCCAATATTAAGAAAATTGCAAGTTATTAAAAATACGTTTTTTGGTAAGCTAAGTATTGACGGAATTTTGTTTAAACAATTTAAGCAGTAAATCTAATGTTTTATATTAGTTCTATATGCCAAAAGCAGCATTCCCAGGCGTTTGAACGTCCAATATTAACAAAATTGCAAGTTATTAAAAATAAGTTTTTTGGTAAGCTAAGTATTGACGGAATTTTGTCTAAACAATTTATTCAGTAAATCTAATGTTTTATATTAGTTCTATATGCCAATTGCAGCATTCCCAGGCGTTTGAACGTCCAATATTAACAAAATTGAAAGTTATTAAAAATACGTTTTTTGGTAAGCTAAGTATTGACGGAATTTTGTCTAAACAATTTAAGTAGTTAATCTAATGTTTCATATTAGTTCTATATGCCAATTGCAGCATCCCCAGGCGTTTGAACTTCCAATATTAACAAAATTGCAAGTTATTAAAAATACGTTTTTTGGTAAGCTAAGTATTGACGGAATTTTGTTTAAACAATTTAAGCAGTAAATCTAATGTTTTATATTAGTTCTATATGCCAAAAGCAGCATTCCCAGGCGTTTGAACGTCCAATATTAACAAAATTGCAAGTTATTAAAAATAAGTTTTTTGGTAAGATAAGTATTGACGGAATTTTGTTTAAACAATTTAAGCAGTAAATCTAATGTTTTATATTAGTTCTATATGCCAAAAGCAGCATTCCCAGGCGTTTGAACGTCCAATATTAACAAAATTGCAAGTTATTAAAAATAAGTTTTTTGGTAAGCTAAGTATTGACGGAATTTTGTCTAAACAATTTATTCAGTAAATCTAATGTTTTATATTAGTTCTATATGCCAATTGCAGCATTCCCAGGCGTTTGAACGTCCAATATTAACAAAATTGCAAGTTATTAAAAATACGTTTTTTGGTAAGCTAAGTATTGACGGAATTTTGTTTAAACAATTTAAGCAGTAAATCTAATGTTTTATATTAGTTCTATATGCCAAAAGCAGCATTCCCAGGCGTTTGAACGTCCAATATTAACAAAATTGCAAGTTATTAAAAATACGTTTTTTGGTAAGCTAAGTATTGACGGAATTTTGTTTAAACAATTTAAGCAGTAAATCTAATGTTTTATATTAGTTCTATATGCCAAAAGCAGCATTCCCAGGCGTTTGAACGTCCATTATTAACAAAATTGCAAGTTATTAAAAATAAGTGTTTTGGTAAGCTAAGTATTGACGGAATTTTGTCTAAACAATTTATTCAGTAAATCTAATGTTTTATATTAGTTCTATATGCCAAAAGCAGCATCCCCAGGCGTTTGAACGTCCAATATTAACAAAATTGCAAGTTATTAAAAATAAATTTTTTGGTAAGATAAGTATTGACGGAATTTTGTCTAAACAATTTATTCAGTAAATCTAATGTTTTATATTAGTTCTATATGCCAAAAGCAGCATCCCCAGGCGTTTGAACGTCCAATATTAACAAAATTGCAAGTTATTAAAAATAAATTTTTTGGTAAGATGTTTTATATTAGTTCTATATGCCAAAAGCAGCATCCCCAGGCGTTTGAACTTCCAATATTAACAAAATTGAAAGTTATTAAATATAAATTTTTTTGGTAATATAAGTATTGACGGAATTTTGTCTAAACAATTTATTCAGTAAATCTAATGGTTTATATTAGTTCTATATGCCAATTGCAGCATTCCCAGGCGTTTGAACGTCCAATATTAACAAAATTGCAAGTTATTAAAAATAAGTTTTTTGGTAAGCTAAGTATTGACGGAATTTTGTCTAAACAATTTATTCAGTAAATCTAATGTTTTATATTAGTTCTATATGCCAATTGCAGCATTCCCAGGCGTTTGAACGTCCAATATTAACAAAATTGCAAGTTATTAAAAATACGTTTTTTGGTAAGCTAAGTATTGACGGAATTTTGTTTAAACAATTTAAGCAGTAAATCTAATGTTTTATATTAGTTCTATATGCCAAAAAAGCATCCCCAGGCGTTTGAACGTCCAATATTAACAAAATTGCAAGTTATTAAAAATAAATTGTTTGGTAAGATAAGTATTGACGGAATTTTGTCTAAATAATTTATTCAGTAAATCTAATGTTTTATATTAGTTCTATATGCCAATTGTAGCATTCCCAGGCGTTTGAGTGTCCAATATTAACAAAATTGCAAGTTATTAAAAATAAGTTTTTTGGTAAGCTAAGTATTGACGGAATTTTGTCTAAACAATTTATTCAGTAAATCTAATGTTTTATATTAGTTCTATATGCCAAAAGCAGCATCCCCAGGCGTTTGAACGTCCAATATTAACAAAATTGCAAGTTATTAAATATAAATTTTTTTGGTAATATACGTATTGACGGAATTTTGTCTAAACAATTTAATCAGTAAATCTAATGTTTTATATTAGTTCTATATGCCAAAAGCAGCATCCCCAGGCGTTTGAACGTCCAATATTAACAAAATTGCAAGTTATTAAAAATACGTTTTTTGGTAAGCTAAGTATTGACGGAATTTTGTTTAAACAATTTAAGCAGTAAATCTAATGTTTTATATTAGTTCTATATGCCAAAAGCAGCATTCCCAGGCGTTTGAACGTCCATTATTAACAAAATTGCAAGTTATTAAAAATAAGTGTTTTGGTAAGCTAAGTATTGACGGAATTTTGTCTAAACAATTTATTCAGTAAATCTAATGTTTTATATTAGTTCTATATGCCAAAAGCAGCATCCCCAGGCGTTTGAACGTCCAATATTAACAAAATTGCAAGTTATTAAAAATAAGTGTTTTGGTAAGCTAAGTATTGACGGAATTTTGTCTAAATAATTTATTCAGTAAATCTAATGTTTTATATTAGTTCTATATGCCAATTGTAGCATTCCCAGGCGTTTGAGTGTCCAATATTAACAAAATTGCAAGTTATTAAAAATAAGTTTTTTGGTAAGCTAAGTATTGACGGAATTTTGTCTAAACAATTTATTCAGTAAATCTAATGTTTTATATTAGTTCTATATGCCAAAAGCAGCATCCCCAGGCGTTTGAACGTCCAATATTAACAAAATTGCAAGTTATTAAATATAAATTTTTTTGGTAATATACGTATTGACGGAATTTTGTCTAAACAATTTAATCAGTAAATCTAATGTTTTATATTAGTTCTATATGCCAAAAGCAGCATCCCCAGGCGTTTGAACGTCCAATATTAACAAAATTGCAAGTTATTAAAAATAAGTTTTTGGTAAGCTAAGTATTGACGGAATTTTGTCTAAACAATTTATTCAGTAAATCTAATGTTTTATATTAGTTCTATATGCCAATTGCAGCATTCCCAGGCGTTTGAACGTCCAATATTAACAAAATTGAAAGTTATTAAAAATACGTTTTTTGGTAAGCTAAGTATTGACGGAATTTTGTCTAAACAATTTAAGTAGTTAATCTAATGTTTCATATTAGTTCTATATGCCAATTGCAGCATCCCCAGGCGTTTGAACTTCCAATATTAACAAAATTGCAAGTTATTAAAAATACGTTTTTTGGTAAGCTAAGTATTGACGGAATTTTGTTTAAACAATTTAAGCAGTAAATCTAATGTTTTATATTAGTTCTATATGCCAAAAGCAGCATTCCCAGGCGTTTGAACGTCCAATATTAACAAAATTGCAAGTTATTAAAAATAAGTTTTTTGGTAAGATAAGTATTGACGGAATTTTGTTTAAACAATTTAAGCAGTAAATCTAATGTTTTATATTAGTTCTATATGCCAAAAGCAGCATTCCCAGGCGTTTGAACGTCCAATATTAACAAAATTGCAAGTTATTAAAAATAAGTTTTTTGGTAAGCTAAGTATTGACGGAATTTTGTCTAAACAATTTATTCAGTAAATCTAATGTTTTATATTAGTTCTATATGCCAATTGCAGCATTCCCAGGCGTTTGAACGTCCAATATTAACAAAATTGCAAGTTATTAAAAATACGTTTTTTGGTAAGCTAAGTATTGACGGAATTTTGTTTAAACAATTTAAGCAGTAAATCTAATGTTTTATATTAGTTCTATATGCCAAAAGCAGCATTCCCAGGCGTTTGAACGTCCAATATTAACAAAATTGCAAGTTATTAAAAATACGTTTTTTGGTAAGCTAAGTATTGACGGAATTTTGTTTAAACAATTTAAGCAGTAAATCTAATGTTTTATATTAGTTCTATATGCCAAAAGCAGCATTCCCAGGCGTTTGAACGTCCATTATTAACAAAATTGCAAGTTATTAAAAATAAGTTTTTTGGTAAGCTAAGTATTGACGGAATTTTGTCTAAACAATTTATTCAGTAAATCTAATGTTTTATATTAGTTCTATATGCCAAAAGCAGCATCCCCAGGCGTTTGAACGTCCAATATTAACAAAATTGCAAGTTATTAAAAATAAATTTTTTGGTAAGATAAGTATTGACGGAATTTTGTCTAAACAATTTATTCAGTAAATCTAATGTTTTATATTAGTTCTATATGCCAAAAGCAGCATCCCCAGGCGTTTGAACGTCCAATATTAACAAAATTGCAAGTTATTAAAAATAAATTTTTTGGTAAGATGTTTTATATTAGTTCTATATGCCAAAAGCAGCATCCCCAGGCGTTTGAACTTCCAATATTAACAAAATTGAATGTTATTAAATATAAATTTTTTTGGTAATATAAGTATTGACGGAATTTTGTCTAAACAATTTATTCAGTAAATCTAATGGTTTATATTAGTTCTATATGCCAATTGCAGCATTCCCAGGCGTTTGAACGTCCAATATTAACAAAATTGCAAGTTATTAAAAATAAGTTTTTTGGTAAGCTAAGTATTGACGGAATTTTGTCTAAACAATTTATTCAGTAAATCTAATGTTTTATATTAGTTCTATATGCCAATTGCAGCATTCCCAGGCGTTTGAACGTCCAATATTAACAAAATTGCAAGTTATTAAAAATACGTTTTTTGGTAAGCTAAGTATTGACGGAATTTTGTTTAAACAATTTAAGCAGTAAATCTAATGTTTTATATTAGTTCTATATGCCAAAAAAAGCATCCCCAGGCGTTTGAACGTCCAATATTAACAAAATTGCAAGTTATTAAAAATAAATTGTTTGGTAAGATAAGTATTGACGGAATTTTGTCTAAATAATTTATTCAGTAAATCTAATGTTTTATATTAGTTCTATATGCCAATTGTAGCATTCCCAGGCGTTTGAGTGTCCAATATTAACAAAATTGCAAGTTATTAAAAATAAGTTTTTTGGTAAGCTAAGTATTGACGGAATTTTGTCTAAACAATTTATTCAGTAAATCTAATGTTTTATATTAGTTCTATATGCCAAAAGCAGCATCCCCAGGCGTTTGAACGTCCAATATTAACAAAATTGCAAGTTATTAAATATAAATTTTTTTGGTAATATACGTATTGACGGAATTTTGTCTAAACAATTTAATCAGTAAATCTAATGTTTTATATTAGTTCTATATGCCAAAAGCAGCATCCCCAGGCGTTTGAACGTCCAATATTAACAAAATTGCAAGTTATTAAAAATACGTTTTTTGGTAAGCTAAGTATTGACGGAATTTTGTTTAAACAATTTAAGCAGTAAATCTAATGTTTTATATTAGTTCTATATGCCAAAAGCAGCATTCCCAGGCGTTTGAACGTCCATTATTAACAAAATTGCAAGTTATTAAAAATAAGTGTTTTGGTAAGCTAAGTATTGACGGAATTTTGTCTAAACAATTTATTCAGTAAATCTAATGTTTTATATTAGTTATATATGCCAAAAGAAGCATCCCCAGGCGTTTGAACGTCCAATATTAACAAAATTGCAAGTTATTAAAAATACGTTTTTTGGTAAGCTAAGTATTGACGGAATTTTGTTTAAACAATTTAAGCAGTAAATCTAATGTTTTATATTAGTTCTATATGCCAAAAGCAGCATTCCCAGGCGTTTGAACGTCCATTATTAACAAAATTGCAAGTTATTAAAAATAAGTGTTTTGGTAAGCTAAGTATTGACGGAATTTTGTCTAAACAATTTATTCAGTAAATCTAATGTTTTATATTAGTTCTATATGCCAAAAGCAGCATCCCCAGGCGTTTGAACGTCCAATATTAACAAAATTGCAAGTTATTAAAAATAAGTGTTTTGGTAAGCTAAGTATTGACGGAATTTTGTCTAAACAATTTATTCAGTAAATCTAATGTTTTATATTAGTTCTATATGCCAATTGTAGCATTCCCAGGCGTTTGAGTGTCCAATATTAACAAAATTGCAAGTTATTAAAAATAAGTTTTTTGGTAAGCTAAGTATTGACGGAATTTTGTCTAAACAATTTATTCAGTAAATCTAATGTTTTATATTAGTTCTATATGCCAAAAGCAGCATCCCCAGGCGTTTGAACGTCCAATATTAACAAAATTGCAAGTTATTAAATATAAATTTTTTTGGTAATATACGTATTGACGGAATTTTGTCTAAACAATTTAATCAGTAAATCTAATGTTTTATATTAGTTCTATATGCCAAAAGCAGCATCCCCAGGCGTTTGAACGTCCAATATTAACAAAATTGCAAGTTATTAAAAATAAGTGTTTTGGTAAGCTAAGTATTGACGGAATTTTGTCTAAACAATTTATTCAGTAAATCTAATGTTTTATATTAGTTCTATATGCCAAAAGCAGCATCCCCAGGCGTTTGAACGTCCAATATTAACAAAATTGCAAGTTATTAAAAATAAATTTTTTGGTAAGATAAGTATTGACGGAATTTTGTCTAAACAATTTATTCAGTAAATCTAATGTTTTATATTAGTTCTATATGCCAAAAGCAGCATCCCCAGGCGTTTGAACGTCCAATATTAACAAAATTGCAAGTTATTAAAAATAAATTTTTTGGTAAGATGTTTTATATTAGTTCTATATGCCAAAAGCAGCATCCCCAGGCGTTTGAACTTCCAATATTAACAAAATTGAAAGTTATTAAATATAAATTTTTTGGTAATATAAGTATTGACGGAATTTTGTCTAAACAATTTATTCAGTAAATCTAATGGTTTATATTAGTTCTATATGCCAATTGCAGCATTCCCAGGCGTTTGAACGTCCAATATTAACAAAATTGCAAGTTATTAAAAATAAGTTTTTTGGTAAGCTAAGTATTGACGGAATTTTGTCTAAACAATTTATTCAGTAAATCTAATGTTTTATATTAGTTCTATATGCCAATTGCAGCATTCCCAGGCGTTTGAACATCCAATATTAACAAAATTGCAAGTTATTAAAAATACGTTTTTTGATAAGCTAAGTATTGACGGAATTTTGTCTAAACAATTTAAGTAGTAAATCTAATGTTTTATATTAGTTCTATATGCCAAAAGCAGCATCCCCAGGCGTTTGAACTTCCAATATTAACAAAATTGCAAGTTATTAAAAATACGTTTTTTGGTAAGCTAAGTATTGACGGAATTTTGTTTAAACAATTTAAGTAGTAAATCTAATGTTTTATATTAGTTCTATATGCCAAAAGCAGCATCCCCAGGCGTTTGAACGTCCAATATTAACAAAATTGCAAGTTATTAAAAATACGTTTTTTGGTAAGCTAAGTATTGACGGAATTTTGTTTAAACAATTTAAGCAGTAAATCTAATGTTTTATATTAGTTCTATATGCCAAAAGCAGCATTCCCAGGCGTTTGAACGTCCAATATTAACAAAATTGCAAGTTATTAAAAATACGTTTTTTGGTAAGCTAAGTATTGACGGAATTTTGTCTAAACAATTTAAGTAGTAAATCTAATGTTTTATATTAGTTCTATATGCCAATTGCAGCATCCCCAGGCGTTTGAACTTCCAATATTAACAAAATTGCAAGTTATTAAAAATACGTTTTTTGGTAAGCTAAGTATTGACGGAATTTTGTTTAAACAATTTAAGCAGTAAATCTAATGTTTTATATTAGTTCTATATGCCAAAAGCAGCATTCCCAGGCGTTTGAACGTCCAATATTAACAAAATTGCAAGTTATTAAAAATACGTTTTTTGGTAAGCTAAGTATTGACGGAATTTTGTCTAAACAATTTAAGTAGTAAATCTAATGTTTTATATTAGTTCTATATGCCAATTGCAGCATCCCCAGGCGTTTGAACTTCCAATATTAACAAAATTGCAAGTTATTAAAAATACGTTTTTTGGTAAGCTAAGTATTGACGGAATTTTGTTTAAACAATTTAAGCAGTAAATCTAATGTTTTATATTAGTTCTATATGCCAAAAGCAGCATTCCCAGGCGTTTGAACGTCCAATATTAACAAAATTGCAAGTTATTAAAAATAAGTTTTTTGGTAAGCTAAGTATTGACGGAATTTTGTCTAAACAATTTATTCAGTAAATCTAATGTTTTATATTAGTTCTATATGCCAAAAGCAGCATTCCCAGGCGTTTGAACGTCCAATATTAACAAAATTGCAAGTTATTAAAAATACGTTTTTTGGTAAGCTAAGTATTGACGGAATTTTGTCTAAACAATTTAAGTAGTAAATCTAATGTTTTATATTAGTTCTATATGCCAAAAGCAGCATCCCCAGGCGTTTGAACTTCCAATATTAACAAAATTGCAAGTTATTAAAAATACGTTTTTTGGTAAGCTAAGTATTGACGGAATTTTGTTTAAACAATTTAAGTAGTAAATCTAATGTTTTATATTAGTTCTATATGCCAAAAGCAGCATCCCCAGGCGTTTGAACTTCCAATATTAACAAAATTGCAAGTTATTAAAAATACGTTTTTTGGTAAGCTAAGTATTGACGGAATTTTGTTTAAACAATTTAAGCAGTAAATCTAATGTTTTATATTAGTTCTATATGCCAAAAGCAGCATTCCCAGGCGTTTGAACGTCCAATATTAACAAAATTGCAAGTTATTAAAAATACGTTTTTTGGTAAGCTAAGTATTGACGGAATTTTGTCTAAACAATTTAAGTAGTAAATCTAATGTTTTATATTAGTTCTATATGCCAATTGCAGCATCCCCAGGCGTTTGAACTTCCAATATTAACAAAATTGCAAGTTATTAAAAATACGTTTTTTGGTAAGCTAAGTATTGACGGAATTTTGTTTAAACAATTTAATCAGTAAATCTAATGTTTTATATTAGTTCTATATGCCAAAAGCAGCATTCCCAGGCGTTTGAACGTCCAATATTAACAAAATTGCAAGTTATTAAAAATAAGTTTTTTTGTAAGATAAGTATTGACGGAATTTTGTTTAAACAATTTAAGCAGTAAATCTAATGTTTTATATTAGTTCTATATGCCAAAAGCAGCATTCCCAGGCGTTTGAACGTCCAATATTAACAAAATTGCAAGTTATTAAAAATAAGTTTTTTGGTAAGCTAAGTATTGACGGAATTTTGTCTAAACAATTTATTCAGTAAATCTAATGTTTTATATTAGTTCTATATGCCAATTGCAGCATTCCCAGGCGTTTGAACGTCCAATATTAACAAAATTGCAAGTTATTAAAAATACGTTTTTTGGTAAGCTAAGTATTGACGGAATTTTGTTTAAACAATTTAAGCAGTAAATCTAATGTTTTATATTAGTTCTATATGCCAAAAGCAGCATTCCCAGGCGTTTGAACGTCCAATATTAACAAAATTGCAAGTTATTAAAAATACGTTTTTTGGTAAGCTAAGTATTGACGGAATTTTGTTTAAACAATTTAAGCAGTAAATCTAATGTTTTATATTAGTTCTATATGCCAAAAGCAGCATTCCCAGGCGTTTGAACGTCCAATATTAACAAAATTGCAAGTTATTAAAAATACGTTTTTTGGTAAGCTAAGTATTGACGGAATTTTGTTTAAACAATTTAAGCAGTAAATCTAATGTTTTATATTAGTTCTATATGCCAAAAGCAGCATTCCCAGGCGTTTGAACGTCCAATATTAACAAAATTGCAAGTTATTAAAAATAAGTTTTTTGGTAAGATAAGTATTGACGGAATTTTGTCTAAACAATTTATTCAGTAAATCTAATGTTTTATATTAGTTCTATATGCCAATTGCAGCATTCCCAGGCGTTTGAACGTCCAATATTAACAAAATTGCAAGTTATTAAAAATAAATTTTTTGGTAAGATAAGTATTGACGGAATTTTGTCTAAACAATTTAATCAGTAAATCTAATGTTTTATATTAGTTCTATATGCCAATTGCAGCATTCCCAGGCGTTTGAACGTCCAATATTAACAAAATTGCAAGTTATTAAAAATACGTTTTTTGGTAAGCTAAGTATTGACGGAATTTTGTCTAAACAATTTAAATAGTTAATCTAATGTTTTATATTAGTTCTATATGCCAATTGCAGCATCCCCAGGCGTTTGAACTTCCAATATTAACAAAATTGCAAGTTATTAAATATAAATTTTTTGGTAATATAAGTATTGACGGAATTTTGTCTAAACAATTTATTCAGTAAATCTAATGTTTTATATTAGTTCTATATGCCAATTGCAGCATTCCCAGGCGTTTGAACGTCCAATATTAACAAAATTGCAAGTTATTAAAAATACGTTTTTTGGTAAGCTAAGTATTGACGGAATTTTGTTTAAACAATTTAAGCAGTAAATCTAATGTTTTATATTAGTTCTATATGCCAATTGCAGCATTCCCAGGCGTTTGAACGTCCAATATTAACAAAATTGCAAGTTATTAAAAATAAGTTTTTTGGTAAGCTAAGTATTGACGGAATTTTGTCTAAACAATTTATTCAGTAAATCTAATGTTTTATATTAGTTCTATATGCCAATTGCAGCATTCCCAGGCGTTTGAACGTCCAATATTAACAAAATTGAAAGTTATTAAAAATACGTTTTTTGGTAAGCTAAGTATTGACGGAATTTTGTCTAAACAATTTAAGTAGTAAATCTAATGTTTTATATTAGTTCTATATGCCAATTGCAGCATCCCCAGGCGTTTGAACTTCCAATATTAACAAAATTGCAAGTTATTAAATATAAATTTTTTTGGTAATATAAGTATTGACGGAATTTTGTCTAAACAATTTAATCAGTAAATCTAATGTTTTATATTAGTTCTATATGCCAAAAGCAGCATTCCCAGGCGTTTGAACGTCCAATATTAACAAAATTGCAAGTTATTAAAAATACGTTTTTTGGTAAGCTAAGTATTGACGGAATTTTGTCTAAACAATTTAAGTAGTAAATCTAATGTTTTATATTAGTTCTATATGCCAATTGCAGCATCCCCAGGCGTTTGAACTTCCAATATTAACAAAATTGCAAGTTATTAAATATAAATATTTTTGGTAATATAAGTATTGACGGAATTTTGTCTAAACAATTTATTCAGTAAATCTAATGTTTTATATTAGTTCTATATGCCAATTGCAGCATTCCCAGGCGTTTGAACGTCCAATATTAACAAAATTGCAAGTTATTAAAAATACGTTTTTTGGTAAGCTAAGTATTGACGGAATTTTGTTTAAACAATTTAAGCAGTAAATCTAATGTTTTATATTAGTTCTATATGCCAAAAGCAGCATTCCCAGGCGTTTGAACGTCCAATATTAACAAAATTGCAAGTTATTAAAAATACGTTTTTTGGTAAGCTAAGTATTGACGGAATTTTGTCTAAACAATTTAAGCAGTAAATCTAATGTTTTATATTAGTTCTATATGCCAAAAGCAGCATTCCCAGGCGTTTGAACGTCCAATATTAACAAAATTGCAAGTTATTAAAAATAAATTTTTTGGTAAGATAAGTATTGACGGAATTTTGTCTAAACAATTTATTCAGTAAATCTAATGTTTTATATTAGTTCTATATGCCAATTGCAGCATTCCCAGGCGTTTGAACGTCCAATATTAACAAAATTGCAAGTTATTAAAAATACGTTTTTTGGTAAGCTAAGTATTGACGGAATTTTGTCTAAACAATTTAAGTAGTAAATCTAATGTTTTATATTAGTTCTATATGCCAATTGCAGCATCCCCAGGCGTTTGAACTTCCAATATTAACAAAATTGCAAGTTATTAAATATAAATTTTTTTGGTAATATAAGTATTGACGGAATTTTGTCTAAACAATTTATTCAGTAAATCTAATGTTTTATATTAGTTCTATATGCCAAAAGCAGCATCCCCAAGCGTTTGAACGTCCAATATTAACAAAATTGCAAGTTATTATAAATAAATTTTTTTGTAAGATAAGTATTGACGGAATTTTGTCTAAACAATTTATTCAGTAAATCTAATGGTTTATATTAGTTCTATATGCCAATTGCAGCATTCCCAGGCGTTTGAACGTCCAATATTAACAAAATTGCAAGTTATTAAAAATACGTTTTTTGGTAAGCTAAGTATTGACGGAATTTTGTCTAAACAATTTAAGTAGTTAATCTAATGTTTTATATTAGTTCTATATGCCAATTGCAGCATTCCCAGGCGTTTGAACGTCCAATATTAACAAAATTGCAAGTTATTAAAAATAAGTTTTTTGGTAAGCTAAGTATTGACGGAATTTTGTTTAAACAATTTAATCAGTAAATCTAATGTTTTATATTAGTTCTATATGCCAATTGCAGCATTCCCAGGCGTTTGAACGTCCAATATTAACAAAATTGCAAGTTATTAAAAATACGTTTTTTGGTAAGCTAAGTATTGACGGAATTTTGTCTAAACAATTTAATCAGTAAATCTAATGTTTTATATTAGTTCTATATGCCAAAAGCAGCATCCCCAGGCGTTTGAACGTCCAATATTAACAAAATTGCAAGTTATTAAATATAAATTTTTTTGTAAGATAAGTATTGACGGAATTTTGTCTAAACAATTTATTCAGTAAATCTAATGTTTTATATTAGTTCTATATGCCAATTGCAGCATTCCCAGGCGTTTGAACGTCCAATATTAACAAAATTGCAAGTTATTAAAAATACGTTTTTTGGTAAGCTAAGTATTGACGGAATTTTGTCTAAACAATTTAAGTAGTAAATCTAATGTTTTATATTAGTTCTATATGCCAAAAGCAGCATCCCCAGGCGTTTGAACGTCCAATATTAACAAAATTGCAAGTTATTAAATATAAATTTTTTGGTAATATAAGTATTGACGGAATTTTGTCTAAACAATTTATTCAGTAAATCTAATGTTTTATATTAGTTCTATATGCCAATTGCAGCATTCCCAGGCGTTTGAACGTCCAATATTAACAAAATTGCAAGTTATTAAAAATACGTTTTTTGGTAAGCTAAGTATTGACGGAATTTTGTCTAAACAATTTAAGTAGTAAATCTAATGTTTTATATTAGTTCTATATGCCAAAAGCAGCATCCCCAGGCGTTTGAACTTCCAATATTAACAAAATTGCAAGTTATTAAAAATAAATTTTTTGGTAAGATAAGTATTGACGGAATTTTGTCTAAACAATTTAAGTAGTAAATCTAATGTTTTATATTAGTTCTATATGCCAATTGCAGCATTCCCAGGCGTTTGAACGTCCAATATTAACAAAATTGCAAGTTATTAAAAATACGTTTTTTGGTAAGCTAAGTATTGACGGAATTTTGTTTAAACAATTTAAGCAGTAAATCTAATGTTTTATATTAGTTCTATATGCCAAAAGCAGCATTCCCAGGCGTTTGAACGTCCAATATTAACAAAATTGCAAGTTATTAAAAATAAGTTTTTTGGTAAGCTAAGTATTGACGGAATTTTGTCTAAACAATTTATTCAGTAAATCTAATGTTTTATATTAGTTCTATATGCCAAAAGCAGCATCCCCAGGCGTTTGAACGTCCAATATTAACAAAATTGCAAGTTATTAAATATAAATTTTTTGTAAGATAAGTATTGACGGAATTTTGTTCTAAACAATTTATTCAGTAAATCTAATGTTTTATATTAGTTCTATATGCCAATTGCAGCATTCCCAGGCGTTTGAACGTCCAATATTAACAAAATTGCAAGTTATTAAAAATACGTTTTTTGGTAAGCTAAGTATTGACGGAATTTTGTCTAAACAATTTAAGTAGTAAATCTAATGTTTTATATTAGTTCTATATGCCAAAAGCAGCATCCCCAGGCGTTTGAACTTCCAATATTAACAAAATTGCAAGTTATTAAATATAAATTTTTTTGGTAATATAAGTATTGACGGAATTTTGTCTAAACAATTTATTCAGTAAATCTAATGTTTTATATTAGTTCTATATGCCAATTGCAGCATTCCCAGGCGTTTGAACGTCCAATATTAACAAAATTGCAAGTTATTAAAAATACGTTTTTTGGTAAGCTAAGTATTGACGGAATTTTGTCTAAACAATTTAAGTAGTAAATCTAATGTTTTATATTAGTTCTATATGCCAAAAGCAGCATCCCCAGGCGTTTGAACGTCCAATATTAACAAAATTGCAAGTTATTAAAAATAAGTTTTTTGGTAAGCTAAGTATTGACGGAATTTTGTTTAAACAATTTAAGCAGTAAATCTAATGTTTTATATTAGTTCTATATGCCAAAAGCAGCATTCCCAGGCGTTTGAACGTCCAATATTAACAAAATTGCAAGTTATTAAAAATAAATTTTTTGGTAAGCTAAGTATTGACGGAATTTTGTCTAAACAATTTAATCAGTAAATCTAATGTTTTATATTAGTTCTATATGCCAAAAGCAGCATTCCCAGGCGTTTGAACGTCCAATATTAACAAAATTGCAAGTTATTAAAAATACGTTTTTTGGTAAGCTAAGTATTGACGGAATTTTGTTTAAACAATTTAATCAGTAAATCTAATGTTTTATATTAGTTCTATATGCCAAAAGCAGCATCCCCAGGCGTTTGAACGTCCAATATTAACAAAATTGCAAGTTATTAAAAATAAATTTTTTGGTAAGATAAGTATTGACGGAATTTTGTCTAAACAATTTATTCAGTAAATCTAATGTTTTATATTAGTTCTATATGCCAATTGCAGCATTCCCAGGCGTTTGAACGTCCAATATTAACAAAATTGCAAGTTATTAAAAATACGTTTTTTGGTAAGCTAAGTATTGACGGAATTTTGTCTAAACAATTTAAGTCAGTAAATCTAATGTTTTATATTAGTTCTATATGCCAATTGCAGCATTCCCAGGCGTTTGAACGTCCAATATTAACAAAATTGCAAGTTATTAAAAATACGTTTTTTGGTAAGCTAAGTATTGACGGAATTTTGTTTAAACAATTTAAGCAGTAAATCTAATGTTTTATATTAGTTCTATATGCCAAAAGCAGCATTCCCAGGCGTTTGAACGTCCAATATTAACAAAATTGCAAGTTATTAAAAATAATTTTTTGGTAAGCTAAGTATTGACGGAATTTTGTCTAAACAATTTATTCAGTAAATCTAATGTTTTATATTAGTTCTATATGCCAAAAGCAGCATCCCCAGGCGTTTGAACGTCCAATATTAACAAAATTGCAAGTTATTAAAAATAAATTTTTTGGTAAGATAAGTATTGACGGAATTTTGTCTAAACAATTTATTCAGTAAATCTAATGTTTTATATTAGTTCTATATGCCAATTGCAGCATTCCCAGGCGTTTGAACGTCCAATATTAACAAAATTGCAAGTTATTAAAAATACGTTTTTTGGTAAGCTAAGTATTGACGGAATTTTGTCTAAACAATTTAAGTCAGTAAATCTAATGTTTTATATTAGTTCTATATGCCAAATAGCAGCATTCCCAGGCGTTTGAACGTCCAATATTAACAAAATTGCAAGTTATTAAAAATACGTTTTTTGGTAAGCTAAGTATTGACGGAATTTTGTTTAAACAATTTAAGCAGTAAATCTAATGTTTTATATTAGTTCTATATGCCAAAAGCAGCATTCCCAGGCGTTTGAACGTCCAATATTAACAAAATTGCAAGTTATTAAAAATAAATTTTTTGGTAAGATAAGTATTGACGGAATTTTGTCTAAACAATTTATTCAGTAAATCTAATGTTTTATATTAGTTCTATATGCCAATTGCAGCATTCCCAGGCGTTTGAACGTCCAATATTAACAAAATTGCAAGTTATTAAAAATACGTTTTTTGGTAAGCTAAGTATTGACGGAATTTTGTCTAAACAATTTATTCAGTAAATCTAATGTTTTATATTAGTTCTATATGCCAAATTGCAGCATTCCCAGGCGTTTGAACGTCCAATATTAACAAAATTGCAAGTTATTAAAAATACGTTTTTTGGTAAGCTAAGTATTGACGGAATTTTGTCTAAACAATTTAATCAGTAAATCTAATGTTTTATATTAGTTCTATATGCCAATTGCAGCATTCCCAGGCGTTTGAACGTCCAATATTAACAAAATTGCAAGTTATTAAAAATACGTTTTTTGGTAAGCTAAGTATTGACGGAATTTTGTTTAAACAATTTAAGCAGTAAATCTAATGTTTTATATTAGTTCTATATGCCAAAAGCAGCATTCCCAGGCGTTTGAACGTCCAATATTAACAAAATTGCAAGTTATTAAAAATAAATTTTTTGGTAAGCTAAGTATTGACGGAATTTTGTCTAAACAATTTATTCAGTAAATCTAATGTTTTATATTAGTTCTATATGCCAATTGCAGCATTCCCAGGCGTTTGAACGTCCAATATTAACAAAATTGCAAGTTATTAAAAATACGTTTTTTGGTAAGATAAGTATTGACGGAATTTTGTTTAAACAATTTAATCAGTAAATCTAATGTTTCATATTAGTTCTATATGCCAATTGCAGCATCCCCAGGCGTTTGAACGTCCAATATTAACAAAATTGCAAGTTATTAAAAATAAATTTTTTGGTAAGATAAGTATTGACGGAATTTTGTCTAAACAATTTATTCAGTAAATCTAATGTTTTATATTAGTTCTATATGCCAATTGCAGCATTCCCAGGCGTTTGAACGTCCAATATTAACAAAATTGCAAGTTATTAAAAATACGTTTTTTGGTAAGCTAAGTATTGACGGAATTTTGTCTAAACAATTTAAGTAGTAAATCTAATGTTTTATATTAGTTCTATATGCCAATTGCAGCATTCCCAGGCGTTTGAACGTCCAATATTAACAAAATTGCAAGTTATTAAAAATAAGTGTTTTGGTAAGCTAAGTATTGACGGAATTTTGTTTAAACAATTTAAGCAGTAAATCTAATGTTTTATATTAGTTCTATATGCCAAAAGCAGCATTCCCAGGCGTTTGAACGTCCAATATTAACAAAATTGCAAGTTATTAAAAATAAGTTTTTTGGTAAGCTAAGTATTGACGGAATTTTGTCTAAACAATTTATTCAGTAAATCTAATGTTTTATATTAGTTCTATATGCCAAAAGCAGCATCCCCAGGCGTTTGAACGTCCAATATTAACAAAATTGCAAGTTATTAAAAATAAATTTTTTTGTAAGATAAGTATTGACGGAATTTTGTCTAAACAATTTATTCAGTAAATCTAATGTTTTATATTAGTTCTATATGCCAATTGCAGCATTCCCAGGCGTTTGAACGTCCAATATTAACAAAATTGCAAGTTATTAAAAATACGTTTTTTGGTAAGCTAAGTATTGACGGAATTTTGTCTAAACAATTTAAGTAGTAAATCTAATGTTTTATATTAGTTCTATATGCCAATTGCAGCATTCCCAGGCGTTTGAACGTCCAATATTAACAAAATTGCAAGTTATTAAAAATACGTTTTTTGGTAAGCTAAGTATTGACGGAATTTTGTTTAAACAATTTAAGCAGTAAATCTAATGTTTTATATTAGTTCTATATGCCAAAAGCAGCATTCCCAGGCGTTTGAACGTCCAATATTAACAAAATTGCAAGTTATTAAAAATAAGTTTTTTGGTAAGCTAAGTATTGACGGAATTTTGTCTAAACAATTTAATCAGTAAATCTAATGTTTTATATTAGTTCTATATGCCAAAAGCAGCATCCCCAGGCGTTTGAACGTCCAATATTAACAAAATTGCAAGTTATTATAAAATAAATTTTTTGGTAAGATAAGTATTGACGGAATTTTGTCTAAACAATTTAATCAGTAAATCTAATGTTTTATATTAGTTCTATATGCCAATTGCAGCATTCCCAGGCGTTTGAACGTCCAATATTAACAAAATTGCAAGTTATTAAAAATACGTTTTTGGTAAGCTAAGTATTGACGGAATTTTGTCTAAACAATTTAAGTAGTAAATCTAATGTTTTATATTAGTTCTATATGCCAAAAGCAGCATCCCCAGGCGTTTGAACTTCCAATATTAACAAAATTGCAAGTTATTAAATATAAATTTTTTTGGTAATATAAGTATTGACGGAATTTTGTTTAAACAATTTAATCAGTAAATCTAATGTTTTATATTAGTTCTATATGCCAAAAGCAGCATTCCCAGGCGTTTGAACGTCCAATATTAACAAAATTGCAAGTTATTAAAAATAAGTTTTTTGGTAAGCTAAGTATTGACGGAATTTTGTCTAAACAATTTATTCAGTAAATCTAATGTTTTATATTAGTTCTATATGCCAAAAGCAGCATCCCCAGGCGTTTGAACGTCCAATATTAACAAAATTGCAAGTTATTAAAAATAAATTTTTTTGTAAGATAAGTATTGACGGAATTTTGTCTAAACAATTTATTCAGTAAATCTAATGTTTTATATTAGTTCTATATGCCAATTGCAGCATTCCCAGGCGTTTGAACGTCCAATATTAACAAAATTGCAAGTTATTAAAAATACGTTTTTTGGTAAGCTAAGTATTGACGGAATTTTGTCTAAACAATTTAAGTAGTAAATCTAATGTTTTATATTAGTTCTATATGCCAAAAGCAGCATCCCCAGGCGTTTGAACTTCCAATATTAACAAAATTGCAAGTTATTAAATATAAATTTTTTGGTAATATAAGTATTGACGGAATTTTGTCTAAACAATTTATTCAGTAAATCTAATGTTTTATATTAGTTCTATATGCCAATTGCAGCATTCCCAGGCGTTTGAACGTCCAATATTAACAAAATTGCAAGTTATTAAAAATACGTTTTTTGGTAAGCTAAGTATTGACGGAATTTTGTTTAAACAATTTAAGCAGTAAATCTAATGTTTTATATTAGTTCTATATGCCAAAAGCAGCATTCCCAGGCGTTTGAACGTCCAATATTAACAAAATTGCAAGTTATTAAAAATACGTTTTTTGGTAAGCTAAGTATTGACGGAATTTTGTTTAAACAATTTAAGCAGTAAATCTAATGTTTTATATTAGTTCTATATGCCAAAAGCAGCATTCCCAGGCGTTTGAACGTCCAATATTAACAAAATTGCAAGTTATTAAAAATAAGTTTTTTGGTAAGCTAAGTATTGACGGAATTTTGTCTAAACAATTTATTCAGTAAATCTAATGTTTTATATTAGTTCTATATGCCAAAAGCAGCATCCCCAGGCGTTTGAACGTCCAATATTAACAAAATTGCAAGTTATTAAAAATAAATTTTTTTGTAAGATAAGTATTGACGGAATTTTGTCTAAACAATTTATTCAGTAAATCTAATGTTTTATATTAGTTCTATATGCCAATTGCAGCATTCCCAGGCGTTTGAACGTCCAATATTAACAAAATTGCAAGTTATTAAAAATACGTTTTTTGGTAAGCTAAGTATTGACGGAATTTTGTCTAAACAATTTAAGTAGTAAATCTAATGTTTTATATTAGTTCTATATGCCAATTGCAGCATCCCCAGGCGTTTGAACTTCCAATATTAACAAAATTGCAAGTTATTAAATATAAATTTTTTTGGTAATATAAGTATTGACGGAATTTTGTCTAAACAATTTATTCAGTAAATCTAATGTTTTATATTAGTTCTATATGCCAATTGCAGCATTCCCAGGCGTTTGAACGTCCAATATTAACAAAATTGCAAGTTATTAAAAATACGTTTTTTGGTAAGCTAAGTATTGACGGAATTTTGTTTAAACAATTTAAGCAGTAAATCTAATGTTTTATATTAGTTCTATATGCCAAAAGCAGCATTCCCAGGCGTTTGAACGTCCAATATTAACAAAATTGCAAGTTATTAAAAATAAGTTTTTTGGTAAGCTAAGTATTGACGGAATTTTGTCTAAACAATTTATTCAGTAAATCTAATGTTTTATATTAGTTCTATATGCCAAAAGCAGCATCCCCAGGCGTTTGAACGTCCAATATTAACAAAATTGCAAGTTATTAAAAATAAATTTTTTGGTAAGATAAGTATTGACGGAATTTTGTCTAAACAATTTATTCAGTAAATCTAATGTTTTATATTAGTTCTATATGCCAATTGCAGCATTCCCAGGCGTTTGAACGTCCAATATTAACAAAATTGCAAGTTATTAAAAATACGTTTTTTGGTAAGCTAAGTATTGACGGAATTTTGTCTAAACAATTTAAGTAGTAAATCTAATGTTTTATATTAGTTCTATATGCCAAAAGCAGCATCCCCAGGCGTTTGAACTTCCAATATTAACAAAATTGCAAGTTATTAAATATAAATTTTTTTGGTAATATAAGTATTGACGGAATTTTGTCTAAACAATTTATTCAGTAAATCTAATGTTTTATATTAGTTCTATATGCCAATTGCAGCATTCCCAGGCGTTTGAACGTCCAATATTAACAAAATTGCAAGTTATTAAAAATACGTTTTTTGGTAAGCTAAGTATTGACGGAATTTTGTCTAAACAATTTAAGTAGTAAATCTAATGTTTTATATTAGTTCTATATGCCAAAAGCAGCATTCCCAGGCGTTTGAACGTCCAATATTAACAAAATTGCAAGTTATTAAAAATACGTTTTTTGGTAAGCTAAGTATTGACGGAATTTTGTTTAAACAATTTAAGCAGTAAATCTAATGTTTTATATTAGTTCTATATGCCAAAAGCAGCATTCCCAGGCGTTTGAACGTCCAATATTAACAAAATTGCAAGTTATTAAAAATAAATTTTTTGGTAAGATAAGTATTGACGGAATTTTGTCTAAACAATTTAATCAGTGAAACTAATGTTTCATATTAGTTCTATATGCCAATTGCAGCATTCCTAGGCGTTTGAACGTCCAATATTAACAAAATTGCAAGTTATTAAAAATACGTTTTTTGGTAAGCTAAGTATTGACGGAATTTTGTTTAAACAATTTAAGGAGTAAATCTAATGTTTTATATTAGTTCTATATGCCAAAAGCAGCATCCCCAGGCGTTTGAACGTCCAATATTAACAAAATTGCAAGTTATTAAAAATAAATTTTTTGGTAAGATAAGTATTGACGGAATTTTGTCTAAACAATTTATTCAGTAAATCTAATGTTTTATATTAGTTCTATATGCCAATTGCAGCATTCCCAGGCGTTTGAACGTCCAATATTAACAAAATTGCAAGTTATTAAAAATACGTTTTTTGGTAAGCTAAGTATTGACGGAATTTTGTCTAAACAATTTAATCAGTGAATCTAATGTTTTATATTAGTTCTATATGCCAATTGCAGCATTCCCAGGCGTTTGAACGTCCAATATTAACAAAATTGCAAGTTATTAAAAATACGTTTTTTGGTAAGCTAAGTATTGACGGAATTTTGTTTAAACAATTTAAGCAGTAAATCTAATGTTTTATATTAGTTCTATATGCCAAAAGCAGCATTCCCAGGCGTTTGAACGTCCAATATTAACAAAATTGCAAGTTATTAAAAATAAGTTTTTTGGTAAGCTAAGTATTGACGGAATTTTGTCTAAACAATTTAATCAGTAAATCTAATGTTTTATATTAGTTCTATATGCCAAAAGCAGCATCCCCAGGCGTTTGAACGTCCAATATTAACAAAATTGCAAGTTATTAAAAATAAATTTTTTGGTAAGATAAGTATTGACGGAATTTTGTCTAAACAATTTATTCAGTAAATCTAATGTTTTATATTAGTTCTATATGCCAATTGCAGCATTCCCAGGCGTTTGAACGTCCAATATTAACAAAATTGCAAGTTATTAAAAATACGTTTTTTGGTAAGCTAAGTATTGACGGAATTTTGTCTAAACAATTTAAGTAGTAAATCTAATGTTTTATATTAGTTCTATATGCCAAAAGCAGCATCCCCAGGCGTTTGAACTTCCAATATTAACAAAATTGCAAGTTATTAAAAATAAATTTTTTGGTAATATAAGTATTGACGGAATTTTGTTTAAACAATTTAATCAGTAAATCTAATGTTTTATATTAGTTCTATATGCCAAAAGCAGCATTCCCAGGCGTTTGAACGTCCAATATTAACAAAATTGCAAGTTATTAAAAATAAGTTTTTTGGTAAGCTAAGTATTGACGGAATTTTGTCTAAACAATTTATTCAGTAAATCTAATGTTTTATATTAGTTCTATATGCCAATTGCAGCATTCCCAGGCGTTTGAACGTCCAATATTAACAAAATTGCAAGTTATTAAAAATACGTTTTTTGGTAAGCTAAGTATTGACGGAATTTTGTCTAAACAATTTAAGTCAGTAAATCTAATGTTTTATATTAGTTCTATATGCCAAAAGCAGCATTCCCAGGCGTTTGAACGTCCAATATTAACAAAATTGCAAGTTATTAAATATAAATTTTTTGGTAAGATAAGTATTGACGGAATTTTGTCTAAACAATTTATTCAGTAAATCTAATGTTTTATATTAGTTCTATATGCCAATTGCAGCATTCCCAGGCGTTTGAACGTCCAATATTAACAAAATTGCAAGTTATTAAAAATACGTTTTTTGGTAAGCTAAGTATTGACGGAATTTTGTCTAAACAATTTATTCAGTAAATCTAATGTTTTATATTAGTTCTATATGCCAAAAGCAGCATTCCCAGGCGTTTGAACGTCCAATATTAACAAAATTGCAAGTTATTAAAAATACGTTTTTTGGTAAGCTAAGTATTGACGGAATTTTGTTTAAACAATTTAAGCAGTAAATCTAATGTTTTATATTAGTTCTATATGCCAAAAGCAGCATTCCCAGGCGTTTGAACGTCCAATATTAACAAAATTGCAAGTTATTAAAAATAAATTTTTTGGTAAGCTAAGTATTGACGGAATTTTGTCTAAACAATTTAATCAGTAAATCTAATGTTTTATATTAGTTCTATATGCCAATTGCAGCATTCCCAGGCGTTTGAACGTCCAATATTAACAAAATTGCAAGTTATTAAAAATACGTTTTTTGGTAAGCTAAGTATTGACGGAATTTTGTTTAAACAATTTATTCAGTAAATCTAATGTTTTATATTAGTTCTATATGCCAAAAGCAGCATCCCCAAGCGTTTGAACGTCCAATATTAACAAAATTGCAAGTTATTAAAAATAAATTTTTTTGTAAGATAAGTATTGACGGAATTTTGTCTAAACAATTTATTCAGTAAATCTAATGTTTTATATTAGTTCTATATGCCAATTGCAGCATTCCCAGGCGTTTGAACGTCCAATATTAACAAAATTGCAAGTTATTAAAAATACGTTTTTTGGTAAGCTAAGTATTGACGGAATTTTGTCTAAACAATTTAAGCAGTAAATCTAATGTTTTATATTAGTTCTATATGCCAATTGCAGCATTCCCAGGCGTTTGAACGTCCAATATTAACAAAATTGCAAGTTATTAAAAATAAATTTTTTGGTAAGCTAAGTATTGACGGAATTTTGTTTAAACAATTTAAGCAGTAAATCTAATGTTTTATATTAGTTCTATATGCCAAAAGCAGCATTCCCAGGCGTTTGAACGTCCAATATTAACAAAATTGCAAGTTATTAAAAATAAGTTTTTTGGTAAGCTAAGTATTGACGGAATTTTGTCTAAACAATTTATTCAGTAAATCTAATGTTTTATATTAGTTCTATATGCCAAAAGCAGCATCCCCAGGCGTTTGAACGTCCAATATTAACAAAATTGCAAGTTATTAAAAATAAATTTTTTTGTAAGATAAGTATTGACGGAATTTTGTCTAAACAATTTATTCAGTAAATCTAATGGTTTATATTAGTTCTATATGCCAATTGCAGCATTCCCAGGCGTTTGAACGTCCAATATTAACAAAATTGCAAGTTATTAAAAATACGTTTTTTGGTAAGCTAAGTATTGACGGAATTTTGTCTAAACAATTTAAGTAGTAAATCTAATGTTTTATATTAGTTCTATATGCCAAAAGCAGCATCCCCAGGCGTTTGAACTTCCAATATTAACAAAATTGCAAGTTATTAAATATAAATATTTTTGGTAATATAAGTATTGACGGAATTTTGTTTAAACAATTTAAGCAGTAAATCTAATGTTTTATATTAGTTCTATATGCCAAAAGCAGCATTCCCAGGCGTTTGAACGTCCAATATTAACAAAATTGCAAGTTATTAAAAATACGTTTTTTGGTAAGCTAAGTATTGACGGAATTTTGTCTAAACAATTTATTCAGTAAATCTAATGTTTTATATTAGTTCTATATGCCAAAAGCAGCATCCCCAGGCGTTTGAACGTCCAATATTAACAAAATTGCAAGTTATTAAAAATAAATTTTTTGGTAAGATAAGTATTGACGGAATTTTGTCTAAACAATTTATTCAGTAAATCTAATGTTTTATATTAGTTCTATATGCCAATTGCAGCATTCCCAGGCGTTTGAACGTCCAATATTAACAAAATTGCAAGTTATTAAAAATACGTTTTTTGGTAAGCTAAGTATTGACGGAATTTTGTCTAAACAATTTAAGTAGTAAATCTAATGTTTTATATTAGTTCTATATGCCAAAAGCAGCATCCCCAGGCGTTTGAACTTCCAATATTAACAAAATTGCAAGTTATTAAATATAAATTTTTTGGTAATATAAGTATTGACGGAATTTTGTCTAAACAATTTATTCAGTAAATCTAATGTTTTATATTAGTTCTATATGCCAATTGCAGCATTCCCAGGCGTTTGAACGTCCAATATTAACAAAATTGCAAGTTATTAAAAATACGTTTTTTGGTAAGCTAAGTATTGACGGAATTTTGTTTAAACAATTTAAGCAGTAAATCTAATGTTTTATATTAGTTCTATATGCCAAAAGCAGCATTCCCAGGCGTTTGAACGTCCAATATTAACAAAATTGCAAGTTATTAAAAATTAAATTTTTTGGTAAGCTAAGTATTGACGGAATTTTGTTTAAACAATTTAAGCAGTAAATCTAATGTTTTATATTAGTTCTATATGCCAAAAGCAGCATTCCCAGGCGTTTGAACGTCCAATATTAACAAAATTGCAAGTTATTAAAAATAAGTTTTTTGGTAAGCTAAGTATTGACGGAATTTTGTCTAAACAATTTATTCAGTAAATCTAATGTTTTATATTAGTTCTATATGCCAAAAGCAGCATCCCCAGGCGTTTGAACGTCCAATATTAACAAAATTGCAAGTTATTAAAAATAAATTTTTTGGTAAGATAAGTATTGACGGAATTTTGTCTAAACAATTTATTCAGTAAATCTAATGGTTTATATTAGTTCTATATGCCAATTGCAGCATTCCCAGGCGTTTGAACGTCCAATATTAACAAAATTGCAAGTTATTAAAAATACGTTTTTTGGTAAGCTAAGTATTGACGGAATTTTGTCTAAACAATTTAAGTAGTAAATCTAATGTTTTATATTAGTTCTATATGCCAATTGCAGCATCCCCAGGCGTTTGAACTTCCAATATTAACAAAATTGCAAGTTATTAAATATAAATTTTTTTGGTAATATAAGTATTGACGGAATTTTGTCTAAACAATTTATTCAGTAAATCTAATGTTTTATATTAGTTCTATATGCCAATTGCAGCATTCCCAGGCGTTTGAACGTCCAATATTAACAAAATTGCAAGTTATTAAAAATACGTTTTTTGGTAAGCTAAGTATTGACGGAATTTTGTTTAAACAATTTAAGCAGTAAATCTAATGTTTTATATTAGTTCTATATGCCAAAAGCAGCATTCCCAGGCGTTTGAACGTCCAATATTAACAAAATTGCAAGTTATTAAAAATACGTTTTTTGGTAAGCTAAGTATTGACGGAATTTTGTCTAAACAATTTAATCAGTGAAACTAATGTTTCATATTAGTTCTATATGCCAATTGCAGCATTCCCAGGCGTTTGAACGTCCAATATTAACAAAATTGCAAGTTATTAAAAATAAATTTTTTGGTAAGATAAGTATTGACGGAATTTTGTCTAAACAATTTATTCAGTAAATCTAATGTTTTATATTAGTTCTATATGCCAATTGCAGCATTCCCAGGCGTTTGAACGTCCAATATTAACAAAATTGCAAGTTATTAAAAATACGTTTTTTGGTAAGCTAAGTATTGACGGAATTTTGTCTAAACAATTTAATTCAGTAAATCTAATGTTTTATATTAGTTCTATATGCCAAAAGCAGCATTCCCAGGCGTTTGAACGTCCAATATTAACAAAATTGCAAGTTATTAAAAATAAGTTTTTTTGGTAAGCTAAGTATTGACGGAATTTTGTCTAAACAATTTATTCAGTAAATCTAATGTTTTATATTAGTTCTATATGCCAAAAGCAGCATTCCCAGGCGTTTGAACGTCCAATATTAACAAAATTGCAAGTTATTAAAAATAAATTTTTTGGTAAGATAAGTATTGACGGAATTTTGTCTAAACAATTTATTCAGTAAATCTAATGTTTTATATTAGTTCTATATGCCAATTGCAGCATTCCCAGGCGTTTGAACGTCCAATATTAACAAAATTGCAAGTTATTAAAAATACGTTTTTTGGTAAGCTAAGTATTGACGGAATTTTGTCTAAACAATTTAAGTAGTAAATCTAATGTTTTATATTAGTTCTATATGCCAATTGCAGCATCCCCAGGCGTTTGAACTTCCAATATTAACAAAATTGCAAGTTATTAAATATAATTTTTTTGGTAATATAAGTATTGACGGAATTTTGTCTAAACAATTTATTCAGTAAATCTAATGTTTTATATTAGTTCTATATGCCAAATGCAGCATTCCCAGGCGTTTGAACGTCCAATATTAACAAAATTGCAAGTTATTAAAAATACGTTTTTTGGTAAGCTAAGTATTGACGGAATTTTGTTTAAACAATTTAAGCAGTAAATCTAATGGTTTATATTAGTTCTATATGCCAATTGCAGCATTCCCAGGCGTTTGAACGTCCAATATTAACAAAATTGCAAGTTATTAAAAATACGTTTTTTGGTAAGCTAAGTATTGACGGAATTTTGTCTAAACAATTTATTCAGTAAATCTAATGTTTTATATTAGTTCTATATGCCAAAAGCAGCATCCCCAAGCGTTTGAACGTCCAATATTAACAAAATTGCAAGTTATTAAAAATAAATTTTTTGGTAAGATAAGTATTGACGGAATTTTGTCTAAACAATTTATTCAGTAAATCTAATGTTTTATATTAGTTCTATATGCCAATTGCAGCATTCCCAGGCGTTTGAACGTCCAATATTAACAAAATTGCAAGTTATTAAAAATACGTTTTTTGGTAAGCTAAGTATTGACGGAATTTTGTCTAAACAATTTAAGTAGTAAATCTAATGTTTTATATTAGTTCTATATGCCAAAATCAGCATCCCCAAGCGTTTGAACGTCCAATATTAACAAAATTGCAAGTTATTAAAAATAAATTTTTTGGTAAGATAAGTATTGACGGAATTTTGTCTAAACAATTTAATCAGTGAAACTAATGTTTCATATTAGTTCTATATGCCAATTGCAGCATTCCCAGGCGTTTGAACGTCCAATATTAACAAAATTGCAAGTTATTAAAAATACGTTTTTGGTAAGCTAAGTATTGACGGAATTTTGTTTAAACAATTTAAGCAGTAAATCTAATGTTTTATATTAGTTCTATATGCCAAAAGCAGCATTCCCAGGCGTTTGAACGTCCAATATTAACAAAATTGCAAGTTATTAAAAATACGTTTTTTGGTAAGCTAAGTATTGACGGAATTTTGTCTAAACAATTTAATCAGTAAATCTAATGTTTTATATTAGTTCTATATGCCAAAAGCAGCATTCCCAGGCGTTTGAACGTCCAATATTAACAAAATTGCAAGTTATTAAAAATAAATTTTTTGGTAAGATAAGTATTGACGGAATTTTGTCTAAACAATTTATTCAGTAAATCTAATGTTTTATATTAGTTCTATATGCCAAAAGCAGCATTCCCAGGCGTTTGAACGTCCAATATTAACAAAATTGCAAGTTATTAAAAATACGTTTTTTGGTAAGCTAAGTATTGACGGAATTTTGTCTAAACTAATTTAAGTAGTAAATCTAATGTTTTATATTAGTTCTATATGCCAAAAGCAGCATCCCCAGGCGTTTGAACGTCCAATATTAACAAAATTGCAAGTTATTAAAAATAAATTTTTTTGGTAATATAAGTATTGACGGAATTTTGTCTAAACAATTTATTCAGTAAATCTAATGTTTTATGTTAGTTCTATATGCCAAAAGCAGCATTCCCAGGCGTTTGAACGTCCAATATTAACAAAATTGCAAGTTATTAAAAATACGTTTTTTGGTAAGCTAAGTATTGACGGAATTTTGTTTAAACAATTTAATCAGTAAATCTAATGTTTTATATTAGTTCTATATGCCAATTGCAGCATTCCCAGGCGTTTGAACGTCCAATATTAACAAAATTGCAAGTTATTAAAAATACGTTTTTTGGTAAGCTAAGTATTGACGGAATTTTGTCTAAACAATTTAATTAGTAAATCTAATGTTTTATATTAGTTCTATATGCCAAAAGCAGCATCCCCAGGCGTTTGAACTTCCAATATTAACAAAATTGCAAGTTATTAAATATAAATTTTTTGGTAATATAAGTATTGACGGAATTTTGTCTAAACAATTTATTCAGTAAATCTAATGTTTTATATTAGTTCTATATGCCAATTGCAGCATTCCCAGGCGTTTGAACGTCCAATATTAACAAAATTGCAAGTTATTAAAAATACGTTTTTTGGTAAGCTAAGTATTGACGGAATTTTGTCTAAACAATTTAAGTAGTAAATCTAATGTTTTATATTAGTTCTATATGCCAATTGCAGCATCCCCAGGCGTTTGAACTTCCAATATTAACAAAATTGCAAGTTATTAAATATAAATTTTTTTGGTAATATAAGTATTGACGGAATTTTGTTTAAACAATTTATTCAGTAAATCTAATGTTTTATATTAGTTCTATATGCCAATTGCAGCATTCCCAGGCGTTTGAACGTCCAATATTAACAAAATTGCAAGTTATTAAAAATACGTTTTTTGGTAAGCTAAGTATTGACGGAATTTTGTCTAAACAATTTAAGTCAGTAAATCTAATGTTTTATATTAGTTCTATATGCCAATTGCAGCATTCCCAGGCGTTTGAATGTCCAATATTAACAAAATTGCAAGTTATTAAATATAAATTTTTTGGTAAGATAAGTATTGACGGAATTTTGTCTAAACAATTTAATCAGTAAATCTAATGTTTTATATTAGTTCTATATGCCAAAAGCAGCATTCCCAGGCGTTTGAACGTCCAATATTAACAAAATTGCAAGTTATTAAAAATACGTTTTTTGGTAAGCTAAGTATTGACGGAATTTTGTTTAAACAATTTAATCAGTAAATCTAATGTTTTATATTAGTTCTATATGCCAATTGCAGCATTCCCAGGCGTTTGAACGTCCAATATTAACAAAATTGCAAGTTATTAAAAATACGTTTTTTGGTAAGCTAAGTATTGACGGAATTTTGTCTAAACAATTTAAGCAGTAAGTCTAATGTTTTATATTAGTTCTATATGCCAATTGCAGCATTCCCAGGCGTTTGAATGTCCAATATTAACAAAATTGCAAGTTATTATATATAAATTTTTTTGGTAATATAAGTATTGACGGAATTTTGTTTAAACAATTTATTCAGTAAATCTAATGTTTTATATTAGTTCTATATGCCAAAATCAGCATCCCCAAGCGTTTGAACGTCCAATATTAACAAAATTGCAAGTTATTAAAAATAAATTTTTTTGTAAGATAAGTATTGACGGAATTTTGTCTAAACAATTTATTCAGTAAATCTAATGTTTTATATTAGTTCTATATGCCAATTGCAGCATTCCCAGGCGTTTGAACGTCCAATATTAACAAAATTGCAAGTTATTAAAAATACGTTTTTTGGTAAGCTAAGTATTGACGGAATTTTGTCTAAACAATTTAAGTAGTAAATCTAATGTTTTATATTAGTTCTATATGCCAAAAGCAGCATCCCCAGGCGTTTGAACTTCCAATATTAACAAAATTGCAAGTTATTAAAAATAAATATTTTTGGTAATATAAGTATTGACGGAATTTTGTCTAAACAATTTATTCAGTAAATCTAATGTTTTATATTAGTTCTATATGCCAATTGCAGCATTCCCAGGCGTTTGAACGTCCAATATTAACAAAATTGCAAGTTATTAAAAATACGTTTTTTGGTAAGCTAAGTATTGACGGAATTTTGTTTAAACAATTTAAGCAGTAAATCTAATGTTTTATATTAGTTCTATATGCCAAAAGCAGCATTCCCAGGCGTTTGAACGTCCAATATTAACAAAATTGCAAGTTATTAAAAATAAGTTTTTTGGTAAGCTAAGTATTGACGGAATTTTGTCTAAACAATTTAATCAGTAAATCTAATGTTTTATATTAGTTCTATATGCCAAAAGCAGCATTCCCAGGCGTTTGAACGTCCAATATTAACAAAATTGCAAGTTATTAAAAATAAATTTTTTGGTAAGATAAGTATTGACGGAATTTTGTCTAAACAATTTAATCAGTGAAACTAATGTTTCATATTAGTTCTATATGCCAATTGCAGCATTCCTAGGCGTTTGAACGTCCAATATTAACAAAATTGCAAGTTATTAAAAATACGTTTTTTGGTAAGCTAAGTATTGACGGAATTTTGTCTAAACAATTTAAGCAGTAAATCTAATGTTTTATATTAGTTCTATATGCCAAAAGCAGCATCCCCAGGCGTTTGAACGTCCAATATTAACAAAATTGCAAGTTATTAAAAATAAATTTTTTTGTAAGATAAGTATTGACGGAATTTTGTCTAAACAATTAATCCAGTAAATCTAATGTTTTATATTAGTTCTATATGCCAAAAGCAGCATTCCCAGGCGTTTGAACGTCCAATATTAACAAAATTGCAAGTTATTAAAAATACGTTTTTTGGTAAGCTAAGTATTGACGGAATTTTGTTTAAACAATTTAAGCAGTAAATCTAATGGTTTATATTAGTTCTATATGCCAATTGCAGCATTCCCAGGCGTTTGAACGTCCAATATTAACAAAATTGCAAGTTATTAAAAATACGTTTTTTGGTAAGCTAAGTATTGACGGAATTTTGTCTAAACAATTTAAGTAGTAAATCTAATGTTTTATATTAGTTCTATATGCCAAAAGCAGCATCCCCAGGCGTTTGAACTTCCAATATTAACAAAATTGAAAGTTATTAAATATAAATTTTTTTGGTAATATAAGTATTGACGGAATTTTGTCTAAACAATTTATTCAGTAAATCTAATGTTTTATGTTAGTTCTATATGCCAAAAGCAGCATTCCCAGGCGTTTGAACGTCCAATATTAACAAAATTGCAAGTTATTAAAAATACGTTTTTTGGTAAGCTAAGTATTGACGGAATTTTGTCTAAACAATTTAAGTAGTAAATCTAATGTTTTATATTAGTTCTATATGCCAATTGCAGCATCCCCAGGCGTTTGAACTTCCAATATTAACAAAATTGCAAGTTATTAAATATAAATTTTTTTGGTAATATAAGTATTGACGGAATTTTGTTTAAACAATTTATTCAGTAAATCTAATGTTTTATATTAGTTCTATATGCCAATTGCAGCATTCCCAGGCGTTTGAACGTCCAATATTAACAAAATTGCAAGTTATTAAAAATACGTTTTTTGGTAAGCTAAGTATTGACGGAATTTTGTCTAAACAATTTAAGTAGTAAATCTAATGTTTTATATTAGTTCTATATGCCAATTGCAGCATCCCCAGGCGTTTGAACTTCCAATATTAACAAAATTGCAAGTTATTAAATATAAATTTTTTGGTAATATAAGTATTGACGGAATTTTGTCTAAACAATTTATTCAGTAAATCTAATGTTTTATATTAGTTCTATATGCCAAAAGCAGCATTCCCAGGCGTTTGAACGTCCAATATTAACAAAATTGCAAGTTATTAAAAATACGTTTTTTGGTAAGCTAAGTATTGACGGAATTTTGTCTAAACAATGTAATCAGTAAATCTAATGTTTTATATTAGTTCTATATGCCAATTGCAGCATTCCCAGGCGTTTGAACGTCCAATATTAACAAAATTGCAAGTTATTAAAAATAAATTTTTTGGTAAGATAAGTATTGACGGAATTTTGTTTAAACAATTTAATCAGTAAATCTAATGTTTTATATTAGTTCTATATGCCAATTGCAGCATTCCCAGGCGTTTGAACGTCCAATATTAACAAAATTGAAAGTTATTAAAAATAAATTTTTTTGGTAAGCTAAGTATTGACGGAATTTTGTCTAAACAATTTAATCAGTAAATCTAATGTTTTATATTAGTTCTATATGCCAATTGCAGCATTCCTAGGCGTTTGAACGTCCAATATTAACAAAATTGCAAGTTATTAAAAATACGTTTTTTGGTAAGCTAAGTATTGACGAATTTTGTCTAAACAATTTAATCAGTAAATCTAATGTTTTATATTAGTTCTATATGCCAATTGCAGCATTCCCAGGCGTTTGAACGTCCAATATTAACAAAATTGCAAGTTATTAAAAATACGTTTTTTGGTAAGCTAAGTATTGACGGAATTTTGTCTAAACAATTTAAGTAGTAAATCTAATGTTTTATATTAGTTCTATATGCCAAAAGCAGCATCCCCAGGCGTTTGAACTTCCAATATTAACAAAATTGCAAGTTATTAAATATAAATTTTTTTGGTAATATAAGTATTGACGGAATTTTGTCTAAACAATTTATTCAGTAAATCTAATGTTTTATATTAGTTCTATATGCCAATTGCAGCATTCCCAGGCGTTTGAACGTCCAATATTAACAAAATTGCAAGTTATTAAAAATACGTTTTTTGGTAAGCTAAGTATTGACGGAATTTTGTCTAAACAATTTAAGTAGTAAATCTAATGTTTTATATTAGTTCTATATGCCAATTGCAGCATCCCCAGGCGTTTGAACTTCCAATATTAACAAAATTGCAAGTTATTAAATATAAATTTTTTGGTAATATAAGTATTGACGGAATTTTGTCTAAACAATTTATTCAGTAAATCTAATGTTTTATATTAGTTCTATATGCCAATTGCAGCATTCCCAGGCGTTTGAACGTCCAATATTAACAAAATTGCAAGTTATTAAAAATACGTTTTTTGGTAAGCTAAGTATTGACGGAATTTTGTCTAAACAATTTAAGTAGTAAATCTAATGTTTTATATTAGTTCTATATGCCAATTGCAGCATCCCCAGGCGTTTGAACTTCCAATATTAACAAAATTGCAAGTTATTAAATATAAATTTTTTTGGTAATATAAGTATTGACGGAATTTTGTCTAAACAATTTATTCAGTAAATCTAATGTTTTATATTAGTTCTATATGCCAAAAGCAGCATTCCCAGGCGTTTGAACGTCCAATATTAACAAAATTGCAAGTTATTAAAAATAAATTTTTTGGTAAGATAAGTATTGACGGAATTTTGTCTAAACAATTTAATCAGTAAATCTAATGTTTTATATTAGTTCTATATGCCAATTGCAGCATTCCCAGGCGTTTGAACGTCCAATATTAACAAAATTGCAAGTTATTAAAAATACGTTTTTTGGTAAGCTAAGTATTGACGGAATTTTGTCTAAACAATTTAAGCAGTAAATCTAATGTTTTATATTAGTTCTATATGCCAAAAGCAGCATCCCCAGGCGTTTGAACGTCCAATATTAACAAAATTGCAAGTTATTAAATATAAATTTTTTTGGTAATATATGTATTGACGGAATTTTGTCTAAACAATTTATTCAGTAAATCTAATGTTTTATATTAGTTCTATATGCCAATTGCAGCATTCCCAGGCGTTTGAACGTCCAATATTAACAAAATTGCAAGTTATTAAAAATACGTTTTTTGGTAAGCTAAGTATTGACGGAATTTTGTTTAAACAATTTAAGCAGTAAATCTAATGTTTTATATTAGTTCTATATGCCAATTGCAGCATTCCCAGGCGTTTGAACGTCCAATATTAACAAAATTGCAAGTTATTAAAAATACGTTTTTTGGTAAGCTAAGTATTGACGGAATTTTGTCTAAACAATTTAAGTCAGTAAATCTAATGTTTTATATTAGTTCTATATGCCAAAAGCAGCATTCCCAGGCGTTTGAACGTCCAATATTAACAAAATTGCAAGTTATTAAAAATAAATTTTTTGGTAAGATAAGTATTGACGGAATTTTGTCTAAACAATTTAATCAGTGAAACTAATGTTTCATATTAGTTCTATATGCCAATTGCAGCATTCCTAGGCGTTTGAACGTCCAATATTAACAAAATTGCAAGTTATTAAAAATACGTTTTTTGGTAAGCTAAGTATTGACGGAATTTTGTCTAAACAATTTAAGTCAGTAAATCTAATGTTTTATATTAGTTCTATATGCCAATTGCAGCATCCCCAGGCGTTTGAACGTCCAATATTAACAAAATTGCAAGTTATTAAAAATAAATTTTTTGGTAAGATAAGTATTGACGGAATTTTGTCTAAACAATTTATTCAGTAAATCTAATGTTTTATATTAGTTCTATATGCCAATTGCAGCATTCCCAGGCGTTTGAACGTCCAATATTAACAAAATTGCAAGTTATTAAAAATACGTTTTTTGGTAAGCTAAGTATTGACGGAATTTTGTCTAAACAATTTAAGTAGTAAATCTAATGTTTTATATTAGTTCTATATGCCAATTGCAGCATCCCCAGGCGTTTGAACTTCCAATATTAACAAAATTGCAAGTTATTAAATATAAATTTTTTTGGTAATATAAGTATTGACGGAATTTTGTCTAAACAATTTATTCAGTAAATCTAATGTTTTATGTTAGTTCTATATGCCAAAAGCAGCATTCCCAGGCGTTTGAACGTCCAATATTAACAAAATTGCAAGTTATTAAAAATACGTTTTTTGGTAAGCTAAGTATTGACGGAATTTTGTTTAAACAATTTAAGCAGTAAATCTAATGGTTTATATTAGTTCTATATGCCAATTGCAGCATTCCCAGGCGTTTGAACGTCCAATATTAACAAAATTGCAAGTTATTAAAAATACGTTTTTTGGTAAGCTAAGTATTGACGGAATTTTGTCTAAACAATTTAAGTAGTAAATCTAATGTTTTATATTAGTTCTATATGCCAATTGCAGCATCCCCAGGCGTTTGAACTTCCAATATTAACAAAATTGCAAGTTATTAAATATAAATTTTTTGGTAATATAAGTATTGACGGAATTTTGTCTAAACAATTTAATTCAGTAAATCTAATGTTTTATATTAGTTCTATATGCCAAAAGCAGCATCCCCAGGCGTTTGAACGTCCAATATTAACAAAATTGCAAGTTATTAAAAATAAATTTTTTTGTAAGATAAGTATTGACGGAATTTTGTCTAAACAATTTATTCAGTAAATCTAATGGTTTATATTAGTTCTATATGCCAATTGCAGCATTCCCAGGCGTTTGAACGTCCAATATTAACAAAATTGCAAGTTATTAAAAATACGTTTTTTGGTAAGCTAAGTATTGACGGAATTTTGTCTAAACAATTTAAGTAGTAAATCTAATGTTTTATATTAGTTCTATATGCCAAAAGCAGCATCCCCAGGCGTTTGAACTTCCAATATTAACAAAATTGCAAGTTATTAAATATAAATTTTTTTGGTAATATAAGTATTGACGGAATTTTGTCTAAACAATTTATTCAGTAAATCTAATGTTTTATATTAGTTCTATATGCCAAAAGCAGCATTCCCAGGCGTTTGAACGTCCAATATTAACAAAATTGCAAGTTATTAAAAATAAGTTTTTTGGTAAGCTAAGTATTGACGGAATTTTGTTTAAACAATTTAATCAGTAAATCTAATGTTTTATATTAGTTCTATATGCCAAAAGCAGCATCCCCAGGCGTTTGAACGTCCAATATTAACAAAATTGCAAGTTATTATATATAAATTTTTTTGTAAGATAAGTATTGACGGAATTTTGTCTAAACAATTTATTCAGTAAATCTAATGGTTTATATTAGTTCTATATGCCAATTGCAGCATTCCCAGGCGTTTGAACGTCCAATATTAACAAAATTGCAAGTTATTAAAAATACGTTTTTTGGTAAGCTAAGTATTGACGGAATTTTGTCTAAACAATTTAAGTAGTAAATCTAATGTTTTATATTAGTTCTATATGCCAATTGCAGCATTCCCAGGCGTTTGAACGTCCAATATTAACAAAATTGCAAGTTATTAAAAATAAGTTTTTTGGTAAGCTAAGTATTGACGGAATTTTGTTTAAACAATTTAAGCAGTAAATCTAATGTTTTATATTAGTTATATATGCCAAAAGCAGCATTCCCAGGCGTTTGAACGTCCAATATTAACAAAATTGCAAGTTATTAAAAATACGTTTTTTGGTAAGCTAAGTATTGACGGAATTTTGTCTAAACAATTTATTCAGTAAATCTAATGTTTTATATTAGTTCTATATGCCAAAAGCAGCATTCCCAGGCGTTTGAACGTCCAATATTAACAAAATTGCAAGTTATTAAAAATAAGTTTTTTGGTAAGCTAAGTATTGACGGAATTTTGTCTAAACAATTTATTCAGTAAATCTAATGGTTTATATTAGTTCTATATGCCAATTGCAGCATTCCCAGGCGTTTGAACGTCCAATATTAACAAAATTGCAAGTTATTAAAAATACGTTTTTTGGTAAGCTAAGTATTGACGGAATTTTGTCTAAACAATTTAAGTAGTAAATCTAATGTTTTATATTAGTTCTATATGCCAAAAGCAGCATTCCCAGGCGTTTGAACTTCCAATATTAACAAAATTGCAAGTTATTAAATATAAATATTTTTGGTAATATAAGTATTGACGGAATTTTGTCTAAACAATTTATTCAGTAAATCTAATGTTTTATATTAGTTCTATATGCCAATTGCAGCATTCCCAGGCGTTTGAACGTCCAATATTAACAAAATTGCAAGTTATTAAAAATACGTTTTTTGGTAAGCTAAGTATTGACGGAATTTTGTCTAAACAATTTATTCAGTAAATCTAATGTTTTATATTAGTTCTATATGCCAAAAGCAGCATTCCCAGGCGTTTGAACGTCCAATATTAACAAAATTGCAAGTTATTAAAAATACGTTTTTTGGTAAGCTAAGTATTGACGGAATTTTGTCTAAACAATTTAATCAGTAAATCTAATGTTTTATATTAGTTCTATATGCCAAAAGCAGCATCCCCAGGCGTTTGAACGTCCAATATTAACAAAATTGCAAGTTATTAAAAATAAATTTTTTGGTAAGCTAAGTATTGACGGAATTTTGTCTAAACAATTTATTCAGTAAATCTAATGTTTTATATTAGTTCTATATGCCAATTGCAGCATTCCCAGGCGTTTGAACGTCCAATATTAACAAAATTGCAAGTTATTAAAAATACGTTTTTTGGTAAGCTAAGTATTGACGGAATTTTGTCTAAACAATTTAAGTAGTAAATCTAATGTTTTATATTAGTTCTATATGCCAAAAGCAGCATCCCCAGGCGTTTGAACTTCCAATATTAACAAAATTGCAAGTTATTAAATATAAATATTTTTGGTAATATAAGTATTGACGGAATTTTGTCTAAACAATTTATTCAGTAAATCTAATGTTTTATATTAGTTCTATATGCCAATTGCAGCATTCCCAGGCGTTTGAACGTCCAATATTAACAAAATTGCAAGTTATTAAAAATACGTTTTTTGGTAAGCTAAGTATTGACGGAATTTTGTTTAAACAATTTAAGCAGTAAATCTAATGTTTTATATTAGTTCTATATGCCAAAAGCAGCATTCCCAGGCGTTTGAACGTCCAATATTAACAAAATTGCAAGTTATTAAAAATAAGTTTTTTGGTAAGCTAAGTATTGACGGAATTTTGTCTAAACAATTTAAGCAGTAAATCTAATGTTTTATATTAGTTCTATATGCCAATTGCAGCATTCCCAGGCGTTTGAACGTCCAATATTAACAAAATTGCAAGTTATTAAATATAAATTTTTTTGGTAATATAAGTATTGACGGAATTTTGTTTAAACAATTTATTCAGTAAATCTAATGTTTTATATTAGTTCTATATGCCAATTGCAGCATTCCCAGGCGTTTGAACGTCCAATATTAACAAAATTGCAAGTTATTAAAAATACGTTTTTTGGTAAGCTAAGTATTGACGGAATTTTGTCTAAACAATTTAAGTAGTAAATCTAATGTTTTATATTAGTTCTATATGCCAATTGCAGCATCCCCAGGCGTTTGAACTTCCAATATTAACAAAATTGCAAGTTATTAAATATAAATTTTTTTGGTAATATAAGTATTGACGGAATTTTGTTTAAACAATTTAATCAGTAAATCTAATGTTTTATATTAGTTCTATATGCCAAAAGCAGCATTCCCAGGCGTTTGAACGTCCAATATTAACAAAATTGCAAGTTATTAAAAATACGTTTTTGGTAAGCTAAGTATTGACGGAATTTTGTCTAAACAATTTAAGCAGTAAATCTAATGTTTTATATTAGTTCTATATGCCAATTGCAGCATTCCCAGGCGTTTGAACGTCCAATATTAACAAAATTGCAAGTTATTAAAAATAAGTTTTTTGGTAAGCTAAGTATTGACGGAATTTTGTCTAAACAATTTAAGTAGTAAATCTAATGTTTTATATTAGTTCTATATGCCAATTGCAGCATCCCCAGGCGTTTGAACTTCCAATATTAACAAAATTGCAAGTTATTAAATATAATTTTTTTGGTAATATAAGTATTGACGGAATTTTGTCTAAACAATTTAAGTAGTAAATCTAATGTTTTATATTAGTTCTATATGCCAAAAGCAGCATCCCCAAGCGTTTGAACGTCCAATATTAACAAAATTGCAAGTTATTATATATAAATTTTTTTGTAAGATAAGTATTGACGGAATTTTGTCTAAACAATTTATTCAGTAAATCTAATGGTTTATATTAGTTCTATATGCCAATTGCAGCATTCCCAGGCGTTTGAACGTCCAATATTAACAAAATTGCAAGTTATTAAAAATACGTTTTTTGGTAAGCTAAGTATTGACGGAATTTTGTCTAAACAATTTAAGTAGTAAATCTAATGTTTTATATTAGTTCTATATGCCAAAAGCAGCATCCCCAGGCGTTTGAACTTCCAATATTAACAAAATTGAAAGTTATTAAATATAAATTTTTTTGACGGAATTTTGTCGAAACAATTTATTCAGTAAATCTAATGTTTTATGTT
>JAECWQ010000024.1:0-47163 GCA_018150835.1 Drosophila repletoides
TGACTTGTGCTAAAATGCTACGAGTGATGCCTCTAATTGCTGCGCCATCCCGATTTTTCAAACAGCAGCGGTGATAGCGGCACAACCAACATAAGTCTCTCAAAAGATAAAAATTATTTATATTTTGTCTATATATTGACCATTTATAAACGTAAATAAATAAACAAATAAATAATTGTCAACGATCGAAAGATAAACCTGGATGAAAAGACTCTCCTTTTGGACTCGCTACCAAGAGTCAACAAATGTCTCGTAAAATTATTATAATTATTTATATTTGTTACGGCCCAACTTGCCTGCTGAAGGAGTTATGCAGCCTCAGTATTGGCGTCAGCGTTTGCGTTTTCAGGGAGCAACTTGCTGAAGAAGATAAAGTTTGGATGAAGCCAACCGGACAGTGAAGATGTGAACTAGCACTTATGACTTCTGTTGAAATGATACGAGTGATGCCCCCTAATTGCTGCCCACAGCGGATTATTTCAAACAGCAGCGGTGACAGCAGCACAACCAACATAAATCTATAGAAATATAAATATTATTTATATTTTATCTTTATTTTGACAAATTATAAATGTAAATAAATAAACAAATAAATAATTGTCAACGATCGAAAGATAAACCTGGATGAAAAGACTCTCCTTTTGGACTCGCTACCAAGAGTCAACAAATGTCTTGTAAAATTATTATAATTACTTATATTTGTTACGGCCCAACTTGCCTGCTGAAGGAGTTATGCAGCCTCAGTATTGGTGTCAGCGTTTGGGTTTTCAGGGAGCAGCTTGCTGAAGAAGATAAAGTTTGGATGAAGCCAATCAGACAGTGAAGATGTGAACTAACACTATGACTTGTGATGCCACTAATTGCTGCGCCATCCCGATTTTTACAAACAGAAGCGGTGACAGCGGCACAACCAACATAAGTCTATAGAAAGATAAAAATTATTTATATATTATCTGTATTTTGACAATTTATAAAAATAAATAAATAAACAAATAAATAATTGTCAACGATCGAAAGATAAACCTGGATGAAAAGACTCTCCTTTTGGACTCGCTACCAAGAGTCAACAAATGTCTTGTAAAATTATTATAATTATTTATATTTGTTACGGCCCAACTTGCCTGCTGAAGGAGTTATGAAGCCTCAGTATTGGCGTCAGCGTTTGCGTTTTCAGGGAGCAGCTTGCTGAAGAAGATAAAGTTTGAATGAAGCCAACCGGACAGTGAAGTTGTGAACTAACACTTATGACTTCTGTTAAAATGATACGAGTGATGCCCCTAATTGCTGCCCACAGCGGATTATTTCAAACAGCAGCGGCGACAGCAGCACAACCAACATAAATCTATAGAAATATAAATATTATTTATATTTTATCTTTATTTTGACAAATTATAAACGTAAATAAATAAACAAATAAATAATTGTCAACGATCGAAAGATAAACCTGGATGAAAAGACTCTCCTTTTGGACTCGCTACCAAGAGTCAACAAATGTCTTGTAAAATTATTATAATTATTTATATTTGTTACGGCCCAACTTGCCTGCTGAAGGAGTTATGAAGCCTCAGTATTGGCGTCAGCGTTTGCGTTTTCAGGGAGCAGCTTGCTGAAGAAGATAAAGTTTGAATGAAGCCAACCGGACAGTGAAGTTGTGAACTAGCACTTATGACTTCTGTTAAAATGATACGAGTGATGCCCCTAATTGCTGCCCACAGCGGATTATTTCAAACAGCAGCGGCGACAGCAGCACAACCAACATAAATCTATAGAAATATAAATATTATTTATATTTTATCTTTATTTTGACAAATTATAAACGTAAATAAATAAACAAATAAATAATTGTCAACGATCGAAAGATAAACCTGGATGAAAAGACTCTCCTTTTGGACTCGCTACCAAGACTCAACAAATGTCTCGTAAAATTATTATAATTATTTATATTTGTTACGGCCCAACTTGCCTGCTGAAGGAGTTATGCAGCCTCAGTATTGGCGTCAGCGTTTGCGTTTTCAGGGAGCAACTTGCTGAAGAAGATAAAGTTTGAATGAAGCCAACCGGACAGTGAAGATGTGAACTAACACTTATGACTTGTGTAAAAATGCTACGAGTGATGCCTCTAATTGCTGCCTCATCCCGATTTTTACAAACAGAAGCGGTGACAGCGGCACAACCAACATAAGTCTATAGAAAGATAAAAATTATTTATATATTATCTGTATTTTGACAATTTATAAACGTAAATAAATAAACAAATAAATAATTGTCAACGATCAAAAGATAAACCTGGATGAAAAGACTCTCCTTTTGGACTCGCTACCAAGACTCAATAAATGTCTTGTAAAATTATTATAATTGTTTATATTTGTTACGGCCCAACTTGCCTGCTGAAGGAGTTATGCAGCCTCAGTATTGGCGTCAGCATTTGCGTTTTCAGGGAGCAGCTTGCTGAAGAAGATAAAGTTTGAATGAAGCCAACCGGACAGTGAAGATGTGAACTAACACTTATGACTTGTGTTAAAATGCTACGAGTGATGCCTCTAATTGCTGCCCACAGCGGATTTTTTCAAACAGCAGCGGTGACAGCAGCACAACCAACATAAAACTATAAAAATATAAATATTATTTATATTTTATCTTTATTTTGACAATTTTTAAATGTAAATAAATAAACAAATAAATAATTGTCAACGATCGAAAGATAAACCTGGATGAAAAGACTCTCCTTTTGGACTCGCTACCAAGAGTCAACAAATGTCTTGTAAAATTATTATAATTATTTATTTTTGTTACGGCCCAACTTGCCTGCTGAAGGAGTTATGCAGCCTCAGTATTGGCGTCAGCGTTTGCGTTTTCAGGGAGCAGCTTGCTGAAGAAGATAAAGTTTGGATGAAGCCAATCAGACAGTGAAGATGTGAACTAACACTATGACTTGTGATGCCTCTAATTGCTGCGCCATCCCGATTTTTACAAACAGAAGCGGTGACAGCGGCACAACCAACATAAGTCTATAGAAAGATAAAAATTATTTATATATTATCTGTATTTTGACAATTTATAAAAATAAATAAATAATCAAATAAATAATTGTCAACGATCGAAAGATAAACCTGGATGAAAAGACTCTCCTTTTGGACTCGCTACAAAGAGTCAACAAATGTCTTGTAAAATTATTATAATTATTTATTTTTGTTACGGCCCAACTTGCCTGCTGAAGGAGTTATGCAGCCTCAGTATTGGCCTCAGTCAGCGTTTGCGTTTTCAGGGAGCAACTTGCTGAAGAAGATAAAGTTTGGATGAAGCCAACCGGACAGTGAAGATGTGAACTAACACTTATGACTTGTGTTAAAATGCTACGAGTGATGCCTCTAATTGCTGCGCCATCCCGATTTTTTCAAACAGCAGCGGTGATAGCGGCACAACCAACATAAGTTTCTAAAAAGATAAAAATTATTTATATTTTGTCTTTATTTTGACAATTTATAAACGTAAATAAATAAACAAATAAATAATTGTCAACGATCGAAAGATAAACCTGGATGAAAAGACTCTCCTTTTGGACTCGCTACCAAGAGTCAACAAATGTCTTGTAAAATTATTATAATTATTTATTTTTGTTACGGCCCAACTTGCCTGCTGAAGGAGTTATGCAGCCTCAGTATTGGCCTCAGTCAGCGTTTGCGTTTTCAGGGAGCAACTTGCTGAAGAAGATAAAGTTTGGATGAAGCCAACCGGACAGTGAAGATGTGAACTAACACTTATGACTTGTGTTAAAATGCTACGAGTGATGCCTCTAATTGCTGCGCCATCCCGATTTTTTCAAACAGCAGCGGTGATAGCGGCACAACCAACATAAGTTTCTAAAAAGATAAAAATTATTTATATTTTGTCTTTATTTTGACAATTTATAAACGTAAATAAATAAACAAATAAATAATTGTCATAGATCGAAAGATAAACCTGGATGAAAAGACTCTCCTTTTGGACTCGCTACCAAGAGTCAACAAATGTCTCGTAAAATTATTATAATTATTTATATTTGTTACGGCCCAACTTGCCTGCTGAAGGAGTTATGCAGCCTCAGTATTGGCGTCAGCGTTTGCGTTTTCAGGGAGCAACTTGCTGAAGAAGATAAAGTTTGGATGAAGCCAACCAGACAGTGAAGATGTGAACTAACACTAATGACTTGTGATGCCTCTAATTGCTGCGCCATCCCGATTTTTTCTAACAGCAGCGGTGATAGCGGCACAACCAACATAAGTTTCTAAAAAGATAAAAATTATTTATATTTTGTCTTTATTTTGACAATTTATAAACGTAAATAAATAAACAAATAAATAATTGTCAACGATCGAAAGATAAACCTGGATGAAAAGACTCTCCTTTTGGACTCGCTACCAAGAGTCAACAAATGTCTTGTAAAATTATTATAATTATTTATATTTGTTACGGCCCAACTTGCCTGCTGAAGGAGTTATGAAGCCTCAGTATTGGCGTCAGCGTTTGCGTTTTCAGGGAGCAGCTTGCTGAAGAAGATAAAGTTTGAATGAAGCCAACCGGACAGTGAAGATGTGAACTAGCACTTATGACTTCTGTTAAAATGATACGAGTGATGCCCCTAATTGCTGCCCACAGCGGATTATTTCAAACAGCAGCGGTGACAGCAGCACAACCAACATAAATCTATAGAAATATAAATATTATTTATATTTTATCTTTATTTTGACAAATTATAAATGTAAATAAATAAACAAATAAATAATTGTCAACGATCGAAAGATAAACCTGGATGAAAAGACTCTCCTTTTGGACTCGCTACCAAGAGTCAACAAATGTCTTGTAAAATTATTATAATTATTTATTTTTGTTACGGCCCAACTTGCCTGCTGAAGGAGTTATGCAGCCTCAGTATTGGCGTCAGCGTTTGCGTTTTCAGGGAGCAGCTTGCTGAAGAAGATAAAGTTTGGATGAAGCCAATCAGACAGTGAAGATGTGAACTAACACTATGACTTGTGATGCCTCTAATTGCTGCGCCATCCCGATTTTTTCAAACAGCAGCGGTGATAGCGGCACAACCAACATAAGTCTCTAAGAAGATAAAAATTATTTATATTTTGTCTTTATTTTGAAAATTTATAAACGTAAATAAATAAACAAATAAATAATTGTCAACGATCGAAAGATAAACCTGGATGAAAAGACTCTCCTTTTGGACTCGCTACCAAGAGTCAACAAATGTCTTGTAAAATTATTATAATTATTTATATTTGTTACGGCCCAACTTGCCTGCTGAAGGAGTTATGCAGCCTCAGTATTGGCGTCAGCGTTTGCGTTTTCAGGGAGCAGCTTGCTGAAGAAGATAAAGTTTGGATGAAGCCAACCGGACAGTGAAGATGTGAACTAACACTTATGACTTGTGTTAAAATGCTACGAGTGATGCCTCTAATTGCTGCGCCATCCCGATTTTTTCAAACAGCAGCGGTGATAGCGGCACAACCAACATAAGTTTCTAAAAGGATAAAAATTATTTATATTTTGTCTTTATTTTGACAATTAACCTTTGACAAAAAAACCTGGACGAAAAGACTCTCCTTTTGGACTCGCTACCAAGAGTCAACAAATGTCTCGTAAAATTATTATAATTATTTATATTTGTTACGGCCCAACTTGCCTGCTGAAGGAGTTATGCAGCCTCAGTATTGGCGTCAGCGTTTGCGTTTTCAGGGAGCAACTTGCTGAAGAAGATAAAGTTTGGATGAAGCCAACCAGACAGTGAAGATGTGAACTAACACTAATTACTTGTGATGCCTCTAATTGCTGCGCCATCTCGATTTTTTCTAAAAGCAGCGGTGATAGCGGCACAACCAACATAAGTTTCTAAAAAGATAAAAATTATTTATATTTTGTCTTTATTTTGACAATTTATAAACGTAAATAAATAAACAAATAAATAATTGTCAACGATCGAAAGATAAACCTGGATGAAAAGACTCTCCTTTTGGACTCGCTACCAAGAGTCAACAAATGTCTTGTAAAATTATTATAATTATTTATATTTGTTACGGCCCAACTTGCCTGCTGAAGGAGTTATGCAGCCTCAGTATTGGCGTCAGCGTTTGCGTTTTCAGGGAGCAGCTTGCTGAAGAAGATAAAGTTTGAATGAAGCCAACCGGACAGTTAAGATGTGAACTAGCACTTATGACTTCTGTTAAAATGATACGAGTGATGCCCTAATTGCTGCCCACAGCGGATTATTTCAAACAGCAGCGGTGACAGCAGCACAACCAACATAAATCTATAGAAATATAAATATTATTTATATTTTATCTTTATTTTGAAAATTTATAAACATAAATAAATAAACAAATAAATAATTGTCATAGATCGAAAGATAAACCTGGATAAAAAGACTCTCCTTTTGGACTCGCTACCAAGACTCAACAAATGTCTCGTAAAATTATTATAATTATTTATATTTGTTACGGCCCAACTTGCCTGCTGAAGGAGTTATGCAGCCTCAGTATTGGCGTCAGCGTTTGCGTTTTCAGGGAGCAACTTGCTGAAGAAGATAAAGTTTGGATGAAGCCAACCAGACAGTGAAGATGTGAACTAACACTAATTACTTGTGATGCCTCTAATTGCTGCGCCATCTCGATTTTTTCTAACAGCAGCGGTGATAGCGGCACAACCAACATAAGTTTCTAAAAGGATAAAAATTATTTATATTTTGTCTTTATTTTGACAATTTATAAACGTAAATAAATAAACAAATAAATAATTGTCAACGATCGAAAGATAAACCTGGATGAAAAGACTCTGCTTTTGGACTCGCTACCAAGAGTCAACAAATGTCTTGTAAAATTATTATAATTATTTATATTTGTTACGGCCCACCTTGCCTGCTGAAGGAGTTATGCAGCCTCAGTATTGGCGTCAGCGTTTGCGTTTTCAGGGAGCAGCTTGATGAAGAAGATAAAGTTTGAATGAAACCAACCGGACAGTGAAGATGTGAACTAGCACTTATGACTTGTGTAAAAATGCTACGAGTGATGCCTCTAATTGCTGCGCCATCCCGATTTTTTCAAACAGCAGCGGTGACAGCGGCACAACCAACATAAGTCTATAGAAAGATAAAAATTATTTATATATTATCTGTATTTTGACAATTTATAAACGTAAATAAATAAACAAATAAATAATTGTCAACGATCGAAAGATAAACCTGGATGAAAATACTCTCCTTTTGGACTCGCTACCAAGAGTCAACAAATGTCTTGTAAAATTATTATAATTATTTATTTTTGTTACGGCCCAACTTGCCTGCTGAAGGAGTTATGCAGCCTCAGTATTGGCCTCAGTCAGCGTTTGCGTTTTCAGGGAGCAACTTGCTGAAGAAGATAAAGTTTGGATGAAGCTAACCGGACAGTGAAGATGTGAACTAACACTTATGACTTGTGTTAAAATGCTACGAGTGATGCCTCTAATTGCTGCGCCATCCCGATTTTTTCAAACAGCAGCGGTGATAGCGGCACGACCAACATAAGTCTCTCAAAAGATAAAAATTATTTATATATTATCTGTATTTTGACAATTTATAAACGTAAATAAATAAACAAATAAATAATTGTCAACGATCGAAAGATAAACCTGGATGAAAATACTCTCCTTTTGGACTCGCTACCAAGAGTCAACAAATGTCTTGTAAAATTATTATAATTATTTATTTTTGTTACGGCCCAACTTGCCTGCTGAAGGAGTTATGCAGCCTCAGTATTGGCCTCAGTCAGCGTTTGCGTTTTCAGGGAGCAACTTGCTGAAGAAGATAAAGTTTGGATGAAGCTAACCGGACAGTGAAGATGTGAACTAACACTTATGACTTGTGTTAAAATGCTACGAGTGATGCCTCTAATTGCTGCGCCATCCCGATTTTTTCAAACAGCAGCGGTGATAGCGGCACGACCAACATAAGTCTCTCAAAAGATAAAAATTATTTATATTTTGTCTTTATTTTGAAAATTTATAAACGTAAATAAATAAACAAATAAATAATTGTCAACGATCGAAAGATAAACCTGGATGAAAAGACTCTCCTTTTGGACTCGCTACCAAGAGTCAACAAATGTCTTGTAAAATTATTATAATTATTTATTTTTGTTACGGCCCAACTTGCCTGCTGAAGGAGTTATGCAGCCTCAGTATTGGCGTCAGCGTTTGCGTTTTCAGGGAGCAACTTGCTGAAGAAGATAAAGTTTGGATGAAGCCAACCAGACAGTGAAGATGTGAACTAACACTTATGACTTGTGTTAAAATGCTACGAGTGATGCCTCTAATTGCTGCGCCATCCCGATTTTTTCAAACAGCAGCGGTGATAGCGGCACGACCAACATAAGTCTCTCAAAAGATAAAAATTATTTATATTTTGTCTTTATTTTGAAAATTTATAAACGTAAATAAATAAACAAATAAATAATTGTCAACGATCGAAAGATAAACCTGGATGAAAAGACTCTCCTTTTGGACTCGCTACCAAGAGTCAACAAATGTCTTGTAAAATTATTATAATTATTTATATTTGTTACGGCCCAACTTGCCTGCTGAAGGAGTTATGCAGCCTCAGTATTGGCGTCAGCGTTTGCGTTTTCAGGGAGCAACTTGCTGAAGAAGATAAAGTTTGGATGAAGCCAACCAGACAGTGAAGATGTGAACTAACACTAATGACTTGTGATGCCTCTAATTGCTGCGCCATCCCGATTTTTTCTAACAGCAGCGGTGATAGCGGCACAACCAACATAAGTTTCTAAAAAGATAAAAATTATTTATATTTTGTCTTTATTTTGACAATTTATAAACGTAAATAAATAAACAAATAAATAATTGTCAACGATCGAAAGATAAACCTGGATGAAAAGACTCTCCTTTTGGACTCGCTACCAAGAGTCAACAAATGTCTTGTAAAATTATTATAATTATTTATATTTGTTACGGCCCAACTTGCCTGCTGAAGGAGTTATGAAGCCTCAGTATTGGCGTCAGCGTTTGCGTTTTCAGGGAGCAGCTTGCTGAAGAAGATAAAGTTTGAATGAAGCCAACCGGACAGTGAAGATGTGAACTAGCACTTATGACTTCTGTTAAAATGATACGAGTGATGCCCCTAATTGCTGCCCACAGCGGATTATTTCAAACAGCAGCGGTGACAGCAGCACAACCAACATAAATCTATAGAAATATAAATATTATTTATATTTTATCTTTATTTTGACAAATTATAAATGTAAATAAATAAACAAATAAATAATTGTCAACGATCGAAAGATAAACCTGGATGAAAAGACTCTCCTTTTGGACTCGCTACCAAGAGTCAACAAATGTCTTGTAAAATTATTATAATTATTTATTTTTGTTACGGCCCAACTTGCCTGCTGAAGGAGTTATGCAGCCTCAGTATTGGCCTCAGTCAGCGTTTGCGTTTTCAGGGAGCAACTTGCTGAAGAAGATAAAGTTTGGATGAAGCCAACCGGACAGTGAAGATGTGAACTAACACTTATGACTTGTGTTAAAATGCTACGAGTGATGCCTCTAATTGCTGCGCCATCCCGATTTTTTCAAACAGCAGCGGTGACAGCGGCACAACCAACATAAGTCTATAGAAAGATAAAAATTATTTATATATTATCTGTATTTTGACAATTTATAAACGTAAATAAATAAACAAATAAATAATTGTCAACGATCGAAAGATAAACCTGGATGAAAAGACTCTCCTTTTGGACTCGCTACCAAGAGTCAACAAATGTCTTGTAAAATTATTATAATTATTTATATTTATTACGGCCCAACTTGCTTGCTGAAGGAGTTATGCAGCCTCAGTATTGGCGTCAGCGTTTGCGTTTTCAGGGAGCAGCTTGCTGAAGAAGATAAAGTTTGGATGAAGCCAATCAGACAGTGAAGATGTGAACTAACACTATGACTTGTGATGCCTCTAATTTCTGCGCCATCCCGATTTTTACAAACAGAAGCGGTGATAGCGGCACAACCAACATAAGTCTCTCAAAAGATAAAAATTATTTATATATTATCTGTATTTTGACAATTTATAAACGTAAATAAATAAACAAATAAATAATTGTCAACGATCGAAAGATAAACCTGGATGAAAAGACTCTCCTTTTGGACTCGCTACCAAGAGTCAACAAATGTCTTGTAAAATTATTATAATTATTTATATTTGTTACGGCCCAACTTGCCTGCTGAAGGAGTTATGCAGCCTCAGTATTGGCGTCAGCGTTTGCGTTTTCAGGGAGCAACTTGCTGAAGAAGATAAAGTTTGGATGAAGCCAACCAGACAGTGAAGATGTGAACTAACACTAATGACTTGTGATGCCTCTAATTGCTGCGCCATCTCGATTTTTTCTAACAGCAGCGGTGACAGCAGCACAACCAACATAAATCTATAGAAATATAAATATTATTTATATTTTATCTTTATTTTGACAAATTATAAATGTAAATAAATAAACAAATAAATAATTGTCAACGATCGAAAGATAAACCTGGATGAAAAGACTCTCCTTTTGGACTCGCTACCAAGAGTCAACAAATGTCTTGTAAAATTATTATAATTACTTATATTTGTTACGGCCCACCTTGCCTGCTGAAGGAGTTATGCAGTCTCAGTATTGGCGTCAGCATTTGCGTTTTCAGGGAGCAGCTTGCTGAAGAAGATAAAGTTTGAATGAAGCCAACCGGACAGTGAAGATGTGAACTAGCACTTATGACTTGTGTAAAAATGCTACGAGTGATGCCTCTAATTACTGCGCCATACCGATTTTCACAAACAGAAGCGGTGACAGCGGCACAACCAACATAAGTCTATAGAAAGATAAAAATTATTTATATATTATCTGTATTTTGACAATTTATAAACGTAAATAAATAAACAAATAAATAATTGTCAACGATCGAAAGATAAACCTGGATGAAAAGACTCTCCTTTTGGACTCGCTACCAAGAGTCAACAAATGTCTTGTAAAATTATTATAATTACTTATATTTGTTACGGCCCACCTTGCCTGCTGAAGGAGTTATGCAGTCTCAGTATTGGCGTCAGCATTTGCGTTTTCAGGGAGCAGCTTGCTGAAGAAGATAAAGTTTGGATGAAGCCAATCAGACAGTGAAGATGTGAACTAACACTACGACTTGTGATGCCTCTAATTGCTGCGCCATCCCGATTTTTACAAACAGAAGCGGTGACAGCGGCACAACCAACATAAGTCTATAGAAAGATAAAAATTATTTATATATTATCTGTATTTTGACAATTTATAAACGTAAATAAATAAACAAATAAATGATTGTCAACGATCGAAAGATAAACCTGGATGAAAAGACTCTCCTTTTGGACTCGCTACCAAGAGTCAACAAATGTCTTGTAAAATTATTATAATTATTTATATTTGTTACGGCCCAACTTGCCTGCTGAAGGAGTTATGCAGCCTCAGTATTGGCGTCAGCGTTTGCGTTTTCAGGGAGCAACTTGCTGAAGAAGATAAAGTTTGGATGAAGCCAACCGGACAGTGAAGATGTGAACTAACACTTATGACTTGTGTTAAAATGCTACGAGTGATGCCTCTAATTGCTGCGCCATCCCGATTTTTTCAAACAGCAGCGGTGACAGCGGCACAACCAACATAAGTCTATAGAAAGATAAAAATTATTTATATATTATCTGTATTTTGACAATTTATAAACGTAAATAAATAAACAAATAAATAATTGTCAACGATCGAAAGATAAACCTGGATGAAAAGACTCTCCTTTTGGACTCGCTACCAAGAGTCAACAAACGTCTTGTAAAATTATTATAATTATTCATATTTGTTACGGCCCAACTTGCCTGCTGAAGGAGTTATGCAGCCTCAGTATTGGCGTCAGCGTTTGCGTTTTCAGGGAGCAGCTTGCTGAAGAAGATAAAGTTTGGATGAAGCCAATCAGACAGTGAAGATGTGAACTAACACTATGACTTGTGATGCCTCTAATTGCTGCGCCATCCCGATTTTTACAAACAGAAGCGGTGACAGCGGCACAACCAACATAAGTCTATAGAAATATAAAAATTATTTATATATTATCTGTATTTTGACAATTTATAAAAATAAATAAATAAACAAATAAATAATTGTCAACGATCGAAAGATAAACCTGGATGAAAAGACTCTCCTTTTGGACTCGCTACCAAGAGTCAACAAATGTCTTGTAAAATTATTATAATATTTATATTTGTTACGGCCCAACTTGCCTGCTGAAGGAGTTATGCAGCCTCAGTATTGGCGTCAGCGTTTGCGTTTTCAGGGAGCAACTTGCTGAAGAAGATAAAGTTTGGATGAAGCCAACCGGGCAGTGAAGATGTGAACTAACACTTATGACTTGTGTTAAAATGCTACGAGTGATGCCTCTAATTGCTGCGCCATCCCGATTTTTTCAAACAGCAGCGGTGACAGCGGCACAACCAACATAAGTCTATAGAAAGATAAAAATTATTTATATATTATCTGTATTTTGACAATTTATAAACGTAAATAAATAAACAAATAAATAATTGTCAACGATCGAAAGATAAACCTGGATGAAAAGACTCTCCTTTTGGACTCGCTACCAAGAGTCAACAAATGTCTTGTAAAATTATTATAATTATTTATATTTGTTACGGCCCAACTTGCCTGCTGAAGGAGTTATGCAGCCTCAGTATTGGCGTCAGCGTTTGCGTTTTCAGGGAGCAGCTTGCTGAAGAAGATAAAGTTTGGATGAAGCCAATCAGACAGTGAAGATGTGAACTAACACTATGACTTGTGATGCCTCTAATTGCTGCGCCATCCCGATTTTTACAAACAGCAGCGGTGACAGCAGCACAACCAACATAAATCTATAGAAATATAAATATTATTTATATTTTGTCTTTATTTTGACAATTTATAAACGTAAATAAATAAACAAATAAATAATTGTCAACGATCGAAAGATAAACCTGGATGAAAAGACTCTCCTTTTGGACTCGCTACCAAGAGTCAACAAATGTCTTGTAAAATTATTATAATTATTTATTTTTGTTACGGCCCAACTTGCCTGCTGAAGGAGTTATGCAGCCTCAGTATTGGCGTCAGCGTTTGCGTTTTCAGGGAGCAGCTTGCTGAAGAAGATAAAGTTTGGATGAAGCCAACCGGACAGTGAAGATGTGCACTAACACTATGACTTGTGATGCCTCTATTTGCTGCGCCATCCCGATTTTTACAAACAGAATCGGTGACAGCGGCACAACCAACATAAGTTTCTAAAAGATAAAAATTATTTATATTTTGTCTTTATTTTGACAATTTATAAACGTAAATAAATAAACAAATAAATAATTGTCAACGATCGAAAGATAAACCTGGATGAAAAGACTCTCCTTTTGGACTCGCTACCAAGAGTCAACAAATGTCTTGTAAAATTATTATAATATTTATATTTGTTACGGCCCAACTTGCCTGCTGAAGGAGTTATGCAGCCTCAGTATTGGCGTCAGCGTTTGCGTTTTCAGGGAGCAACTTGCTGAAGAAGATAAAGTTTGGATGAAGCCAACCGGACAGTGAAGATGTGAACTAACACTTATGACTTGTGTTAAAATGCTACGAGTGATACCTCTAATTGCTGCGCCATCCCGATTTTTTCAAACAGCAGCGGTGACAGCGGCACAACCAACATAAGTCTATAGAAAGATAAAAATTATTTATATATTATCTGTATTTTGACAATTTATAAACGTAAATAAATAAACAAATAAATAATTGTCAACGATCGAAAGATAAACCTGGATGAAAAGACTCTCCTTTTGGACTCGCTACCAAGAGTCAACAAATGTCTTGTAAAATTATTATAATTATTTATATTTGTTACGGCCCAACTTGCCTGCTGAAGGAGTTATGCAGCCTCAGTATTGGCTTCAGCGTTTGCGTTTTCAGGGAGCAGCTTGCTGAAGAAGATAAAGTTTGGATGAAGCCAATCAGACAGTGAAGATGTGAACTAACACTATGACTTGTGATGCCTCTAATTGCTGCGCCATCCCGATTTTTACAAACAGCAGCGGTGACAGCAGCACAACCAACATAAATCTATAGAAATATAAATATTATTTATATTTTGTCTTTATTTTGACAATTTATAAACGTAAATAAATAAACAAATAAATAATTGTCAACGATCGAAAGATAAACCTGGATGAAAAGACTCTCCTTTTGGACTCGCTACCAAGAGTCAACAAATGTCTTGTAAAATTATTATAATTATTTATATTTGTTACGACCCAACTTGCCTGCTGAAGGAGTTATGAAGCCTCAGTATTGGCGTCAGCGTTTGCGTTTTCAGGGAGCAGCTTGCTGAAGAAGATAAAGTTTGAATGAAGCCAACCGGACAGTAAAGATGTGAACTAGCACTTATGACTTCTGTTAAAATGATACGAGTGATGCCCCTAATTGCTGCCCACAGCGGATTATTTCAAACAGCAGCGGTGACAGCAGCACAACCAACATAAATCTATAGAAATATAAATATTATTTATATTTTATCTTTATTTTGACAATTTATAAATGTAAATAAATAAACAAATAAATAATTGTCAACGATCGAAAGATAAACCTGGATGAAAAGACTCTCCTTTTGGACTCGCTACCAAGAGTCAACAAATGTCTTGTAAAATTATTATAATTATTTATTTTTGTTACGGCCCAACTTGCCTGCTGAAGGAGTTATGCAGCCTCAGTATTGGCGTCAGCGTTTGCGTTTTCAGGGAGCAGCTTGCTGAAGAAGATAAAGTTTGGATGAAGCCAACCGGACAGTGAAGATGTGCACTAACACTATGACTTGTGATGCCTCTATTTGCTGCGCCATCCCGATTTTTACAAACAGAAGCGGTGACAGCGGCACAACCAACATAAGTTTCTAAAAAGATAAAAATTATTTATATTTTTGTCTTTATTTTGACAATTTATAAACGTAAATAAATAAACAAATAAATAATTGTCAACGATCGAAAGATAAACCTGGATGAAAAGACTCTCCTTTTGGACTCGCTACCAAGAGTCAACAAATGTCTTGTAAAATTATTATAATTATTTATATTTGTTACGGCCCAACTTGCCTGCTGAAGGAGTTATGCAGCCTCAGTATTGGCGTCAGCGTTTGCGTTTTCAGGGAGCAGCTTGATGAAGAAGATAAAGTTTGAATGAAGCCAACCGGACAGTGAAGATGTGAACTAGCACTTATGACTTCTGTTAAAATGATACGAGTGTTGCCCCTAATTGCTGCCCACAGCGGATTATTTCAAACAGCAGCGGTGACAGCAGCACAACCAACATAAATCTATAGAAATATAAATATTATTTATATTTTGTCTTTATTTTGACAATTTATAAACGTAAATAAATAAACAAATAAATAATTGTCAACGATCGAAAGATAAACCTGGATGAAAAGACTCTCCTTTTGGACTCGCTACCAAGACTCAATAAATGTCTCGTAAAATTATTATAATTATTTATATTTGTTACGGCCCAACTTGCCTGCTGAAGGAGTTATGCAGCCTCAGTATTGGCGTCAGCGTTTGCGTTTTCAGGGAGCAACTTGCTGAAGAAGATAAAGTTTGAATGAAGCCAACCGGACAGTGAAGATGTGAACTAACACTTATGACTTGTGTAAAAATGCTACGAGTGATGCCTCTAATTGCTGCGCCATCCCGATTTTTACAAACAGAAGCGGTGACAGCGGCACAACCAACATAAGTCTATAGAAAGATAAAAATTATTTATATATTATCTGTATTTTGACAATTTATAAACGTAAATAAATAAACAAATAAATAATTGTCAACGATCGAAAGATAAACCTGGATGAAAAGACTCTCCTTTTGGACTCGCTACCAAGACTCAATAAATGTCTTGTAAAATTATTATAATTATTTATATTTGTTACGGCCCAACTTGCCTGCTGAAGGAGTTATGAAGCCTCAGTATTGGCGTCAGCGTTTGCGTTTTCAGGGAGCAGCTTGCTGAAGAAGATAAAGTTTGAATGAAGCCAACCGGACAGTGAAGATGTGAACTAGCACTTATGACTTCTGTTAAAATGATACGAGTGATGCCCCTAATTGCTGCCCACAGCGGATTATTTCAAACAGCAGCGGTGACAGCAGCACAACCAACATAAATCTATAGAAATATAAATATTATTTATATTTTGTCTTTATTTTGACAATTTATAAACGTAAATAAATAAACAAATAAATAATTGTCAACGATCGAAAGATAAACCTGGATGAAAAGACTCTCCTTTTGGACTCGCTACCAAGAGTCAACAAATGTCTTGTAAAATTATTATAATTATTTATATTTGTTACGGCCCAACTTGCCTGCTGAAGGAGTTATGAAGCCTCAGTATTGGCGTCAGCGTTTGCGTTTTCAGGGAGCAGCTTGCTGAAGAAGATAAAGTTTGAATGAAGCCAACCGGACAGTGAAGATGTGAACTAGCACTTATGACTTCTGTTAAAATGCTACGAGTGATGCCTCTAATTGCTGCGCCATCCCGATTTTGACAAACAGAAGCGGTGACAGCGGCACAACCAACATAAGTCTATAGAAAGATAAAAATTATTTATATATTATCTGTATTTTGACAATTTATAAACGTAAATAAATAAACAAAAAATAATTGTCAACGATCGAAAGATAAACCTGGATGAAAAGACTCTCCTTTTGGACTCGCTACCAAGAGTCAACAAATGTCTTGTAAAATTATTATAATTATTTATTTTTGTTACGGCCCAACTTGCCTGCTGAAGGAGTTATGCAGCCTCAGTATTGGCCTCAGTCAGCGTTTGCGTTTTCAGGGAGCAACTTGCTGAAGAAGATAAAGTTTGGATGAAGCCAATCAGACAGTGAAGATGTGAACTAACACTACGACTTGTGATGCCTCTAATTGCTGCGCCATCCCGATTTTTACAAACAGAAGCGGTGACAGCGGCACAACCAACATAAGTCTATAGAAAGATAAAAATTATTTATATATTATCTGTATTTTGACAATTTATAAAAATAAATAAATAAACAAATAAATAATTGTCAACGATCGAAAGATAAACCTGGATGAAGAGACTCTCCTTTTGGACTCGCTACCAAGAGTCAACAAATGTCTTGTAAAATTATTATAATTATTTATATTTATTACGGCCCAACTTGCCTGCTGAAGGAGTTATGCAGCCTCAGTATTGGCGTCAGCGTTTGCGTTTTCAGGGAGCAGCTTGCTGAAGAAGATAAAGTTTGGATGAAGCCAATCAGACAGTGAAGATGTGAACTAACACTATGACTTGTGATGCCTCTAATTTCTGCGCCATCCCGATTTTTACAAACAGAAGCGGTGATAGCGGCACAACCAACATAAGTCTCTCAAAAGATAAAAATTATTTATATATTATCTGTATTTTGACAATTTATAAACGTAAATAAATAAACAAATAAATGATTGTCAACGAACGAAAGATAAACCTGGATGGAAAGACTCTCCTTTTGGACTCGCTACCAAGAGTCAACAAATGTCTTGTAAAATTATTATAATTATTTATATTTGTTACGGCCCAACTTGCCTGCTGAAGGAGTTATGCAGCCTCAGTATTGGCGTCAGCGTTTGCGTTTTCAGCGAGCAGCTTGCTGAAGAAGATAAAGTTTGGATGAAGCCAACCAGACAGTGAAGATGTGAACTAACACTATGACTTGTGATGCCTCTAATTGCTGCGCCATCCCGATTTTTACAAACAGAAGCGGTGACAGCGGCACAACCAACATAAGTCTATAGAAAGATAAAAATTATTTATATATTATCTGTATTTTGACAATTTATAAACGTAAATAAATAAACAAATAAATAATTGTCAACGATCGAAAGATAAACCTGGATGAAAAGACTCTCCTTTTGGACTCGCTACCAAGAGTCAACAAATGTCTTGTAAAATTATTATAATTATTTATATTTGTTACGGCCCAACTTGCCTGCTGAAGGAGTTATGCAGCCTCAGTATTGGCGTCAGCGTTTGCGTTTTCAGGGAGCAACTTGCTGAAGAAGATAAAGTTTGAATGAAGCCAACCGGACAGTGAAGATGTGAACTAACACTTATGACTTGTGTAAAAATGCTACGAGTGATGCCTCTAATTGCTGCGCCATCCCGATTTTTACAAACAGAAGCGGTGACAGCGGCACAACCAACATAAGTCTATAGAAAGATAAAAATTATTTATATATTATCTGTATTTTGACAATTTATAAACGTAAATAAATAAACAAATAAATAATTGTCAACGATCGAAAGATAAACCTGGATGAAAAGACTCTCCTTTTGGACTCGCTACCAAGACTCAATAAATGTCTTGTAAAATTATTATAATTATTTATATTTGTTACGGCCCAACTCGCCTGCTGAAGGAGTTATGAAGCCTCAGTATTGGCGTCAGCGTTTGCGTTTTCAGGGAGCAGCTTGCTGAAGAAGATAAAGTTTGAATGAAGCCAACCGGACAGTGAAGATGTGAACTAGCACTTATGACTTCTGTTAAAATGATACGAGTGATGCCCTAATTGCTGCCCACAGCGGATTATTTCAAACAGCAGCGGTGACAGCAGCACAACCAACATAAATCTATAGAAATATAAATATTATTTATATTTTGTCTTTATTTTGACAATTTATAAACGTAAATAAATAAACAAATAAATAATTGTCAACGATCGAAAGATAAACCTGGATGAAAAGACTCTCCTTTTGGACTCGCTACCAAGAGTCAACAAATGTCTTGTAAAATTATTATAATTATTTATATTTGTTACGGCCCAACTTGCCTGCTGAAGGAGTTATGAAGCCTCAGTATTGGCGTCAGCGTTTGCGTTTTCAGGGAGCAGCTTGCTGAAGAAGATAAAGTTTGAATGAAGCCAACCGGACAGTGAAGATGTGAACTAGCACTTATGACTTCTGTTAAAATGCTACGAGTGATGCCTCTAATTGCTGCGCCATCCCGATTTTGACAAACAGAAGCGGTGACAGCGGCACAACCAACATAAGTCTATAGAAAGATAAAAATTATTTATATATTATCTGTATTTTGACAATTTATAAACGTAAATAAATAAACAAAAAAATAATTGTCAACGATCGAAAGATAAACCTGGATGAAAAGACTCTCCTTTTGGACTCGCTACCAAGAGTCAACAAATGTCTTGTAAAATTATTATAATTATTTATTTTTGTTACGGCCCAACTTGCCTGCTGAAGGAGTTATGCAGCCTCAGTATTGGCGTCAGCGTTTGCGTTTTCAGGGAGCAGCTTGCTGAAGAAGATAAAGTTTGGATGAAGCCAATCAGACAGTGAAGATGTGAACTAACACTACGACTTGTGATGCCTCTAATTGCTGCGCCATCCCGATTTTTACAAACAGAAGCGGTGACAGCGGCACAACCAACATAAGTCTATAGAAAGATAAAAATTATTTATATATTATCTGTATTTTGACAATTTATAAAAATAAATAAATAAACAAATAAATAATTGTCAACGATCGAAAGATAAACCTGGATGAAGAGACTCTCCTTTTGGACTCGCTACCAAGAGTCAACAAATGTCTTGTAAAATTATTATAATTATTTATATTTATTACGGCCCAACTTGCCTGCTGAAGGAGTTATGCAGCCTCAGTATTGGCGTCAGCGTTTGCGTTTTCAGGGAGCAGCTTGCTGAAGAAGATAAAGTTTGGATGAAGCCAATCAGACAGTGAAGATGTGAACTAACACTACGACTTGTGATGCCTCTAATTGCTGCGCCATCCCGATTTTTACAAACAGAAGCGGTGACAGCGGCACAACCAACATAAGTCTATAGAAAGATAAAAATTATTTATATATTATCTGTATTTTGACAATTTATAAATGTAAATAAATAAACAAATAAATAATTGTCAACGATCGAAAGATAAACCTGGATGAAAAGACTCTCCTTTTGGACTCGCTACCAAGACTCAACAAATGTCTTGTAAAATTATTAAAATTATTCATATTTTTTACGGCCCACCTTGCCTGCTGAAGGAGTTATGCAGCCTCAGTATTGGCGTCAGCGTTTGCGTTTTCAGGGAGCACCTTGCTGAAGAAGATAAAGTTTGGATGAACCCAACCGGACAGTGAAGATGTGAACTAACACTATGACTTGTGTTAAAATGCTATGAGTGATGCCTCTAATTGCTGCGCCATACCGATTTTTTCAAACAGCAGCGGTGATAGCGGCACAACCAACATAAGTCTCTCAAAAATATAAAAATTATTTATATTTTGTCTTTATTTTGACAATTTATAAACGTAAATAAATAAACAAATAAATAATTGTCAACGATCGAAAGATAAACCTGGATGAAAAGACTCTCCTTTTGGACTCGCTACCAAGACTCAACAAATGTCTTGTAAAATTATTATAATTATTTATATTTGTTACGGCCCAACTTGCCTGCTGAAGGAGTTATGAAGCCTCAGTATTGGCGTCAGCGTTTGCGTTTTCAGTGAGCAGCTTGCTGAAGAAGATAAAGTTTGAATGAAGCCAACCGGACAGTGAAGTTGTGAACTAGCACTTATGACTTCTGTTAAAATGATACGAGTGATGCCCCTAATTGCTGCCCACAGCGGATTATTTCAAACAGCAGCGGCGACAGCAGCACAACCAACATAAATCTATAGAAATATAAATATTATTTATATTTTATCTTTATTTTGACAAATTATAAATGTAAATAAATAAACAAATAAATAATTGTCAACGATCGAAAGATAAACCTGGATGAAAAGACTCTCCTTTTGGACTCGCTACCAAGACTCAACAAATGTCTTGTAAAATTATTATAATTATTTATATTTGTTACGGCCCAACTTGCCTGCTGAAGGAGTTATGCAGCTTCAGTATTGGCGTCAGCATTTGCGTTTTCAGGGAGCAGCTTGCTGAAGAAGATAAAGTTTGAATGAAGCCAACCGGACAGTGAAGATGTGAACTAACACTTATGACTTGTGTTAAAATGCTACGAGTGATGCCTCTAATTGCTGCGCCATCCCGATTTTTACAAACAGAAGCGGTGACAGCGGCACAACCAACATAAGTCTATAGAAAGATAAAAATTATTTATATATTATCTGTATTTTGACAATTTATAAACGTAAATAAATAAACAAATAAATAATTGTCAACGATCGAAAGATATACCTGGATGAAAAGACTCTCCTTTTGGACTCGCTACCAAGAGTGAACAAATGTCTTGTAAAAGTAATATAATTATTTATATTTGTTACGGCCCAACTTGCCTGCTGAAGGAGTTATGCAGCCTCAGTATTGGCGTCAGCATTTGCGTTTTCAGGGAGCAGCTTGCTGAAGAAGATAAAGTTTGAATGAAGCCAACCGGACAGTGAAGATGTGAACTAACACTTATGTCTTGTGTTAAAATGCTACGAGTGATGCCTCTAATTGCTGCGCCATCCCGATTTTTACAAACAGAAGCGGTGACAGCGGCACAACCAACATAAGTCTATAGAAAGATAAAAATTATTTATATATTATCTGTATTTTGACAATTTATAAACGTAAATAAATAAACAAATAAATAATTGTCAACGATCGAAAGATAAACCTGGATGAAAAGACTCTCCTTTTGGACTCGCTACCAAGAGTCAACAAATGTCTTGTAAAATTATTATAATTATTTATTTTTGTTACGGCCCAACTTGCCTGCTGAAGGAGTTATGCAGCCTCAGTATTGGACTCAGTCAGCGTTTGCGTTTTCAGGGAGCAACTTGCTGAAGAAGATAAAGTTTGGATGAAGCCAACCGGACAGTGAAGATGTGAACTAACACTTATGACTTGTGTTAAAATGCTACGAGTGATGCCTCTAATTGCTGCGCCATCCCGATTTTTTCAAACAGCAGCGGTGACAGGAGCACAACCAACATAAGTCTATAGAAAGATAAAAATTATTTATATATTATCTGTATTTTGACAATTTATAAACGTAAATAAATAAACAAATAAATAATTGTCAACGATCGAAAGATAAACCTGGATGAAAAGACTCTCCTTTTGGACTCGCTACCAAGAGTCAACAAATGTCTCGTAAAATTATTATAATTATTTATATTTGTTACGGCCCAACTTGCCTGCTGAAGGAGTTATGCAGCCTCAGTATTGGCGTCAGCGTTTGCGTTTTCAGGGAGCAACTTGCTGAAGAAGATAAAGTTTGGATGAAGCCAACCAGACAGTGAAGATGTGAACTAACACTAATGACTTGTGATGCCTCTAATTGCTGCGCCATCTCGATTTTTTCTAACAGCAGCGGTGATAGCGGCACAACCAACATAAGTTTCTAAAAAGATAAAAATTATTTATATTTTGTCTTTATTTTGACAATTTATAAACGTAAATAAATAAACAAATAAATAATTGTCAACGATCGAAAGATAAACCTGGATGAAAAGACTCTCCTTTTGGACTCGCTACCAAGAGTCAACAAATGTCTCGTAAAATTATTATAATTATTTATATTTGTTACGGCCCAACTTGCCTGCTGAAGGAGTTATGCAGCCTCAGTATTGGCGTCAGCGTTTGCGTTTTCAGGGAGCAACTTGCTGAAGAAGATAAAGTTTGAATGAAGCCAACCGGACAGTGAAGATGTGAACTAACACTTATGACTTGTGTAAAAATGCTACGAGTGATGCCTCTAATTGCTGCGCCATCCCGATTTTTACAAACAGAAGCGGTGACAGCGGCACAACCAACATAAGTCTATAGAAAGATAAAAATTATTTATATATTATCTGTATTTTGACAATTTATAAACGTAAATAAATAAACAAATAAATAATTGTCAACGATCGAAAGATAAACCTGGATGAAAAGACTCTCCTTTTGGACTCGCTACCAAGAGTGAACAAATGTCTTGTAAAATTAATATAATTATTTATATTTGTTACGGCCCAACTTGCCTGCTGAAGGAGTTATGCAGCCTCAGTATTGGCGTCAGCGTTTGCGTTTTCAGGGAGCAACTTGCTGAAGAAGATAAAGTTTGGATGAAGCCAACCAGACAGTGAAGATGTGAACTAACACTAATGACTTGTGATGCCTCTAATTGCTGCGCCATCTCGATTTTTCTAACAGCAGCGGTGATAGCGGCACAACCAACATAATTTTCTAAAAAGATAAAAATTATTTATATTTTGTCTTTATTTTGACAATTTATAAACGTAAATAAATAAACAAATAAATAATTGTCAACGATCGAAAGATAAATCTGGATGAAAAGACTCTCCTTTTGGACTCGCTACCAAGAGTCAACAAATGTCTCGTAAAATTATTATAATTATTTATATTTGTTAAGGCCCAACTTACCTGCTGAAGGAGTTATGCAGCCTCAGTATTGGCGTCAGCGTTTGCGTTTTCAGGGAGCAACTTGCTGAAGAAGATAAAGTTTGAATGAAGCCAACCGGACAGTGAAGATGTGAACTAACACTTATGACTTGTGTAAAAAATACTACGAGTGATGCCTCTAATTGCTGCGCCATCCCGATTTTTACAAACAGAAGCGGTGACAGCGGCACAACCAACATAAGTCTATAGAAAGATAAAAATTATTTATATATTATCTGTATTTTGACAATTTATAAACGTAAATAAATAAACAAATAAATAATTGTCAACGATCGAAAGATATACCTGGATGAAAAGACTCTCCTTTTGGACTCGCTACCAAGAGTGAACAAATGTCTTGTAAAAGTAATATAATTATTTATATTTGTTACGGCCCAACTTGCCTGCTGAAGGAGTTATGCAGCCTCAGTATTGGCGTCAGCATTTGCGTTTTCAGGGAGCAGCTTGCTGAAGAAGATAAAGTTTGAATGAAGCCAACCGGACAGTGAAGATGTGAACTAACACTTATGACTTGTGTTAAAATGCTACGAGTGATGCCTCTAATTGCTGCGCCATCCCGATTTTTTCAAACAGCAGCGGTGATAGCGGCACAACCAACATAAGTCTATAGAAAGATAAAAATTATTTATATATTATCTGTATTTTGACAATTTATAAACGTAAATAAATAAACAAATAAATAATTGTCAACGATCGAAAGATATACCTGGATGAAAAGACTCTCCTTTTGGACTCGCTACCAAGAGTGAACAAATGTCTTGTAAAATTAATATAATTATTTATATTTTTTACGGCCCAACTTGCCTGCTGAAGGAGTTATGCAGCCTCAGTATTGGCGTCAGCATTTGCGTTTTCAGGGAGCAGCTTGCTGAAGAAGATAAAGTTTGGATGAAGCCAACCGGACAGTAAAGATGTGAACTAACACTTATGACTTGTGTTAAAATGCTACGAGTGATGCCTCTAATTGCTGCGCCATCCCGATTTTACAAACAGAAGCGGTGACAGCGGCACAACCAACATAAGTCTATAGAAAGATAAAAATTATTTATATATTATCTGTATTTTGACAATTTATAAACGTAAATAAATAAACAAATAAATAATTGTCAACGATCGAAAGATAAACCTGGATGAAAAGACTCTCCTTTTGGACTCGCTACCAAGAGTCAACAAATGTCTTGTAAAATTATTATAATTATTTATTTTTGTTACGGCCCAACTTGCCTGCTGAAGGAGTTATGCAGCCTCAGTATTGGCCTCAGTCAGCGTTTGCGTTTTCAGGGAGCAACTTGCTGAAGAAGATAAAGTTTGGATGAAGCCAACCGGACAGTGAAGATGTGAACTAACACTTATGACTTGTGTTAAAATGCTACGAGTGATGCCTCTAATTGCTGCGCCATCCCGATTTTTTCAAACAGCAGCGGTGACAGGAGCACAACCAACATAAGTCTATAGAAAGATAAAAATTATTTATATATTATCTGTATTTTGACAATTTATAAACGTAAATAAATAAACAAATAAATAATTGTCAACGATCGAAAGATAAACCTGGATGAAAAGACTCTCCTTTTGGACTCGCTACCAAGAGTCAACAAATGTCTCGTAAAATTATTATAATTATTTATATTTGTTACGGCCCAACTTGCCTGCTGAAGGAGTTATGCAGCCTCAGTATTGGCGTCAGCGTTTGCGTTTTCAGGGAGCAACTTGCTGAAGAAGATAAAGTTTGGATGAAGCCAACCAGACAGTGAAGATGTGAACTAACACTAATGACTTGTGATGCCTCTAATTGCTGCGCCATCTCGATTTTTTCTAACAGCAGCGGTGATAGCGGCACAACCAACATAAGTTTCTAAAAAGATAAAAATTATTTATATTTTGTCTTTATTTTGACAATTTATAAACGTAAATAAATAAACAAATAAATAATTGTCAACGATCGAAAGATAAACCTGGATGAAAAGACTCTCCTTTTGGACTCGCTACCAAGAGTCAACAAATGTCTCGTAAAATTATTATAATTATTTATATTTGTTACGGCCCAACTTGCCTGCTGAAGGAGTTATGCAGCCTCAGTATTGGCGTCAGCGTTTGCGTTTTCAGGGAGCAACTTGCTGAAGAAGATAAAGTTTGAATGAAGCCAACCGGACAGTGAAGATGTGAACTAACACTTATGACTTGTGTAAAAATGCTACGAGTGATGCCTCTAATTGCTGCGCCATCCCGATTTTTACAAACAGAAGCGGTGACAGCGGCACAACCAACATAAGTCTATAGAAAGATAAAAATTATTTATATATTATCTGTATTTTGACAATTTATAAACGTAAATAAATAAACAAATAAATAATTGTCAACGATCGAAAGATAAACCTGGATGAAAAGACTCTCCTTTTGGACTCGCTACCAAGACTCAATAAATGTCTTGTAAAATTATTATAATTGTTTATATTTGTTACGGCCCAACTTGCCTGCTGAAGGAGTTATGCAGCCTCAGTATTGGCGTCAGCATTTGCGTTTTCAGGGAGCAGCTTGCTGAAGAAGATAAAGTTTGAATGAAGCCAACCGGACAGTGAAGATGTGAACTAACACTTATGACTTGTGTTAAAATGCTACGAGTGATGCCTCTAATTGCTGCGCCATCCCGATTTTTTCAAACAGCAGCGGTGATAGCGGCACAACCAACATAAGTCTCTCAAAAATAAAAAATTATTTATATTTTGTCTTTATTTTGTCAATTTATAAATGTAAATAAATAAACAAATAAATAATTGTCAACGATCGAAAGATAAACCTGGATGAAAAGACTCTCCTTTTGGACTCGCTACCAAGAGTGAACAAATGTCTTGTAAAAGTAATATAATTATTTATATTTGTTACGGCCCAACTTGCCTGCTGAAGGAGTTATGCAGCCTCAGTATTGGCGTCAGCATTTGCGTTTTCAGGGAGCAGCTTGCTGAAGAAGATAAAGTTTGAATGAAGCCAACCGGACAGTGAAGATGTGAACTAACACTTATGACTTGTGTTAAAATGCTACGAGTGATGCCTCTAATTGCTGCGCCATCCCGATTTTTTCTAACAGCAGCGGTGATAGCGGCACAACCAACATAATTTTCTAAAAAGATAAAAATTATTTATATTTTGTCTATATTTTGACCATTTATAAACGTAAATAAATAAACAAATAAATAATTGTCAACGATCGAAAGATAAACCTGGATGAAAAGACTCTCCTTTTGGACTCGCTACCAAGAGTGAACAAATGTCTTGTAAAAGTAATATAATTATTTATATTTGTTACGGCCCAACTTGCCTGCTGAAGGAGTTATGCAGCCTCAGTATTGGCGTCAGCATTTGCGTTTTCAGGGAGCAGCTTGCTGAAGAAGATAAAGTTTGAATGAAGCCAACCGGACAGTGAAGATGTGAACTAACACTTATGACTTGTGTAAAAATGCTACGAGTGATGCCTCTAATTGCTGCGCCATCCCGATTTTTACAAACAGAAGCGGTGACAGCGGCACAACCAACATAAGTCTATAGAAAGATAAAAATTATTTATATATTATCTGTATTTTGACAATTTATAAATGTAAATAAATAAACAAATAAATAATTGTCAACGATCGAAAGATATACCTGGATGAAAAGACTCTCCTTTTGGACTCGCTACCAAGAGTGAACAAATGTCTTGTAAAAGTAATATAATTATTTATATTTGTTACGGCCCAACTTGCCTGCTGAAGGAGTTATGCAGCCTCAGTATTGGCGTCAGCATTTGCGTTTTCAGGGAGCAGCTTGCTGAAGAAGATAAAGTTTGAATGAAGCCAACCGGACAGTGAAGATGTGAACTAACACTTATGACTTGTGTTAAAATGCTACGAGTGATGCCTCTAATTGCTGCGCCATCCCGATTTTTTCAAACAGCAGCGGTGATAGCGGCACAACCAACATAAGTCTCTCAAAAATAAAAAATTATTTATATTTTGTCTTTAATTTGTCAATTTATAAATGTAAATAAATAAACAAATAAATAATTGTCAACGATCGAAAGATAAACCTGGATGAAAAGGCTCTCCTTTTGGACTCGCTACCAAGAGTGAACAAATGTCTTGTAAAAGTAATATAATTATTTATATTTGTTACGGCCCAACTTGCCTGCTGAAGGAGTTATGAAGCCTCAGTATTGGCGTCAGCGTTTGCGTTTTCAGGGAGCAGCTTGCTGAAGAAGATAAAGTTTGGATGAAGCCAACCGGACAGTGAAGATGTGAACTAACACTATGACTTGTGTTAAAATGCTACGAGTGATGCCTCTAATTGCTGCGCCATCCCGATTTTTACAAACAGAAGCGGTGACAGCGGCACAACCAACATAAGTCTATAGAAAGATAAAAATTATTTATATATTATCTGTATTTTGACAATTTATAAACGTAAATAAATAAACAAATAAATAATTGTCAACGATCGAAAGATAAACCTGGATGAAAAGACTCTCCTTTTGGACTCGCTACCAAGAGTCAACAAATGTCTCGTAAAATTATTATAATTATTTATATTTGTTACGGCCCAACTTGCCTGCTGAAGGAGTTATGAAGCCTCAGTATTGGCGTCAGCGTTTGCGTTTTCAGGGAGCAGCTTGCTGAAGAAGATAAAGTTTGGATGAAGCCAACCGGACAGTGAAGATGTGAACTAACACTATGACTTGTGTTAAAATGCTACGAGTGATGCCTCTAATTGCTGCGCCATCCCGATTTTTACAAACAGAAGCGGTGACAGCGGCACAACCAACATAAGTCTATAGAAAGATAAAAATTATTTATATATTATCTGTATTTTGACAATTTATAAACGTAAATAAATAAACAAATAAATAATTGTCAACGATCGAAAGATAAACCTGGATGAAAAGACTCTCCTTTTGGACTCGCTACCAAGAGTCAACAAATGTCTTGTAAAATTATTATAATTATTTATTTTGTTACGGCCCAACTTGCCTGCTGAAGGAGTTATGCAGCCTCAGTATTGGCCTCAGTCAGCGTTTGCGTTTTCAGGGAGCAACTTGCTGAAGAAGATAAAGTTTGGATGAAGCCAACCGGACAGTGAAGATGTGAACTAACACTTATGACTTGTGTTAAAATGCTACGAGTGATGCCTCTAATTGCTGCGCCATCCCGATTTTTTCAAACAGCAGCGGTGACAGGAGCACAACCAACATAAGTCTATAGAAAGATAAAAATTATTTATATATTATCTGTATTTTGACAATTTATAAACGTAAATAAATAAACAAATAAATAATTGTCAACGATCGAAAGATAAACCTGGATGAAAAGACTCTCCTTTTGGACTCGCTACCAAGAGTCAACAAATGTCTCGTAAAATTATTATAATTATTTATATTTGTTACGGCCCAACTTGCCTGCTGAAGGAGTTATGCAGCCTCAGTATTGGCGTAAGCGTTTGCGTTTTCAGGGAGCAACTTGCTGAAGAAGATAAAGTTTGGATGAAGCCAACCAGACAGTGAAGATGTGAACTAACACTAATGACTTGTGATGCCTCTAATTGCTGCGCCATCTCGATTTTTTCTAACAGAAGCGGTGATAGCGGCACAACCAACATAAGTTTCTAAAAAGATAAAAATTATTTATATTTTGTCTTTATTTTGACAATTTATAAACGTAAATAAATAAACAAATAAATAATTGTCAACGATCGAAAGATAAACCTGGATGAAAAGACTCTCCTTTTGGACTCGCTACCAAGAGTCAACAAATGTCTCGTAAAATTATTATAATTATTTATATTTGTTACGGCCCAACTTGCCTGCTGAAGGAGTTATGCAGCCTCAGTATTGGCGTCAGCGTTTGCGTTTTCAGGGAGCAACTTGCTGAAGAAGATAAAGTTTGAATGAAGCCAACCGGACAGTGAAGATGTGAACTAACACTTATGACTTGTGTAAAAATGCTACGAGTGATGCCTCTAATTGCTGCGCCATCCCGATTTTTACAAACAGAAGCGGTGACAGCGGCACAACCAACATAAGTCTATAGAAAGATAAAAATTATTTATATATTATCTGTATTTTGACAATTTATAAACGTAAATAAATAAACAAATAAATAATTGTCAACGATCGAAAGATATACCTGGATGAAAAGACTCTCCTTTTGGACTCGCTACCAAGAGTGAACAAATGTCTTGTAAAAGTAATATAATTATTTATATTTGTTACGGCCCAACTTGCCTGCTGAAGGAGTTATGCAGCCTCAGTATTGGCGTCAGCGTTTGCGTTTTCAGGGAGCAGCTTGCTGAAGAAGATAAAGTTTGAATGAAGCCAACCGGACAGTGAAGATGTGAACTAACACTTATGACTTGTGTTAAAATGCTACGAGTGATGCCTCTAATTGCTGCGCCATCCCGATTTTTTCAAACAGCAGCGGTGATAGCGGCACAACCAACATAAGTCTCTCAAAAATAAAAAATTATTTATATTTTGTCTTTAATTTGTCAATTTATAAATGTAAATAAATAAACAAATAAATAATTGTCAACGATCGAAAGATAAACCTGGATGAAAAGGCTCTCCTTTTGGACTCGCTACCAAGAGTGAACAAATGTCTTGTAAAAGTAATATAATTATTTATATTTGTTACGGCCCAACTTGCCTGCTGAAGGAGTTATGAAGCCTCAGTATTGGCGTCAGCGTTTGCGTTTTCAGGGAGCAGCTTGCTGAAGAAGATAAAGTTTGGATGAAGCCAACCGGACAGTGAAGATGTGAACTAACACTATGACTTGTGTTAAAATGCTACGAGTGATGCCTCTAATTGCTGCGCCATCCCGATTTTTACAAACAGAAGCGGTGACAGCGGCACAACCAACATAAGTCTATAGAAAGATAAAAATTATTTATATATTATCTGTATTTTGACAATTTATAAACGTAAATAAATAAACAAATAAATAATTGTCAACGATCGAAAGATAAACCTGGATGAAAAGACTCTCCTTTTGGACTCGCTACCAAGAGTCAACAAATGTCTCGTAAAATTATTATAATTATTTATATTTGTTACGGCCCAACTTGCCTGCTGAAGGAGTTATGCAGCCTCAGTATTGGCGTCAGCGTTTGCGTTTTCAGGGAGCAACTTGCTGAAGAAGATAAAGTTTGGATGAAGCCAACCAGACAGTGAAGATGTGAACTAACACTAATGACTTGTGATGCCTCTAATTGCTGCGCCATCTCGATTTTTTCTAACAGCAGCGGTGATAGCGGCACAACCAACATAAGTTTCTAAAAAGATAAAAATTATTTATATTTTGTCTTTATTTTGACAATTTATAAACGTAAATAAATAAACAAATAAATAATTGTCAACGATCGAAAGATAAACCTGGATGAAAAGACTCTCCTTTTGGACTCGCTACCAAGAGTCAACAAATGTCTTGTAAAATTATTATAATTATTTATTTTTGTTACGGCCCAACTTGCCTGCTGAAGGAGTTATGCAGCCTCAGTATTGGCCTCAGTCAGCATTTGCGTTTTCAGGGAGCAGCTTGCTGAAGAAGATAAAGTTTGAATGAAGCCAACCGGACAGTGAAGATGTGAACTAACACTTATGACTTGTGTAAAAATGCTACGAGTGATGCCTCTAATTGCTGCGCCATCCCGATTTTTACAAACAGAAGCGGTGACAGCGGCACAACCAACATAAGTCTATAGAAAGATAAAAATTATTTATATATTATCTGTATTTTGACAATTTATAAACGTAAATAAATAAACAAATAAATAATTGTCAACGATCGAAAGATAAACCTGGATGAAAAGACTCTCCTTTTGGACTCGCTACCAAGAGTCAACAAATGTCTTGTAAAATTATTATAATTATTTATTTTTGTTACGGCCCAACTTGCCTGCTGAAGGAGTTATGCAGCCTCAGTATTGGCCTCAGTCAGCGTTTGCGTTTTCAGGGAGCAACTTGCTGAAGAAGATAAAGTTTGGATGAAGCCAACCGGACAGTGAAGATGTGAACTAACACTTATGACTTGTGTTAAAATGCTACGAGTGATGCCTCTAATTGCTGCGCCATCCCGATTTTTTCAAACAGCAGCGGTGACAGGAGCACAACCAACATAAGTCTATAGAAAGATAAAAATTATTTATATATTATCTGTATTTTGACAATTTATAAACGTAAATAAATAAACAAATAAATAATTGTCAACGATCGAAAGATAAACCTGGATGAAAAGACTCCTCCTTTTGGACTCGCTACCAAGAGTCAACAAATGTCTCGTAAAATTATTATAATTATTTATATTTGTTACGGCCCAACTTGCCTGCTGAAGGAGTTATGCAGCCTCAGTATTGGCGTCAGCGTTTGCGTTTTCAGGGAGCAACTTGCTGAAGAAGATAAAGTTTGAATGAAGCCAACCGGACAGTGAAGATGTGAACTAACACTTATGACTTGTGTAAAAATGCTACGAGTGATGCCTCTAATTGCTGCGCCATCCCGATTTTTACAAACAGAAGCGGTGACAGCGGCACAACCAACATAAGTCTATAGAAAGATAAAAATTATTTATATATTATCTGTATTTTGACAATTTATAAACGTAAATAAATAAACAAATAAATAATTGTCAACGATCGAAAGATAAACCTGGATGAAAAGACTCTCCTTTTGGACTCGCTACCAAGACTCAATAAATGTCTTGTAAAATTATTATAATTGTTTATATTTGTTACGGCCCAACTTGCCTGCTGAAGGAGTTATGCAGCCTCAGTATTGGCGTCAGCATTTGCGTTTTCAGGGAGCAGCTTGCTGAAGAAGATAAAAGTTTGAATGAAGCCAACCGGACAGTGAAGATGTGAACTAACACTTATGACTTGTGTTAAAATGCTACGAGTGATGCCTCTAATTGCTGCCCACAGCGGATTTTTTCAAACAGCAGCGGTGACAGCAGCACAACCAACATAAATCTATAAAAATATAAATATTATTTATATTTTATCTTTAATTTGACAATTTTTAAATGTAAATAAATAAACAAATAAATAATTGTCAACGATCGAAAGATAAACCTGGATGAAAAGACTCTCCTTTTGGACTCGCTACCAAGACTCAACAAATGTCTTGTAAAATTATTATAATTATTCATATTTGTTACGGCCCACCTTGCCTGCTGAAGGAGTTATGCAGTCTCAGTATTGGCGTCAGCGTTTGCGTTTTCAGGGAGCAGCTTGCTGAAGAAGATAAAGTTTGGATGAAGCCAACCGGACAGTGAAGATGTGAACTAACACTATGACTTGTGTTAAAATGCTACGAGTGATGCCTCTAATTGCTGCGCCATCCCGATTTTTTCAAGCAGCAGCGGTGATAGCAGCACAACCAACATAAGTCTCTCAAAAATAAAAATTATTTATATTTTGTCTTTATTTTGTCAATTTATAAACGTAAATAAATAAACAAATAAATAATTGTCAACGATCGAAAGATAAACCTGGATGAAAAGACTCTCCTTTTGGACTCGCTACCAAGACTCAATAAATGTCTTGTAAAATTATTATAATTATTTATATTTGTTACGGCCCAACTTGCCTGCTGAAGGAGTTATGAAGCCTCAGTATTGGCGTCAGCGTTTGCGTTTTCAGGGAGCAGCTTGCTGAAGAAGATAAAGTTTGGATGAAGCCAACCGGACAGTGAAGATGTGAACTAACACTTATGACTTGTGTTAAAATGCTACGAGTGATGCCTCTAATTGCTGCGCCATCCCGATTTTTTCAAACAGCAGCGGTGACAGGAGCACAACCAACATAAGTCTATAGAAAGATAAAAATTATTTATATATTATCTGTATTTTGACAATTTATAAACGTAAATAAATAAACAAATAAATAATTGTCAACGATCGAAAGATAAACCTGGATGAAAAGACTCTCCTTTTGGACTCGCTACCAAGAGTCAACAAATGTCTCGTAAAATTATTATAATTATTTATATTTGTTACGGCCCAACTTGCCTGCTGAAGGAGTTATGCAGCCTCAGTATTGGCGTCAGCGTTTGCGTTTTCAGGGAGCAGCTTGCTGAAGAAGATAAAGTTTGGATGAAGCCAACCGGACAGTGAAGATGTGAACTAACACTATGACTTGTGTTAAAATGCTAAAATGCCCGATTTTTACAAACAGAAGCGGTGACAGCGGCACAACCAACATAAGTCTATAGAAAGATAAAAATTATTTATATATTATCTGTATTTTGACAATTTATAAACGTAAATAAATAAACAAATAAATAATTGTCAACGATCGAAAGATAAACCTGGATGAAAAGACTCTCCTTTTGGACTCGCTACCAAGACTCAACAAATGTCTTGTAAAATTATTATAATTATTCATATTTGTTACGGCCCACCTTGCCTGCTGAAGGAGTTATGCAGTCTCAGTATTGGCGTCAGCGTTTGCGTTTTCAGGGAGCAGCTTGCTGAAGAAGATAAAGTTTGGATGAAGCCAACCGGACAGTGAAGATGTGAACTAACACTATGACTTGTGTTAAAATGCTACGAGTGATGCCTCTAATTGCTGCGCCATCCCGATTTTTTCAAGCAGCAGCGGTGATAGCAGCACAACCAACATAAGTCTCTCAAAAATAAAAAATTATTTATATTTTGTCTTTATTTTGTCAATTTATAAACGTAAATAAATAAACAAATAAATAATTGTCAACGATCGAAAGATAAACCTGGATGAAAAGACTCTCCTTTTGGACTCGCTACCAAGACTCAATAAATGTCTTGTAAAATTATTATAATTATTTATATTTGTTACGGCCCAACTTGCCTGCTGAAGGAGTTATGAAGCCTCAGTATTGGCGTCAGCGTTTGCGTTTTCAGGGAGCAGCTTGCTGAAGAAGATAAAGTTTGAATGAAGCCAACCGGACAGTGAAGATGTGAACTAGCACTTATGACTTGTGTAAAAATGCTACGAGTGATGCCTCTAATTGCTGCGCCATCCCGATTTTTACAAACAGAAGCGGTGACAGCGGCACAACCAACATAAGTCTATAGAAAGATAAAAATTATTTATATATTATCTGTATTTTGACAATTTATAAACGTAAATAAATAAACAAATAAATAATTGTCAACGATCAAAAGATAAACCTGGATGAAAAGACTCTCCTTTTGGACTCGCTACCAAGACTCAATAAATGTCTTGTAAAATTATTATAATTGTTTATATTTGTTACGGCCCAACTTGCCTGCTGAAGGAGTTATGCAGCCTCAGTATTGGCGTCAGCATTTGCGTTTTCAGGGAGCAGCTTGCTGAAGAAGATAAAGTTTGAATGAAGCCAACCGGACAGTGAAGATGTGAACTAACACTTATGACTTGTGTTAAAATGCTACGAGTGATGCCTCTAATTGCTGCCCACAGCGGATTTTTTCAAACAGCAGCGGTGACAGCAGCACAACCAACATAAAACTATAAAAATATAAATATTATTTATATTTTATCTTTATTTTGACAATTTTTAAATGTAAATAAATAAACAAATAAATAATTGTCAACGATCGAAAGATAAACCTGGATGAAAAGACTCTCCTTTTGGACTCGCTACCAAGACTCAACAAATGTCTTGTAAAATTATTATAATTATTCATATTTGTTACGGCCCACCTTGCCTGCTGAAGGAGTTATGCAGTCTCAGTATTGGCGTCAGCGTTTGCGTTTTCAGGGAGCAGCTTGCTGAAGAAGATAAAGTTTGGATGAAGCCAACCGGACAGTGAAGATGTGAACTAACACTATGACTTGTGTTAAAATGCTAAAATGCCCGATTTTTACAAACAGAAGCGGTGACAGCGGCACAACCAACATAAGTCTATAGAAAGATAAAAATTATTTATATATTATCTGTATTTTGACAATTTATAAACGTAAATAAATAAACAAATAAATAATTGTCAACGATCGAAAGATAAACCTGGATGAAAAGACTCTCCTTTTGGACTCGCTACCAAGACTCAACAAATCTCTTGTAAAATTATTATAATTATTTATATTTGTTACGGCCCAACTTGCCTGCTGAAGGAGTTATGCAGCCTCAGTATTGGCGTCAGCGTTTGCGTTTTCAGGGAGCAACTTGCTGAAGAAGATAAAGTTTGAATGAAGCCAACCGGACAGTGAAGATGTGAACTAACACTTATGACTTTTGTAAAAATGCTACGAGTGATGCCTCTAATTGCTGCGCCATCCCGATTTTTACAAACAGAAGCGGTGACAGCGGCACAACCAACATAAGTCTATAGAAAGATAAAAATTATTTATATATTATCTGTATTTTGACAATTTATAAACGTAAATAAATAAACAAATGAATAATTGTCAACGATCGAAAGATAAACCTGGATGAAAAGACTCTCCTTTTGGACTCGCTACCAAGACTCAATAAATGTCTTGTAAAATTATTATAATTGTTTATATTTGTTACGGCCCAACTTGCCTGCTGAAGGAGTTATGCAGCCTCAGTATTGGCGTCAGCATTTGCGTTTTCAGGGAGCAGCTTGCTGAAGAAGATAAAGTTTGAATGAAGCCAACCGGACAGTGAAGATGTGAACTAACACTTATGACTTGTGTTAAAATGCTACGAGTGATGCCTCTAATTGCTGCCCACAGCGGATTTTTTCAAACAGCAGCGGTGACAGCAGCACAACCAACATAAAACTATAAAAATATAAATATTATTTATATTTTATCTTTATTTTGACAATTTTTAAATGTAAATAAATAAACAAATAAATAATTGTCAACGATCGAAAGATAAACCTGGATGAAAAGACTCTCCTTTTGGACTCGCTACCAAGACTCAATAAATGTCTTGTAAAATTATTATAATTATTTATATTTGTTACGGCCCAACTTGCCTGCTGAAGGAGTTATGAAGCCTCAGTATTGGCGTCAGCGTTTGCGTTTTCAGGGAGCAGCTTGCTGAAGAAGATAAAGTTTGAATGAAGCCAACCGGACAGTGAAGATGTGAACTAACACTTATGACTTGTGTTAAAATGCTACGAGTGATGCCTCTAATTGCTGCGCCATCCCGATTTTTTCAAACAGCAGCGGTGATAGCGGCACAACCAACATAAGTCTCTCAAAAATAAAAAATTATTTATATTTTGTCTTTATTTTGTCAATTTATAAATGTAAATAAATAAACAAATAAATAATTGTCAACGATCGAAAGATAAACCTGGATGAAAAGACTCTCCTTTTGGACTCGCTACCAAGAGTGAACAAATGTCTTGTAAAAGTAATATAATTATTTATATTTGTTACGGCCCACCTTGCCTGCTGAAGGAGTTATGAAGCCTCAGTATTGGCGTCAGCGTTTGCGTTTTCAGGGAGCAGCTTGCTGAAGAAGATAAAGTTTGGATGAAGCCAACCGGACAGTGAAGATGTGAACTAACACTATGACTTGTGTTAAAATGCTACGAGTGATGCCTCTAATTGCTGCGCCATCCCGATTTTTTCAAACAGCAGCGGTGATAGCGGCACAACCAACATAAGTCTCTCAAAAATAAAAAATTATTTATATTTTGTCTTTATTTTGTCAATTTATAAATGTAAATAAATAAACAAATAAATAATTGTCAACGATCGAAAGATAAACCTGGATGAAAAGACTCTCCTTTTGGACTCGCTACCAAGACTCAATAAATGTCTTGTAAAATTATTATAATTATTTATATTTGTTACGGCCCAACTTGCCTGCTGAAGGAGTTATGAAGCCTCAGTATTGGCGTCAGCGTTTGCGTTTTCAGGGAGCAGCTTGCTGAAGAAGATAAAGTTTGAATGAAGCCAACCGGACAGTGAAGATGTGAACTAACACTTATGACTTGTGTAAAAATGCTACGAGTGATGCCTCTAATTGCTGCGCCATCCCGATTTTTACAAACAGAAGCGGTGACAGCGGCACAACCAACATAAGTCTATAGAAAGATAAAAATTATTTATATATTATCTGTATTTTGACAATTTATAAACGTAAATAAATAAACAAATAAATAATTGTCAACGATCGAAATATAAACCTGGATGAAAAGACTCTCCTTTTGGACTCGCTACCAAGACTCAATAAATGTCTTGTAAAATTATTATAATTGTTTATATTTGTTACGGCCCAACTTGCCTGCTGAAGGAGTTATGCAGCCTCAGTATTGGCGTCAGCATTTGCGTTTTCAGGGAGCAGCTTGCTGAAGAAGATAAAGTTTGAATGAAGCCAACCGGACAGTGAAGATGTGAACTAACACTTATGACTTGTGTTAAAATGCTACGAGTGATGCCTCTAATTGCTGCCCACAGCGGATTTTTCAAACAGCAGCGGTGACAGCAGCACAACCAACATAAAACTATAAAAATATAAATATTATTTATATTTTATCTTTATTTTGACAATTTTTAAATGTAAATAAATAAACAAATAAATAATTGTCAACGATCGAAAGATAAACCTGGATGAAAAGACTCTCCTTTTGGACTCGCTACCAAGACTCAACAAATGTCTTGTAAAATTATTATAATTATTCATATTTGTTACGGCCCACCTTGCCTGCTGAAGGAGTTATGCAGCCTCAGTATTAGCGTCAGCGTTTGCGTTTTCAGGGAGCAGCTTGCTGAAGAAGATAAAGTTTGGATGAAGCCAACCGGACAGTGAAGATGTGAACTAACACTATGACTTGTGTTAAAATGCTACGAGTGATGCCTCTAATTGCTGCGCCATCCGGATTTTTTCAAACAGCAGCGGTGGTAGCGGCACAACCAACATAAGTCTCTCAAAAATAAAAAATTATTTATATTTTGCCTTTATTTTGTCAATTTATAAACGTAAATAAATAAACAAATAAATAATTGTCAACGATCGAAAGATAAACCTGGATGAAAAGACTCTCCTTTTGGACTCGCTACCAAGACTCAATAAATGTCTTGTAAAATTATTATAATTATTTATATTTGTTACGGCCCAACTTGCCTGCTGAAGGAGTTATGAAGCGTCAGTATTGGCGTCAGCGTTTGCGTTTTCAGGGAGCAGCTTGCTGAAGAAGATAAAGTTTGAATGAAGCCAACCGGATTATTTCAAACAGCAGCGGTGACAGCAGCACAACCAACATAAATCTATAGAAATATAAAAATTATTTTTATTTTATCTTTATTTTGACAAATTATAAATGTAAATAAATAAACAAATAAATAATTGTCAACGATCGAAAGATAAACCTGGATGAAAAGACTCTCCTTTTGGACTCGCTACCAAGAGTCAACAAATGTCTTGTAAAATTATTATAATTACTTATATTTGTTACGGCCCACCTTGCCTGCTGAAGGAGTTATGCAGTCTCAGTATTGGCGTCAGCGTTTGCGTTTTCAGGGAGCAGCTTGCTGAAGAAGATAAAGTTTGAATGAAGCCAACCGGACAGTGAAGATGTGAACTAGCACTTATGACTTGTGTAAAAATACTACGAGTGATGCCTCTAATTGCTGCGCCATCCCGATTTTTACAAACAGAAGCGGTGACAGCGGCACAACCAACATAAGTCTATAGAAAGATAAAAATTATTTATATATTATCTGTATTTTGACAATTTATAAACGTAAATAAATAAACAAATAAATAATTGTCAACGATCGAAAGATAAACCTGGATGAAAAGACTCTCCTTTTGGACTCGCTACCAAGAGTCAACAAATGTCTCGTAAAATTATTATAATTATTTATATTTGTTACGGCCCAACTTGCCTGCTGAAGGAGTTATGCAGCCTCAGTATTGGCGTCAGCGTTTGCGTTTTCAGGGAGCAACTTGCTGAAGAAGATAAAGTTTGAATGAAGCCAACCGGACAGTGAAGATGTGAACTAACACTTATGACTTGTGTAAAAATGCTACGAGTGATGCCTCTAATTGCTGCGCCATCCCGATTTTTTCAAACAGCAGCGGTGACAGGAGCACAACCAACATAAGTCTATAGAAAGATAAAAATTATTTATATATTATCTGTATTTTGACAATTTATAAACGTAAATAAATAAACAAATAAATAATTGTCAACGATCGAAAGATAAACCTGGATGAAAAGACTCTCCTTTTGGACTCGCTACCAAGAGTCAACAAATGTCTTGTAAAATTATTATAATTATTTATTTTTGTTACGGCCCAACTTGCCTGCTGAAGGAGTTATGCAGCCTCAGTATTGGCCTCAGTCAGCGTTTGCGTTTTCAGGGAGCAACTTGCTGAAGAAGATAAAGTTTGGATGAAGCCAACCGGACAGTGAAGATGTGAACTAACACTTATGACTTGTGTTAAAATGCTACGAGTGATGCCTCTAATTGCTGCGCCATCCCGATTTTTTCAAACAGCAGCGGTGACAGGAGCACAACCAACATAAGTCTATAGAAAGATAAAAATTATTTATATATTATCTGTATTTTGACAATTTATAAACGTATATAAATAAACAAATAAATAATTGTCAACGATCGAAAGATAAACCTGGATGAAAAGACTCTCCTTTTGGACTCGCTACCAAGAGTCAACAAATGTCTCGTAAAATTATTGTAATTATTTATATTTGTTACGGCCCAACTTGCCTGCTGAAGGAGTTATGCAGCCTCAGTATTGGCGTCAGCGTTTGCGTTTTCAGGGAGCAGATTGCTGAAGAAGATAAAGTTTGGATGAAGCCAATCAGACAGTGAAGATGTGAACTAACACTATGACTTGTGATGCCTCTAATTGCTGCGCCATCCCGATTTTTACAAACAGAAGCGGTGACAGCGGCACAACCAACATAAGTCTATAGAAAGATAAAAATTATTTATATATTATCTGTATTTTGACAATTTATAAACGTAAATAAATAAACAAATAAATAATTGTCAACGATCGAAAGATAAACCTGGATGAAAAGACTCTCCTTTTGGACTCGCTACCAAGAGTCAACAAATGTCTTGTAAAATTATTATAATTATTTATATTTGTTACGGCCCAACTTGCCTGCTGAAGGAGTTATGCAGCCTCAGTATTGGCGTCAGCGTTTGCGTTTTCAGGGAGCAACTTGCTGAAGAAGATAAAGTTTGGATGAAGCCAACCGGACAGTGAAGATGTGAACTAACACTAATGACTTGTGATGCCTCTAATTGCTGCGCCATCTCGATTTTTTCTAACAGCAGCGGTGATAGCGGCACAACCAACATAAGTTTCTAAAAAGATAAAAATTATTTATATTTTGTCTTTATTTTGACAATTTATAAACGTAAATAAATAAACAAATAAATAATTGTCAACGATCGAAAGATAAACCTGGATGAAAAGACTCTCCTTTTGGACTCGCTACCAAGAGTCAACAAATGTCTTGTAAAATTATTATAATTATTTATATTTGTTACGGCCCAACTTGCCTGCTGAAGGAGTTATGCAGCCTCAGTATTGGCGTCAGCGTTTGCGTTTTCAGGGAGCAACTTGCTGAAGAAGATAAAGTTTGGATGAAGCCAACCGGACAGTGAAGATGTGAACTAACACTAATGACTTGTGATGCCTCTAATTGCTGCGCCATCTCGATTTTTTCTAACAGCAGCGGTGATAGCGGCACAACCAACATAAGTTTCTAAAAGATAAAAATTATTTATATTTTGTCTTTATTTTGACAATTTATAAACGTAAATAAATAAACAAATAAATAATTGTCAACGATCGAAAGATAAACCTGGATGAAAAGACTCTCCTTTTGGACTCGCTACCAAGAGTCAACAAATGTCTTGTAAAATTATTATAATTATTTATATTTGTTACGGCCCAACTTGCCTGCTGAAGGAGTTATGAAGCCTCAGTATTGGCGTCAGCGTTTGCGTTTTCAGGGAGCAGCTTGATGAAGAAGATAAAGTTTGAATGAAGCCAACCGGACAGTGAAGATGTGAACTAGCACTTATGACTTCTGTTAAAATGATACGAGTGATGCCCCTAATTGTTGCCCACAGCGGATTATTTCAAGCAGCAGCGGTGACAGCAGCACAACCAACATAAATCTATAGAAATATAAATATTATTTATATTTTATCTTTATTTTGACAAATTATAAATGTAAATAAATAAACAAATAAATAATTGTCAACGATCGAAAGATAAACCTGGATGAAAAGACTCTCCTTTTGGACTCGCTACCAAGAGTCAACAAATGTCTTGTAAAATTATTATAATTATTTATATTTGTTACGGCCCACCTTGCCTGCTGAAGGAGTTATGCAGCCTCAGTATTGGCGTCAGCGTTTGCGTTTTCAGGGAGCAGCTTGCTGAAGAAGATAAAGTTTGAATGAAACCAACCGGACAGTGAAGATGTGAACTTGCAATTATGACTTGTGTAAAAATGCTACGAGTGATGCCTCTAATTGCTGCGCCATCCCGATTTTTACAAACAGAAGCGGTGACAGCGGCACAACCAACATAAGTCTATAGAAAGATAAAAATTATTTATATATTATCTGTATTTTGACAATTTATAAACGTAAATAAATAAACAAATAAATAATTGTCAACGATCGAAAGATAAACCTGGATGAAAAGACTCTCCTTTTGGACTCGCTACCAAGAGTCAACAAATGTCTTGTAAAATTATTATAATTATTTATTTTTGTTACGGCCCAACTTGCCTGCTGAAGGAGTTATGCAGCCTCAGTATTGGCGTCAGCGTTTGCGTTTTCAGGGAGCAGCTTGCTGAAGAAGATAAAGTTTGAATGAAGCCAACCGGACAGTGAAGATGTGAACTAACATTTATGACTTGTTTTAAAATGCTACGAGTGATGCCTCTAATTGCTGCGCCATCCTGATTTTTTCAAACAGCAGCGGTGATAGCGGCACAACCAACATAAGTCTCTCAAAAGATAAAAATTATTTATATTTTGTCTTTATTTTGACCATTTATAAACGTAAATAAATAAGCAAATAAATAATTGTCAACGATCGAAAGATAAACCTGGATGAAAAGACTCTCCTTTTGGACTCGCTACCAAGAGTCAACAAATGTCTTGTAAAATTATTATAATTATTTATATTTGTTACGGCCCAACTTGCCTGCTGAAGGAGTTATGCAGCCTCAGTATTGGTGTCAGCGTTTGCGTTTTCAGGGAGCAGCTTGCTGAAGAAGATAAAGTTTGGATGAAGCCAATCAGACAGTGAAGATGTGAACTAACACTATGACTTGTGATGCCTCTAATTGCTGCGCCATCCCGATTTTTACAAACAGAAGCGGTGACAGCGGCACAACCAACATAAGTCTATAGAAAGATAAAAATTATTTATATATTATCTGTATTTTGACAATTTATAAACGTAAATAAATAAACAAATAAATAATTGTCAACGATCGAAAGATAAACCTGGATGAAAAGACTCTCCTTTTGGACTCGCTACCAAGAGTGAACAAATGTCTTGTAAAATTATTATAATTCTTTATATTTGTTACGGCCCAACTTGCCTGCTGAAGGAGTTATGCAGCCTCAGTATTGGCGTCAGCGTTTGCGTTTTCAGGGAGCAGCTTGCTGAAGAAGATAAAGTTTGGATGAAGCCAATCAGACAGTGAAGATGTGAACTAACACTATGACTTGTGATGCCTCTAATTGCTGCGCCATCCCGATTTTTACAAACAGAAGCGGTGACAGCGGCACAACCAACATAAGTCTATAGAAAGATAAAAATTATTTATATATTATCTGTATTTTGACAATTTATAAAAATAAATAAATAAACAAATAAATAATTGTCAACGATCGAAAAATAAACCTGGATGAAAAGACTCTCCTTTTGGACTCGCTACCAAGAATCAACAAATGTCTTGTAAAATTATTATAATTATTTATTTTTGTTACGGCCCAACTTGCCTGCTGAAGGAGTTATGCAGCCTCAGTATTGGCGTCAGCGTTTGCGTTTTCAGGGAGCAACTTGCTGAAGAAGATAAAGTTTGGATGAAGCCAACCGGACAGTGAAGATGTGAACTAACACTTATGACTTGTGTTAAAATGCTACGAGTGATGCCTCTAATTGCTGCGCCATCCCGATTTTTACAATCAGAAGCGGTGACAGCGGCACAACCAACATAAGTCTATAGAAAGATAAAAATTATTTATATATTATCTGTATTTTGACAATTTATAAACGTAAATAAATAAACAAATAAATAATTGTCAACGATCGAAAGATATACCTGGATGAAAAGACTCTCCTTTTGGACTCGCTACCAAGAGTCAACAAATGTCTTGTAAAATTATTATAATTATTTATTTTTGTTACGGCCCAACTTGCCTGCTGAAGGAGTTATGCAGCCTCAGTATTGGCGTCAGCGTTTGCGTTTTCAGGGAGCAGCTTGCTGAAGAAGATAAAGTTTGGATGAAGCCAATCAGACAGTGAAGATGTGAACTAACACTATGACTTGTGATGCCACTAATTGCTGCGCCATCCCGATTTTTACAAACAGAAGCGGTGACAGCGGCACAACCAACATAAGTCTATAGAAAGATAAAAATTATTTATATATTATCTGTATTTTGACAATTTATAAAAATAAATAAATAAACAAATAAATAATTGTCAACGATCGAAAGATAAACCTGGATGAAAAGACTCTCCTTTTGGACTCGCTACCAAGAGTCAACAAATGTCTTGTAAAATTATTATAATTATTTATATTTGTTACAGCCCAACTTGCCTGCTGAAGGAGTTATGCAGCCTCAGTATTGGCGTCAGCGTTTGCGTTTTCAGGGAGCAGCTTGCTGAAGAAGATAAAGTTTGGATGAAGCCAATCAGACAGTGAAGATGTGAACTAACACTATGACTTGTGATGCCTCTAATTGCTGCGCCATCCCGATTTTTACAAACAGAAGCGGTGACAGCGGCACAACCAACATAAGTCTATAGAAAGATAAAAATTATTTATATATTATCTGTATTTTGACAATTTATAAAAATAAATAAATAAACAAATAAATAATTGTCAACGATCGAAAGATAAACCTGGATGAAAAGACTCACCTTTTGGACTCGCTACCAAGAGTGAACAAATGTCTTGTAAAATTATTATAATTATTTATATTTGTTACGGCCCACCTTGCCTGCTGAAGGAGTTATGCAGCCTCAGTATTGGCGTCAGCGTTTGCGTTTTCAGGGAGCAACTTGCTGAAGAAGATAAAGTTTGGATGAAGCCAACCGGACAGTGAAGATGTGAACTAACACTTATGACTTGTGCTAAAATGCTACGAGTGATGCCTCTAATTGCTGCGCCATCCCGATTTTTTTCAAACAGCAGCGGTGATAGCGGCACAACCAACATAAGTCTCTCAAAAGATAAAAATTATTTATATTTTGTCTATATTTTGACCATTTATAAACGTAAATAAATAAACAAATAAATAATTGTCAACGATCGAAAGATAAGCCTGGATGAAAAGACTCTCCTTTTGGACTCGCTACCAAGAGTCAACAAATGTCTTGAAAAATTATTATAATTATTTATATTTGTTACGGCCCAACTTGCCTGCTGAAGGAGTTATGCAGCCTCAGTATTGGCGTCAGCGTTTGCGTTTTCAGGGAGCAACTTGCTGAAGAAGATAAAGTTTGGATGAAGCCAACCGGACAGTGAAGATGTGAACTAACACTTATGACTTGTGCTAAAATGCTACGAGTGATGCCTCTAATTGCTGCGCCATCCCGATTTTTTCAAACAGCAGCGGTGATAGCGGCACAACCAACATAAGTTTCTAAAAAGATAAAAATTATTTATATTTTGTCTTTATTTTGACAATTTATAAACGTAAATAAATAAACAAATAAATAATTGTCATAGATCGAAAGATAAACCTGGATGAAAAGACTCTCCTTTTGGACTCGCTACCAAGAGTCAACAAATGTCTTGTAAAATTATTATAATTATTTATATTTGTTACGGCCCAACTTGCCTGCTGAAGGAGTTATGCAGCCTCAGTATTGGCGTCAGCGTTTGCGTTTTCAGGGAGCAACTTGCTGAAGAAGATAAAGTTTGGATGAAGCCAACCGGACAGTGAAGATGTGAACTAACACTTATGACTTGTGCTAAAATGCTACGAGTGATGCCTCTAATTGCTGCGCCATCCCGATTTTTTCAAACAGCAGCGGTGATAGCGGCACAACCAACATAAGTCTCTCAAAAGATAAAAATTATTTATATTTTGTCTATATTTTGACCATTTATAAACGTAAATAAATAAACAAATAAATAATTGTCAACGATCGAAAGATAAGCCTGGATGAAAATACTCTCCTTTTGGACTCGCTACCAAGAGTCAACAAATGTCTTGTAAAATTATTATAATTATTTATATTTGTTACGGCCCAACTTGCCTGCTGAAGGAGTTATGCAGCCTCAGTATTGGCGTCAGCGTTTGCGTTTTCAGGGAGCAACTTGCTGAAGAAGATAAAGTTTGGATGAAGCCAACCGGACAGTGAAGATGTGAACTAACACTTATGACTTGTGTTAAAATGCTACGAGTGATGCCTCTAATTGCTGCGCCATCCCGATTTTTTCAAACAGCAGCGGTGATAGCGGCACAACCAACATAAGTTTCTAAAAAGATAAACATTATTTATATTTTGTCTTTATTTTGACAATTTATAAACGTAAATAAATAAACAAATAAATAATTGTCATAGATCGAAAGATAAACCTGGATGAAAAGACTCTCCTTTTGGACTCGCTACCAAGAGTCAACAAATGTCTTGTAAAATTATTATAATTATTTATATTTGTTACAGCCCAACTTGCCTGCTGAAGGAGTTATGCAGCCTCAGTATTGGCGTCAGCGTTTGCGTTTTCAGGGAGCAGCTTGCTGAAGAAGATAAAGTTTGGATGAAGCCAACCGGACAGTGAAGATGTGAACTAACACTTATGACTTGTGCTAAAATGCTACGAGTGATGCCTCTAATTGCTGCGCCATCCCGATTTTTTCAAACAGCAGCGGTGATAGCGGCACAACCAACATAAGTTTCTAAAAAGATAAAAATTATTTATATTTTGTCTTTATTTTGACAATTTATAAACGTAAATAAATAAACAAATAAATAATTGTCATAGATCGAAAGATAAACCTGGATGAAAAGACTCTCCTTTTGGACTCGCTACCAAGAGTCAACAAATGTCTTGTAAAATTATTATAATTATTTATATTTGTTACGGCCCAACTTGCCTGCTGAAGGAGTTATGCAGCCTCAGTATTGGCGTCAGCGTTTGCGTTTTCAGGGAGCAACTTGCTGAAGAAGATAAAGTTTGGATGAAGCCAACCAGACAGTGAAGATGTGAACTAACACTAATGACTTGTGATGCCTCTAATTGCTGCGCCATCCCGATTTTTTCTAAGAGCAGCGGTGATAGCGGCACAACCAACATAAGTTTCTAAAAAGATAAAAATTATTTATATTTTGTCTTTATTTTGACAATTTATAAACGTAAATAAATAAACAAATAAATAATTGTCAACGATCGAAAGATAAACCTGGATGAAAAGACTCTCCTTTTGGACTCGCTACCAAGAGTCAACAAATGTCTTGTAAAATTATTATAATTATTTATATTTGTTACAGCCCAACTTGCCT
>JAECWQ010000240.1:0-259793 GCA_018150835.1 Drosophila repletoides
CGTATAAGTTTGTGGGTTCGCAGAGCTGTCGACGACGCCGAGTTTGTTTGAGTCTATGCTAGGGATGGTCAGAGTGCAGCAACTGCAGATAATAACTTGATCACAGGAAAATCATTTATTGTGACACGATCGGGAATTCTGAATATCAATGCAACAAATCGCCGAGTTGCCAACTTGTTTGGGTTACATCTTACCAATTAATGATGTGCCTTTGAGCTCATCTTGTTGCCAAGTTGTTTGTTTTATGGTTTTATACGGTTATACGAGTCATAGGCATCTTTTGTTTAATGAGTCGTATAATTTGCAGGAATATGCTATAATTTACTTACAGTATAGTGTTGTTTGGCCATCAAACAAACAAATTGCCAGGTGAGATAAGGATTTCAGGCCACATATTGTGTAGTAAACAATGTGAAGCTTCAGTATTTATTTCTACAAGTTTCTTTTCCAAATGTATTCAAATAATTTAGTTTTTATAATGAAGACAAATAATTACTCATATCAGCATTCTGTTACAACAAATCTTAAGTAATCAACATAATTTCTAAATTTATATCTACAAGTTTCTTTTCAATATATTAAGACAAAGTATGTTCAGTTTAATATCAAGTACACGAGCACACGAGTACTTCAAGTATTTCATACTTAAATTGTATTGAATAGTTAAAAAGCCCAAAATAACTTTGAATGCATTTATTTAACCTTCTAACACGTAAGGGTATCTTGAGACACTTATTATATTATTGACAATATTTAAAAACTAAGAGCTTTTACATCATTTGAATATTGTTTTTTTGTTAATAACAAACACGAAATTACGTAAAGAAGCTTTGAAAGCTCTCAAAAGATTTTAGCTATACTTTTTATGTTCATGTGCACAGAACATGTGTTATTTCGGGCGTAAATTTAGACCTGTATAAGTATAAATATAAAACCAATTGAGCTCATTATTTTTTTTCGTAAAAGGTATGTTTATGTAGCTGAGAAACAGTGAAAATGATCTGGAGGCTCTTTTGGGGGTCCAAGCGACATTTTTTATCCAGCTGTTTCATAACTACGTGAAATTTCCCATATAATATACGCGTAAAATTTATTTATGTATACATACATAGGTATTGAATCAATAACAAAGGAGTCAATAAAGATTGTGTGGAATAATGTATCAAATAAGTTCAAAATTAACAGTGATGATATAAAAAGTTACATTGGTATTTTGATGCCATTTAGCTCTATCCAAATCTGAAAAGCCTCTGGGTAAAAAACGCGTTTGGACCCATACATATACATACCTGCATGGGTATAAAACTATTTGTCTTGTGCGATTCTTCTGGCTATGATTACCGCTTTGAGATACAAAGCGGCGCAGATGATAACGTCCTGAATGGTCACCCAGATCTTGGTGCTTCGGCCAACATTGTTGTACGTTTAACAAAAACCGAACAAACTTTCACAGTAACACAGTGCGTGTAAATCATATCCCTAATTGCAAGCTTCCAAAGGATAGTACTATCAAAAAACAAACCAAGTGGTGTTTCGACCGAGTACGTAGGCTCCTCATATGGAGTCGAAATATGTAATGTGCTGTGGCAATCAACAATTATTCGCGAATATAACGTTCACGTGGGCGGGGGTAGACCTAATGGATGGACTTATGAGTATCATGTAAGACCTAAAACTCGGGGTGCTGCCACTCAAATTTTCGACCACTTGATTGATATGGCAGCAACAAACGCTTATGTCTTTTACAGGCATATAGGAAACGAAAGTGGGAACACGGACAAATTGCCTGAACTCCCGGATTTTCGTGAATCGATTGCTGAAGGTCTGATGACATTTCCACAAACTTTCCAGGTCATCCCATTAATCGATCTTCATAAGAACGAACAACCCAGTCTCCATCCTATTTCTATCAAGGCGGACAATACGGTCACCATCCTCTCAGACAGAGTAGACAATGCAGTCTCCACTCTCTCAGAGACCTTCGCAGTTTGAACACTCGGAGCCCGAACATACACTTACTCAATTTTTCCCACCTTACATGTAAACGATAGTTTTTTCACTTTTTCTGAGTACATATTTAAGTTCAGGAGCCTCATTTCACTTTAGAAAACATTATTTGAATTCGTTTCTTTCATTATTCTGGAAAGTAGGCTTAGAGGGTTAAGTGCGAGGTTAGAGGGTTATATTTGCCAGTTAACTTCATAAATGATTTGATAAATAAATGGTGCTTGCAGTTCAATTATAAAGTGATCTAAACTATGGAAGGTTTTTCGTGTTCAACCTTCAACAACTTTAGACGTATTTTTTTACCGCCCCGTCGATTGATAGAAATATAGAGCAATTAACCGCAAATTAATTCGGGAAAAGACGCTCAGGGTATGCAGTACTTGTGCTTGTACTGAACATGAAAATTTATCAAATCTTAATCAAAATAAGTAAATAAAAAAACACAATATAAAATCTTAGTAAAACAAATGCCAACGTGTAAGAGCAAAAGCTCTGAAAGAAATAAACAAATGACCCAAACTCGCGCTCGGCAGCAACAACAACAAGACGAAGGTCGACTGTCGTTAATTCGGAATAACGCGTTTGTCTCTATACTCGCTGACGAAGAGACAATACCAACAACAACTGCGTCACTGCAAGTGAACGCGGAGAGAGCACGCTCTCTGTCGCCAGCTTTATCATAATAAGCAGCATAACGGAAAGTGGATCGTGGAGTGCCCAGTGTCCGTCCCCCGACCCCTACCACCTAACTAATAAACTGCTGATCACAACAATGACCAGTACTATGCCAGCGCTAACTACTGTGTCTTCGTTGTCAACAACACCAACAACAACGACAACAATATCAACAACAACAGCAGTTTCACAGCGACTTGTATCGTCAGCTGAAATCGATAAGCTCCCCCACTCTCTACCAAAAAATAAGCAAAACTAGTGGAACGGTAATATAGACTGGGCTCGATCGTTATGTACAAATAAAACGAAAATTAAGCCCACAAGCAATAAATAAAACAAGCGCACCCACAATAACGAAAACGCCTGAAAGCACTGAACTTAAAAAGGCATTGACGAACAATAGATTCACAATCCTCAGTGACCAGAATGAAAATGAAAATGACACCACCTACTTATGTGCGTCAGTTCAACTGTACAGAATTAGTTAAAAAGCTAACAGACTCAGTTAGAGATAGTATAGATAGATAGATTCTACGTCAGCTCGATAAAACAGTTACGAATCAAGAATTCAAGTAAATGATGAACAAAGCTATCGATCTGTGTGCAAGTACCTTGATAATGAAAAAATGTCCTATTACACCTATCAACTTAAAAGTAGCAAAGGTCTACAAGTTGTTATAAAAGGGATCGAACCAACAATTCAGTTCCAGTTCCCTATGTATAAGGAGTTAAAAAGTCGTCTAAGCCAGCAAAAAACTGCATCTCGAAACCCAGCCATAAGGCCAAACTTGCCTCATATACCACTAAATACAACCCCAGGCGTTTCTTTTGCTAAAGCGTTAAGTTACAACAAAGAGTCGATATGCAGCGCAACAGAGGCCAGAAATTCCTGCCCAAAATACCACTGAAAATCCATCCAATTTATCTAGTGGAATAGAATCAATGCTGGCTACATTAACAAATACAATGGTAGCAATACAACAAACGATGCAGGAAATCATGCATAACCAAAATCTCCTACTGGAGCTACCAATCAAGAAATTTGCTTAAATGGCTCCTTTAAATATATCCTTCTGGAATGCGAATGGCATTTCATAGCATAAAAACGAACTCTTGCAGTTTCTTGATCACTATAACATCGACTTTATACTTATATCAGAAACTCACCTAACAAGCAAAAATTATTTCCACATCAAGGGATATAGTTTTTATGCGACGAACCATCCCGATGACAAGGCTCATGGAAAAGCAATGCAAAAAAGCAGCCCGACTTAATTGATTTTGCTTTTACGAGAAGAGTGCCGCAAGGTCAGGTTCTTGTGGATTACTTAACAGATCTATCATCGGATCACTCGCCAATCTTACTTCACCTCTTTGCCACCTCTCTGAAAAAGCTGGTGGAAGATTCAGAAATATGACCTAGTACAAATGCCATTTAGTGCAAAGGTTAAGTGAAGACGAGCAGCCGACAAATTATTAATGTTAATATATCTTAATTTATTTATTTTTATTAATTTATTATTATCAAATCGACTAGTTGCAGTCGATTAAAGAATTACAAAAGATAAAAATAAATTCTTATGTAAATTAAATTAAAATTTAGAAAATTAATTAAATTAAATAAGTAAGATTAAAATGACATAACATTTAAGCCTTCTGGGGTATTAAATACAAATTAATTTTTATGGTCCAACATTTTTTGCACAGGATTGGGGAAAACCAAGGCGAAAAAAACCAAATCAGACCAGGAAAGAAGGCGAAAGAGAAATATAAAGATTGTTGAAAAAAAAAAATGAAAATAGACTAGAATAAAAAAAGGATAAAAAGTAAGAGAGTAATAAAGTAACATAAGGACAATTCAGGAAAACACCAATCAAAAAAGAGTGTTGCCAAGGCAGCAACCACGTAACCATTAATTATTGAGGTTTTCCCAAAGATAGAACAGAAGAGCAGATTTTAGGTGTAAGAGAGTTCTAAAAAGATGACGTGATAAAATTCGTTGTAATTGGAGCACAGTACACGGGATCGATTGTGCAACGCATACTCAGTTGTGCAATAACAGAGTACAGTGGAAGGCGGCGATCGGGATCCCAGTTTAAGCCACGAAGGGCAAAGAGGAGGAATTGCTTCTGAGTGGATTCAATACGAACTTGATGAATATTGTGGACTACAAACACATTAACAATATTCTAGTATGGGGCGCACTAGAGAAGTATTAAGGACTTTGGTAACAAATGGGTCATTAAAAGTTTAATGAATACAAGAATTCCCTTGGCTTTGTTAGTTATAGAGGAGATATGCAGAATGAAACTAAGTTTGGCATCAAAAAGTACACCAAGGTCTTACACAGTCGTTATACGTTGCAAGGGTACATTATCAAGGGTACATATGCAAGGGTACAGTCATCGTATAAGTGACTAAGTGTGGAGTAATTCGACTAAAAGTCATAAACAAGCATTTAGAAATATTTAAATGCGACTTATTAGCCTGACACCAAAGATGCATGGAGTTACAGTCATCTTGCAGACAAATATAGTTAGAAGGTTCGTTGTAAGAAAGAATAAGTTTCACATCATCAGCATACTTAAGGATGCGTGAGTGGGACAAAATAGATGGCAGGTCATTAATAAATAATGTGAAAAATAATGGATGTAACCGATGTAACAAATGGAAATTTCGGATCTCAACAGAACTCTTTGGATCCTGTTTTTTAAATAAGAGGAAATCCTGGGCGACAAGTTGAACTTAACTTATACACTCAGACTGTAGAGTATCTACCCTATTGTAAATTCCGTCTTTCACACCTGTTACATGCAATTATCCGGCCACATGCAAAGAAACTTCCCGAGCGGACTGCATTTGGGCCTAATCTTTGACAGCGCTTCATTTCCGCAGCTAGAGTGATGCTGGCACGGAAGTAAATGAGTTTTGGATTAGGACACCAATCGAAGCAGAAGCACAGAGAGAGAGAGAGAGCCATTGAAGAGAAAGGGGAAGCGTCTTGCGGGTGACCAGGCGACGGCTGTCAGAGTGCTGTATAAGTAGTTTGGAGCTAAGTGCCACCATCAATGGAGCCGTGTGGCAAATGCCGCACGCACCGATTGCCACTGAAATGCATGTGAAATTAACCTCGAGCGCTGCTCGGTTTAATTTGCACTCGACACTGCCGGCGAAAAAAGTTCGTTCTGCACGGTTGTAATGAATGCCAATGGAATGGAGCCAACTCCAACTCCAACTGCAGCTCCAACATCAACTCCTGCATCTCAAATGCTGCAGCTCTTAGTATTCGCACTTTTTCTTTCACTGCCGGAGTCAACTTTGTTTGCATTTTGTTGCGGAAGTTGCAAGTTATCAAATATGCCACCCGTCAGGCTTGGGGCTTAATCGCATTCGCTGTACGGATGGATTCGCTCTGTTAACTTCGATATACACGGATGGCTGAAGTAAAAGATGCTCAATGCATTGGCAGAGCTGTTTATGTTTCCCAATAACTGCAAGTCTAAGCACAATGATAAATAATCGAAATAGTATTAAGAATCCATCGACGAATGATAAACGACGATAAGAAAGAGACCCTTGAATAGAGAACGAAAGAGTTGGAGCAGGAACGAGCAAATTAGAGAAGAAAACCCGCAGAATCAATCGATTAGAGCGAAGTGACGAGAACGGGAAGCGAGTCTTTTAAAGAGAGCAGCGCGCTCTGAGACAGAAGAGCAAAATGATGATACAAAAATCTAGTGGATCGTAATTAATCAAATGAGTAAAGTGAGAGTTGGGATTGGATCGAGTTGAGTAGAATTAGTAGAACTATAAGCGAGTAAAGGAGAGTAGGATACCGAGAGTGGAATGAAATTAACAGGACAAACAGAGAGATGAAAATCAAGGAGAAGACTTTCAGGCTTGGAACAAATAACAAGTTCAAAGGTTGTCTTTTCTTTGGCCATAAACTGAAGTATCGACTGTACTTTTTTTATGCCTAGTTGATGCCTATACCATAAATAATAACAAAGTTATAATACCCTTAGCAAGGGTATAATTCGTGGTATATTTAATTTATAGAATCAGACATTTACAAGAGGAAATATACCTAAAATATACAAAGACAATAACAGTATAATTATACTTATAATGAAGCCAATTTGCAGATAGGCGTCAGTTAAAAGAATATTGAATATTTGTTATTTAAGTTTATAATTAAGTATTTTAATAAATGTACTGCAGTTGGAAGGCTTGTTGAAGCTATCTGTTTATGTCGACTGAGTTCATCGTCGCATTAACGAAATCAACATTGAAATTGCAAATTGTTCAAGTAGATGAAATAATATCCGATTTCTGGCCCCGATCAAATGTCTGAGACATTAATGTTGTTGTTGTTGTGTGACAGCAGAGGCAGATGTTCTCTTTACAATTTGTTGATCTCATGTGAAAAAAGCGAAGCCGAAAATAAGAGATATAAAAGAGAATTTCATGGTCATTAATGTGCGACATTTGGTTAAAGGGGTTGATTCATATATCCTGTAAATATTGGTAAAAAATACTAAACATATAAAAATTATTGAAATTTTGAGAGTCTTTTGTGTCCTTTCAGTTAATTTTGAATACTGAGTAAATGAGCTTTTTAATTTATTCAAAAAACCAATAAAATATCGATTACTTTTGCTATTCGATTCAAAAGGAGAATATTGATATAGATTGGATGGATAAATAACGAGAAATATGTTATAATAGATCACAAAATATGATCATTTTTGATTCTAAACAATATATTTCTTATTGAAAAGTCAATCAAGGAAAATTTAGCTGAATGTTTTTATTACCTGATGGCTGAAAAAGGAAAGAGAAATGATTGGATGTTTTGTATTATTGAAGTAACATTTTACAGGGTATTGAAAACCGGTTCTCTGGTTGAAGAATTCTTAATTTTTGTATTTCTGCCAATGCGAATAAGTGCAATAAAAATAAAATAAGCGATTTATTACACTTACGCACACACCCACACACAGCCGCACACAAAAAAACGTAAAACGTATAAGAACCATTAAGTAGTGGGGCTGGCGCCACAGCCAGAGCCTATGTTAGAGTTTTTGGCTGGGAGAAGGAGGAGGGTTTGTCAGTTGGTTTAACCACAGCCAGCTGTACAGCAATAATATAATGTTAAAATATACTATTTCCATTTGGTATTTCGTTGGGTTTTTTTATTTCACGACTCGCTTTCGTCGCTATTGCGCGACTATATTGATATATTGAATTCAATATATAATTCAGTTCTGAGCTGAGAATAGAACTCTTTCTTGTGCGTTGAAAATGCCTTTCAGGACATATCTAAAATCATATTAAAAATGCATCAAAATGTTTCAAATTTCTTGAGTAAATCATAAGACTCGTCTATTATGATTGCAGAGTATGGAAAAAAAGAGAGCATCTTTCACGTTGATGAAGTTATCGACAGCGTTAGTTCAAATCCACTTCAGTAAAACTTTTGGCAAATGAAAAAACGAAAATGGTGCGTGCGGCCTGAAACGTGCCCCTACCTAGCCCGTATAGGTGCTCGTATTGGTATCTGCTTTTTGGTTTTTGGTATTTGGTATCTGGTTAGCTTCCATGGAGCTATAAAGCACAACACGTACGCCAAACTTATTGATTTTCAGTCTGCCATGCAGTTTGGGGCTTTTGACTCAGTTAACGAAAACTTGGCAATCGGAAGCAGCATCTATGATGAACTCTCCACAGTATCCAATACAGAGCCCTCTGTCTACAGCCTGCCCCCTGCAGCCCATGGAAACGTTTTTTTTATTATGTTTTTGGGGCAATTCAAAAATCTTTTGTGTGTGATTCGTCATGAGGCTGAATGCCGAATGCTGAGTGCGAGTGTGAGTTCTATTTTAGATTTGGATGATACTCTGCCAAACAAGTTGATACGCTTCACTGGCCTAGAAACTGAGGACTACATATATTTTTGTATATATTCCATAGAAGAATTACCTAGCCACTTTTGGGAGCAGTAGAGCAGAAGGACTCCACAGAGTCCTGACTCTGCTCTCTGTCCAATTTTTAAATAATATTTTTCGTATTTTCTGTGTTTTTTCTTGCAAATTTAAATTAATTGAGCATAAAATAATGGTTATTTCAGTCTTAAAAAGAGTTCTACATATTCAAGTCGCCTTGTTTACTTTGAGCATAATTTATAACAAAGTTTTTATAACCTTTTTTAGAGACAGGTAGTACGGCGTATAAGCACCTCGGGCTGTACGAAAATACTCGTAAAAATCCGGAAGAACGGAAAACCTACTAAAACATAAAACATAAAACAAACTTATGCTCTATGATGGAAACAAAAATCAAAACAAAACATGAAGTTTTTGGTTCGATTTTATTTTCATTTTCATTTTCGTGTTAAAGCTGAGGCATTAAAAGCCGAAGCACAATATTCTCTATTGCTTGTATAACATATTTGCTCCAATGGCTTGGCAAAGGGTTAATGCAGCAGGAGCACAAAAAAAAAATGAGTGGGGGGAAAAAAAAATGCGCCCATAAAATTGTAACCCGTATCGTTTCCATATAAAATGATTTTGATGGATGATATTGCGCAACTTAGGAGCATGTGTTTTGAGATTTACTTCAGAAGAGCCGGGAAACGGAAGCGGCAATGGCTGAATGAGTGACGTCGGTAGATGAGTTGAGTATAAGTCGAGTTGAGTTCAGCCGATTTGAGTTGAGTTGAATTGAGTTGAGTTGAGTTGAGTTGAGTTGAGTTGAGTTGAGTTGAGTTGAGTTGAGTTGAGTTGAGTTGAGTAGACTGCCTGGATCCGCTGAGATTAGAGTGTAAGACGCGTGGTTTAATGAGCTGGAAACAAGCCTTGAAGCTGCACGGAGAAACACTTTCAGATTCCCCATAAAAAAATTATTGAATAATTAATGCTTAATGCTTTAATTGAAGAAAAGTAAGAGCTTAAAGCATATCAAAATAAAAGGATGCATAAAATAAGAAATTCAAAGGGTTGAGGCACAGAAAAATGTAAAGGGATGAGAAATGTCTATGGCGAATATTATTTATATGAAATCTTAGAAAGATTAAAAATAATAAGTAGACACATTACGCGAGAAAAGACTTTTTTGTTGAAGTGATAATATTACGTATACGCAGCAAAAATCCATTGAATCTTGGAGCAATAAATTGTCAGCCAAATCAAGGGATCAGAAAGCGAATGAATATATTGCCAGGAAAGCTTAAGTACCATTTCAAGTAAGCTGTACCGACATCCTTGCAAATGTAGATCCTTACACACAAACATAAAATGAATGTGTCATAAAAAAGGCAGCCCGAAAACAACAACGGAATCTATAAGGAAATTGTTTGACTTGAGTATTTTCTTCTGCTTCTCGCATTTTTCTCCATTTTCGTTTGTATTTTATGGCTTTTCAATGGGTTGTCGCACAGTGTGCAATGGCGGCGCTTTACAGCTGGCAAGTACATTTAAGTACTATGGAAACGCCACTTAAATCAGCGCCCAGGAATCAGTTCCTTTCGAGATTTCATACAATTATGCGCATTAGTCGGCGAAAAACTAATTTCTGCAATTTCCTGTAAACAATACAATTTGACGAGTGTGTAACCAAAAATAAACTAAATTACTGCAGAGAAAAAATCTAGTACGTATACGTATACGTTATTCGAATACGTATACGAACTGTACACGCTGTGCGCTGTACGGCTGCTCAGAAATAATTAAATAAATAAAGCAGCTGCAGCTACATGCTGGAATTCCGCAGTAGACAGACAGCCAGGCAGACACAGAAACAGACCGACAGACAAATAGATGGATAGTCATCGGGTCTGGCAGTTCGACGAAATGTCGCGGTAGTCAGCCGTAGCCAAAAGAGAAACATGCAAAACTTTTGCCGAGAAAGGTTTGAGCCTGCCTGCCTGCCGTGTTGCTGCTATCTTCGGTGCGCATGAAAATTAATTGTTGCTTTATTTATGATGCGCGCCTCAAAGTAGACTAAAAAATTAACACAAACATAAAATGCAATCATGCAGCTCTGCTGGGTATCCCCATACAACAAGCAACAACTGTCGGCTTCACATAAGAGGGTATAAGAGTGCTTGAGAGTTTGTTTGTACCTGAGAATTGAACAAATCAACATTTTATGAAATATTGACAAGCGATATCAATCATTGTTTCTCCTCAATGGTCCTCCATGCCCCTCTCCTTCTCTATGTTGGTCTGGATCCCTGCGTTTACTTTGAAATTGTTTAAAAGTTCTCACTGCAAGCTAACCCACAATTTGAAAAATGAAAACTAAAAATCCTTTTAGGAAACTAAGGAAAAAGAACATTTAATACTGCATTGATAATTGTTCATTTGGAAAGAAAGTCTATTTTCGTGCCGACGGCTTAACTACCCTAGATGATGGCTCCTTGATCTTAGGGATTTAATTTTAATCGGATATAGTCAACGACTAAGTTCGATTTGGCTAACGTGGCTTATTGTGATGCAGGACGGATTCGATTTCTTACCCAAAGAGACTTGGCTAGAAACGGAGCTACAACAAAGCTCTGCTGGTCTAGCTGGCTCTGGATCTACATCTTGGTACTGGGCCCGTATAGAAGAAATGTCTTACTGTTTTTTCTTCATGTGGATTTCTACCAAGGAACTTCTGAGCATTGCTTAACTTAAAGCTGTGGTTCGCTTAATTTATGTCTATGGCCCAGTTTGGCATTTATCCAACTTTCGTTAGCTTGTTGGCCAATCTCATTGACGGGGTGGATGAGCGTGATAATAGCAAAACCCTGAGCAATAGAATAGTCTTAGATATTTCAATATAGTCATAGACAGGCTTAAAATATCCTGAAATCGGCGAGTGGTCCTAAAAATACAAAAAGCAAGTTTTCTATCTTAACTCAGAGTTCGACGTTTCATTGATTATTTAGTTCAATGAAATACTGTCCAAATAGTGGACTACTTTAGCCAAAATGTAAACAAAAATATCAAGAGTCATTTGAAAAACAAAAAATTCATTTGCAATACATTTTTAGTTCATTCCGCTGATTGTTCAAATTAGAATAAACGTGATTAGAATGTAGAATGCGGAAAAGTATTTGTTTGGTTTTACCAAATATTTCCTATCATTCTAAATGGCTATTTAAATGATTGTTTTTATACCCTTGCTCAGGGTAGCGTAACTTTGCACTGAAGTAGGCATCTCACACGTCGACTTATAAATTTAAAAAATATTAAAACTAAACTATTTAAAAATTTTAAACTCCCTGGATCTAATATTAATTTTTCTAAATATTCTTTTTGCTAAATCTAACTTCCTTCTCCTTAACTCTCAATGCTATAATGAGTATCTTATGCACTGCAGGAATCAGTTTGAGCGGGATCCTAAACTGTTTTATAAATTTGTAAGCGTAACAGCTCGTCTATGCCTCCTACGTTTTTCCTGAAGAATGAGACCTTTATCTTACACTTCTTTAATTAACAATATCGCTTACCCTTATCCTCTAACTCTTTATTTGCTCCAATCATTACTGATAACGATTTAGTTTCAGCAATGAAAACTTTAAAATCTTAATATTTACCTGGGCCGGACAATATCCCAAGTTGCTTACTCAGAGAATGCTGGAGCTCTTTACATCTTCCCTTACTCAAACTTTTTGCTTATCTCTTGATTCCGCTGTATTTCCATGTTTTTTGAAGGAATCATATATTATCCCAATTCACAAAAAGGGAGCTAAATCCGATATATCGAATTACAGAGGAATTGCAAAGTTGACTGCAATCCCAAAATTATTTGAAAAAATTGTATCATCAATTTTGCAGCACCTCTGTAAGTCGATAGTTTCCCCTTTTCAACATGGCTTTATTAAGAGTCGGTCTACCACGACTAATCTGCTTGAATTCACATCATTGATGAATGATGCATTCCTAAGTAGAATGCAAACAGATGTCATTTATACTGATTTCAGTAAAGCATTTGACTCTGTAAATCATGATCTTTTAATCTTCAAGCTAGATATAATTGGATTCCCCCCTTCAAGCAATTCCTCCTCTTTGCCCTTCGCCGTAGAACTATCCTTGGTATTATTTTTCTTCATAAATTAATTATCGGTGACATTAGCTCTCCTTTTCTATTATCTCGTCTTAACTTTTATGTTCCTCATCGACTAACAAGAAATTAATATCCCTTATTTTTTTTTCAACAATCTTTATATTTCTCTTTCGCCTTCTTTCCTGGTCTGATTTTGGTTTTTTCGCCTTGGTTTTCCCCAATCCTGTGCAAAAAATGTTGGACCATAAAAATTAATTTGTATTTAATACCCCAGAAGGCTTAAATGTTATGTCATTTTAATCTTACTTATTTAATTTAATTAATTTTCTAAATTTTAATTTAATTTACATAAGAATTTATTTTTATCTTTTGTAATTCTTTAATCGACTGCATTTAGTCGATTTAATAGTAATAAATTAATAAAAATAAATAAATTAAGATATATTAACATTAATAATTTGTCGGCTGCTCGTCTTCACTTAACCTTTGCACTAAATGGCATTTGTACTAGGTCATATTTCTGAATCTTCCACCAGCTTTTTCAGAAAGGTGGCAAAGAGGTGAAGTAAGATTGGCGAGTGATCCGATGATAGATCTGTTAAGTACTCCACATGAACCTGACCTTGCGGCACTCTTCTCGTAAAAGCAAAATCAATTAAGTCGGGCTGCTTTTTTGCATTGCTTTTCCATGAGCCTTGTCATCGGGATGGTTCGTCGCATAAAAACTATATCCCTTGATGTGGAAATAATTTTTGCTTGTTAGGTGAGTTTCTGATATAAGTATAAAGTCGATGTTATAGTGATCAAGAAACTGCAAGAGTTCGTTTTTATGCTATGAAATGCCATTCGCATTCCAGAAGGATATATTTAAAGGAGCCATTTAAGCAAATTTCTTGATTGGTAGCTCCAGTAGGAGATTTTAGTTATGCATGATTTCCTGCATCGTTTGTTGTATTGCTACCATTGTATTTGTTAATGTAGCCAGCATTGATTCTATTCCACTAGATAAATTGGATGGATTTTCATGGTATTTTGGGGAATTTCTGTCTGTTGCGCTGCATATCGACTCTTTGTTGTAACTTAACGCTTTAGCAAAAGAAACGCCTGGGGTTGTATTTAGTGGTATATAAGGCAAGTTTGGCCTTATGGCTGGGTTTCGAGATGCAGTTTTTTGCTGGCTTAGACGACTTTTTGACTCCTTATACATAGGGAACTGGAACTGAATTGTTGGTTCGATCCCTTTTATAACAACTTGTAGACCTTTGCTACTTTTAAGTTGATAGGTGTAATAGGACATTTTTTCATTATTAAGGTACTTGCACACAGATCGATAGCTTTGTTCATCATTTACTTGAATTCTTGATTCGTAACTGTTTTATCGAGCTGATGTAGAATCTATCTATCTATACTATCTCTAACTGAGTCTGTTAGCTTTTTAACTAATTCTGTACAGTTGAACTGACGCACATAAGTAGGTGGTGTCATTTTCATTTTCATTCTGGTCACTGAGGATTGCGAATCTATTGTTCGTCAATGCCTTTTTAAGTTCAGTGCTTTCAGACGTTTTCGTTATTGTGGGTGCGCTTGTTTTATTTATTGCTTGAGGGCTTAATTTTCGTTTTATTTGTACATAACGATCGAGCCCAGTCTATATTAGCGTTCCACTAGAGTTTTGCTTATTTTTTGGTAGAGAGTGGGGGAGCTTATCGATTTCAGCTGACGATACAAGTCGCTGTGAAACTGCTGTTGTTGTTGATATTGTTGTCGTCGTTGTTGTTGTTGTTGACAACGAAGACACAGTAGTTAGCGCGGGCATAGTACTGGTCTTTGTTGTGATCAGCAGTTTATTAGTTAGGTGGTAGGGGTCGGGGGACGGACACTGGGCACTCCACGATCCACTTTCCGTTATGCTGCTTATTATGATAAAGCTGGCGACAGAGAGCGTGCTCTATCCGCGTTCACTTGCAGTGATGCAGTTGTTGTTGGTATTGTCTCTTCGTCAGCGAGTATAGAGACAAACGCGTTATTCCGAATTAACGACAGTCGACCTTCGTCTTGTTGTTGTTGCTGCCGAGCGCGAGTTTGGCTCATTTTTTTATTTCTTTCAGAGCTTTTGCTCTTACACGTTGGCATTTGTTTTACTAAGATTTTATATTGTGTTTTTTTTATTTACTTATTTTGATTAAGATTTGATAAATTTTCATGTTCAGCACAAGCACAAGTATTGCATACCCTGAGCGTCTTTTCCCGAATTAATTTGCGGTTAATTGCTCCATATTTCTATCACTCGACGGAGCGGTAAAAAATACGTCTAAAGTTGTTGAAGGTTGAACACGAAAAACCTTCCATAGTTTAGATCACTTTTTAATTGAACTGCAAGCACCATTTATTTATCAAATCATTTATGAAGTTAACTGGCAAATATAACCCTCTAACCTCGCACTTAACCCTCTAAGCCTACTTTCCAGAATAATGAAAGAAACGAATTCAAATAATGTTTTCTAAAGTGAAATGAGGCTCCTGAACTTAAATATGTACTCAGAAAAAGTGGAAAAACCTTTACATGTAAGGTGGGAAAAATGGAGTAAGTGTATGTTGGGGCTCCTAGTGTTTAAAAATTTAATTTCAAAATTACAGAGAGTTTTATTTCAGTTTATTTATTTTTAAGATATGATTTTTATGATACTCTGAAAAAAACTTTTTTTTTGAGAAATTTAACAGTACCTGCATTATTTTTTTCCATATTCTCGATCCAACCAATCCGGAAAATGGTTTAGCTGGTCAAACCGCAAGTCCGTTATTGGATGGCTCGCTTTTGCACCTAGTTTAAGATTCAACTGCTAAGGTCTCTGAGAGAGGATCTTTGTCCTTGATAGAGGAGCTTGCTTATGAAGAGATTAAGGGATGGTTTTATGATTTACACGCACTGTGTCACTGTGAAAGCTTGTTCGGTTTTTGTTAAACGTACAACAATGTTGGCCGAAGCACCAAGATCTGGGTGATCATAGCCAGAAGAATCGCACAAGACAAATATGTTTTATACCCCATAGGCAGGTATTGTATATGTATGGGTCCAAACGTGTTTTTTACCCAGAGGCTTTTCAGATTTGGATAGAGATAATGGCATCAAAATACCAATGAAACTGTTTATATCATCACTGTTAATTTTGAACTTATTTGATACATTATTCCACACAATCTTTATTGACTCCTTTGTTATTGATTCAATACCTATGTATGTATACATAAATAAATTTTACGCGTATATTATATGGGAAATTGCACGTAGCTATGAAACAACTGGATAAAAAATGTAGCTTGGACCCCCAAAAGAGCCTCCAGACCCTTTTCACTGTTTCTCAGCTACAACACATATTTCTATTTTGTGTGCCTGTAACTTGATTTCATAAACATACCTTTTACGAAAAAAAATTATGAGCTCAATTGGTTTTATATTTATACATATACAGGTCTAAATTTACGCCCGAAATAACACATGTTCTGTGCACATGAACAAAAAAAGTATAGCTAAAAGCTTTTGAGAGCTTTCAAAGCTTCTTTACGTAATTTCGTGTTTATTGTTAACAAAAAAACAATATTCAAATGATGTAAAAGCTCTTAGTTTTTTAGATATTCTCAATAATATAATAAGTGTCTCAAGATACCCTTACGTGTTAGAAGGTTAAATAAATGCATTCAAAGTTATTTTGAGCTTTTTAACTATTCAATACTATTTAAGTATGAAATACTTGAAGTACTCGTGTGCTCGTGTACTTGATATTAAACTGAACATACTTTGTCCTAATATTTTGAAAAGAAACTTTTAGATATAAATTTAGAAATTATGTTGATTACTTAAGATTTGTTATAACAGAATGCTGATATGAGTAATTATTTTTCTTCATTATAAAAACTAAATTATTTGAATACATTTGGAAAAGAAACTTGTAGAAATAAATACTGAAGCTTCACATTGTTTACTACACAATATGTGGCCTGAAATCCTTATCTCACCTGGCAATTTGTTTGTTTGCTGGCTAAACAAAACTATACTACAAGTAAATTATAGCATATTCCCTGCAAATTATACGACTCATTAAACAAAAGATGCCTATGACTCGTATAACCGTATAAAACCATAAAACAAACAACTTGGCAACAAGATGAGCTCAAAGGCACATCATTAATTGGTAAGATGTAACCCAAACAAGTTGGCAACTCGGCGATTTGTTGCATTGATATTCAGAATTCCCGATCGTGTCACAATAAATGATTTTCCTGTGATCAAGTTATTATCTGCAGTTGCTGCACTCTGACCATCCCTAGCATAGACTCAAACAAACTCGGCGTCGTCGACAGCTCTGCGAACCCACAAACTTATACGGATCGATAATGATGGATCCCTGTATCGAACTTGCATAAATTTTCATTGCATTTAAATTTTTTTTCTTTAACTAGCGGTTGCTTACACTGTGTCGTGATTCGTAGCCAGAGTTGTGCAGGGTCAGAGTTCAGGCCCGGCGGTTTGGTGTGCAGTTTGTAAAATGCTCAATAAAAGATACATTTTTGTTGCTGTTTTCCAATTCAGACAGTCGCTCTTACTCTATCTCTCTCCCTCTCTCTCTCTCTCTATTGATGTCTGAGTCAGCCCAATGCAATTGAATTCAATCCCGAAAATATTTGCATATGGAAGATCACAATGTTGGTGGCCAGTCAGGTTTTTATGGCCAACTACTACTACATAGATCTTATATCATTAGCCCACGATTGTTTTATAATTTACAATGTTAAGATGGCATTTCCAATTGGATGAACTGTTGTAGAGTTTATCTCGAAATATTCACACTGGCTGCATTAGCTTTAATTTCAATTTAAGTTCTTCAGAATTTGATTGACAATTAATGATGTGGTATTCATTAAATTGATCGAATATTTTTTGTTGGCTTTGCTAAACAGATAAGATCTACAATTAATGGAGTTTTATTATATATAAAAAGCAGAATATGATATAAATGTACCCTTGCAGAGGGTATAATATCTTTACCATGAAATATGTAGTTCATTGACACGGCATCCGTAATCCCATAAAGTAAAAAAAAATCGTAGTTACCCGTGAAATAAATATCATATATCAAATATACCAGTATAATGCACAAATCATTTGCTAGTCTACAGTATAAATCATTTTCGTACGGAAAAATTATTTTTTTTATTTTTTATACTGAAAAATCATCATGTAAGTATTATTTTATTTATCAATATTTCAACATTAAATACTATTCTTTCATTTAGCATGGTGGTTATATGTAAAGATTTATATCAAACCTTTCTGGAGAAACAGAAACAATATCCTCAAACCTTAGCTGCAAACATAACTTTTAAGGTTATGCGTTACATATGTCCCAGCTATGGGAAAACGGTAGAAATCATAAACAATGAAAAAAAATCCGATGTTTATATGTGGAATGCATTGCTGACATTATTCGGTGTGTTTATCTTAACCGTTTTCATGTCTATCTTTTGGGGATATAAGAAATACATTGTTAGTACATACTGTGAAATAATCCTTTGAAGATCAATTAATATTAATTACCTTTAATAGAAAACAGCTAAGGAGACCCCAAATATCTTGGAGGAAGCTCTTCAGGAGGAGGCGGAGATTGAAGTAGCCCCGGAAAACGATGATGATAAAGTCATTGACGATGACAATGTTAATGATGAAGATGATGATGATGAGCTTGGGGCTAGTGGTCAATATATTGACAAAACTAGTCCCAAGCCTTCAAAAATTCCACGCCCTATTTTGAAAGTAAATTAAAATTAAATTATTTCATTTTTGTTTATATTATTTGGAACTAATTTTGAAATTGTGTTAATTCTGTCTATTAATCAAAACTTTTCCAAACGTTGTATTGGTTAAGTGGACAAATCGAGTTATTATAGCCATTTCCGTCTGTCTGTCTGTTAAACAAAACAAATGATATTCAAATAATTTGAATTCTTGCCTTTGCTTTAAAATATGTCACTATATTTTATATAAAAACAGGTAGACTGTTTAGGCCAAAGACACTTAGCCAAAATTGAGTCGAATATATACTATAATTATACATACTCTTTGGGATCAGGAATTCCGTTCTTCTTTACGTTTTAAAGGAGTTGAAAGAGAAGACGAAATTTAATTAGACTCAAAGGGCAAGAGCTTACAATTTAATTAGGTCCAGGAATTTTTCCGACCCGAATATTAATTATATTATTGGTAGAGAAGTTATTTTGCAATTACTTCAAGCTATAACAAAGCCCATGGGTTCAACTAACCCGTAATATTAATTAAATTAATTGCAGTTATTTGCAATTAGCTCAAGAAGCTACCGAAAATTGAAAATAAAATCAAAAATCAACAAATTGCCACTACAGCCGACTACTACTGAGCTAGAAACCCACTGAGGGCTTCTTCCACTATTGCTGAAGAATTGAAGGCATGAATGGATGAGTAATTGAAGACGACAACTACAAGAGTGGAATACAACTAGTACAAAAGCGTTTTTTATTATTCTTATGCTGTGTCTGAGGTCTGAACATGTTGACAGCAGGCGCGACAAACTGTGTGTGGGTGCAACATGTCAGTGGCAGATACAAAAGGTATCTGCCAGATAGATAGAAGCTCGTATAGTCATACTATCCATGGAGGCCATGTGCCTCTAGCACCTGAATCGACGTTTTTGAAATCTTTGTTGTTTTGATCATCGGGCTTCTATTATTTTTCGGGGATGTCTGCGGATCTGTTTGGTCTGTCTGTTGGCTCTTGGGGGCCTGTAGGTAATAATTATCGCTTGCATTACGTATTTCAGTTGCTTCTCGCTTTTGTTTACGATGCCAGCGTTGTGCCTTTTTCTCTATTTCTTTTTTTTTTTTTTTACTATGTGGCAATCTTACTAAGCTGCTGGCATAGAAAATGGGTGTTAAAATTAACGGGACTTAAATGATTTTTCAATTTTACAAAAGCCGTCGTTGTCTTCCATTCGATTGCAAGAGCTAAACAGGGAAAAATACAACATAAAATAAAAAAAATACAAGACAACAGAAGCCTAGTTTTATTTACTCTGATGGATAGTTTGGGGTTAAATATAGGTTAGATTATGGCTTCTTCTTAGGCTGCTGGTGCGATGATTTGACACTTTGTACTGAAATACTTGCAGTAAAATGGCAAACGACCTTTTAAGGTTGTTGCTCAATGTGCACAATTGCCAAAGTATCTATGTAAGTTTAAAAAGAAAATGCTGATTAGCTTGCGGCTTTATTTGTTTTTAGTTCTCAATGTCAAAAGCATCCACAAAAGTTCTACCGCAGCGCGTGTACAAACATAATTATCATTAAATTGCTTTTATAATTAATAAAATAAATTAATTTATTTTTGTTTGCAGTTATTTAAAGCTATCAATAAAACAATTAATTACAATCGCATGCCATTCTTATAGTAATGGCGAGTACTTGACTAAAAGGGTACTCTGTAATATGGTTTAAATTATACAAATAACAAAATAATTGTACAAATATTAAATATTCTATTCTTTGGCAAATTAATCCATTCTGTTTTAGAAATTCGCGTAGTATTTGTAGCTCTTTTATTACAATATTTGAGGTGACTTTGTTTTTTATTAATTTAATGAGTTCGAGGGTAACTGTTCAATGTCATTTGGCAGAATCAAAGCGAACCACCGTCTGTCCATTTCTATGAAAAAGAAGTCAACACCAATATGAAATTTAGAACCGACTTGCTATTAAAATCACGTTAAGCACAGCAAGTTCGTTGCTGCAGTCTTTCGTTTTGAGCTTTGGGTGATTACCGTCGTCGCTTCTGACGATTACCAGCGCGCTTTTAATAGAATCCAATACTGATCCGTCCATGTACTACGAGTACTTTGACAAGCAGACAGTCAGACAAACAGACAACACTGATGGCTGGAAGTAGATAGCTCCTACTGCTGGCCGGCAAATTCGTGGGAATATTTAAGCATTTCCTATACCAAAATCATAATCGAAGGCGCAATGATCGCGCTGTGTAATGCTGCCATCTGCATCGCGTGGATATGGAGGTGGAGTTCGGCTTGGAGAAGGAAGCAGAAGTAGCTGTGGAAGAAGAAGTAGTTGAAGCAGCATCAGCAGCAGCAGCATCCAAGCCAAAGCCAAATTCAAAATGAAATTCAAACAATAAGTTATGCAATGGAGGCGTTTGTCAGAGCTTTGAGTCGCTGTCAAAATCACTGCGCTCGTCATCGTCAAGAATCTAGCAAATCATAATAAAAACTGTCCACTGTCAACTCTTCAGCTGTCTTCTCTCTTTTTGTGGTCTTTGGTCTAGCTATTTGTCCATAAACAGAAACAACCCAAGTCATAAAGCCGTCACTGCCAGCGTTTCGAATCAATAATTTCAAATTTAATTTACCTCACTCCACCATCTGTCGAAGGGCTCTTCAAGCTCGCCCATTAATGATATGCTAGCTTCCCTTTCTCATCATCCATTGAACGAATGCGTCATTCGAGTGTTTTCGTGTTATGATCAACCCATAAAATGTTGTTTTGGTAGCCTTCTTGAAACTTAGGTCTCTAGTATTTTAGTAGAAAGCATATATTTAAAAATAGTCATATTCATTGGAACCTATTCAAGCATAAGAATATTGATATATTAATAAATTATTAACTAATGATCAAAGCTGAATACTGAAAGTATTTGTTACGTTCAGAACTTGAAACTGATGATCAAAGAATAGAATAAATTGTAGAAATTCGGGGGTTTAGTTCTTCGTTTTCGTTGCCTAATTTATTTTTATCATCATTTCTAAATTTTACTCTTTGTCCAAGTATAATTCAATAATTTTAATATGATTTAAGATTTAAAGCTTTTTTTATGGTAAAACTTTAACTACATTAAGAAAAGCTTCCACTTTCTATGCCAGAAATAAATTAATAGCAGGGAAATATTTAGAAATAAGACCCAAAGCCGCTAATGTCGTAGCCTTTTGAATCTATTTTTCTCTAATATACTACTGCACATTCGATAATATGCAATTATTTAATTTAATCCTAATTAATCTAATGAATAATAAAAAATACCTTTTCTTTTTTAATTAAAATATCATTTATTTTCCAACTTTTTTAATTATCATTTTTTATTCATAACTTAATGATTATAACTGCTTAAAGTTAAATAAATATAAATATAGTCCAATATTATTTGAATATTATGATTATATTTAGTAAGTTAGAATAAATTGATTTTATAACTAATATTTTAGGTGTAGTATATCCAGAATTGATTTATTTATTGGACTTTAACCACTTGTTTGGAATAACTATTTTTTTGTAAAAGTTTTTAGAAGAGAAACATTTTTTTTTCTATTTTTATTATCAATTTTATGTTATTATTATTTTATTTTTGTTATTTAAACTTTTTTTATTACTTATTATATCACTTTTAGATTGTTAAATATATTTTTCCTGCCAACAATTTACCAGCTTGCCACTAAGTTTATTATGGTTTTAGTTAGATCTGGCTTTGGACCTTTAATTTACAGTTAGTAACTTAACAGTTAAGACAAAATCTGTAACCTTTCCTCACGTTAGTCGCCAAAAACTTATTTAGCAAACCAGCGCTAGTATTAACAAAAAAATTGATGCAGTAAAATGTAACTCGTGTAGGAGTCAGACACTTATGTAATCGGGCCCCACGTATGGGAGTCAGACGCTCAGATAACATCCACGCTAACAAGATTATTGCTCAAAGATTATCCATCTTTGAGGGTTAATACCGGGAGTCGACGGTGTCACAGCGGGGGTCGGGACCCTTTAATTCCCTAGCTCTTTCGGGGTGGGGTGGGTTTGCTGTGTCCTGAAGAACTCTTCGCACATAAAGTTTTATTTTTATAGAGTCCCTACTGAAACTAACATAGAAGTTAAACTTCCTAACAACGAAAATCTCAAAAGATACCAAAATTGGAACAAACGCAAAATTATTAAAAATTCGTTAATCAAATTGAGGGCTGCTTTATATACCCAGACTGTCAAAAATGAATTTGGAGGACCTTAGATAGTATTCGATCCTCGCGGTCTTTACCCACCCAACCATGAATCTCATATGCGATTATTTTTATAGAGATACCTTAAACCTTTATATTATTATGTACCCATGTCAACAGGAAAGAAAATTTTTACTTCATCATCTCAAACTAATAACAATATTTATTTAATAATAAATGACACTAATATATACTCAATTGCGTTATTTAATGTAATCTTCCTAACTTTAAATTTAATAGATTTTTGTTTTTGTGTTGTTTTTGTTCTAGTTACAGAGAATTTTTACTTTATAATTAACATTTTAATTATTTGTATTTGTTTCTCTTTTAATCTAACACCATTATTTATAATATATCGAGATCTAAGTATTAAAAAAAAGATCCATATTTCCTTATAATTAATTTTATTTCAACAAATTCAATTAATTTTTTTTTTCTTTCCATACAAAAAATTGATTAATTGAAATTAATAAATAAATAAAAACATTACTTAAATAATTTGAAAAAATTTAAGAAACAAAATTCCTATTTAACTAATAACATACTGAGGTGGATTTATTTTTATGGCAGGGGGTGCATAGAAAAAAAAACTAACCTATCATATTCTATACTCAATATTTTTTTTTGTTTTTTTTTTTTGTATTTTATCATTTTTTTTTTTGTATTTATTTTTTTTAATATATTTTTTTTTTTGCTTTTGGTAGATATGCAATATTTTAATGAAGAATTTTCTCAATGCACAGGAATAAGGGAATAATAAAAATTTAATAAAATTTTTTTTTTTTCATTGTAAAAAGAATAAGAGAAATAAAAACGGGTGACTTACATACATTTATCCGAAGAGCAATCGATAAAAAGCCTTCCAACGGTGTACTGGATTATGCTGTTTGTTTTGTTTTATGTTGACATTTATATTTTTCTTGTTGTGTTGTTTTGTTGTTTTTTTTTTTTTTTTTTTTTTTTTTTGTTTTTTTTTTTTAAATTAAATTTTTATCATGTGGGATATGGGAAAGGTTTGGGGTTATGCATTTTTATCTATTTTTTTTTTTTTCTATATATATGTGTATTTTTGTTGTTCAATTTAATTTAATTCATACTAATTTTAATTCAGAAAAATTTCAAAAATATAATTATCTAAAGACCTACCGATCTGTTATATATATATATAATTTTTTCTTTTTACAGTGTTCGTTTTTCTTTAATTTTTTTGTTTTTTTAAATTTTGAATTTTTATTATCTATTTTTTTTCACAAATATTATCTGCCTTTTCCCACTATGCACACATGTTTCTGTTTTAAAAATTTTATTAATTATTTTTTTTCCACATGTTTCTTGTACATGGTACCACTGTACACACAAGTTTTTTTCATTTTTCTTTTTCCTAATTTTCTTCCCTATTTTAAGATATACTGTACCACTGTACACACATGTTCCTATCTTTTAACTCATTATTGTTTTTGTATGTAATTATTGTTACATTTTTTTTTTTAACACTGTACCACTGTACACACATGTTCCTAATTTTGATTGTTGTTTTATTTTTATTTTTATTATTTTTATCTTTTATTTTTGTTGTTGTTATTTTATTTAATTGCTGGGGCTCCAGGTGAAACTGCAGTACAATATGTAGGGGGACGAATTATTTGGGCGGCACTGTACGCGGCAGAGACAGTCTTGGCCAGCAGCACAATTAGTCCATGTGGGGATCTACGGTGGTGGCCGTGAAATTTACCTGCCCCCAAAATTAGATTTAAGGCAAACTTTTGCCGTCTCTAACTGGAGGGGGGTTAGATTACAATACCCTTTTTATCGAATCTATAGGCTGTATTAAGACTCTCTTTCCTAAGATCAGCCTTGAGCTGGATGCATCCAGATTAGGTCAGGGATCCACGTTGCACGTGGGCGCAAAATAATATTTATTTTTGTAACATTTTAAAATAATTAAAATAATTTGAATTGTGTTTTTTTTTATTTTTTAGCACTAATATTAATAATATTATTAATATTTTAACACACTTTTACTATTTTTTAGTAATTTTATTATTTAACGTGGTGACAGATCTTCAGCCCACGGTGCAGCAGCTCCGCCGTCTTTTGCAATGTGAAATGGAAAAAACTTTTCAGTAGCTTTACAAGCTTATATACCACAAAAAGCGTTTTCTAACACATGCTTAATTATAGCGGCGATTTGTCGCATGCGTATGCATCGCTTTGCTCGCGATATTCAGGTAAGCTGCAGTTTGCGCAAGCTCGCTCAAAAGCTTTATGCGTGAACGCAGCTTTATTGCATTACGTTGTCGATCTCTTTTCTGCATTAAGCTCATAATAAAGCTCTCAACAATTACAGCGCAGGCGACAAGTTTGTCGCAAACGGCTTGCGCTGTAAATACCTATGTATTTCTTATGTATGATTCTGCAACCATTACAAGTCTCTGTTAGCAAGCAGAGAGGCTAAGTCTTGCTCTCTCTTTCTCTGTTGAGCAAACAGCAGATCGCTGGACCGGTCGCAAAGTCAATTGCATTTGTTTTTTTGTTTTATTTTCTTTGTTTGCTTTTGTCTCTTTTGTTTTGCTTTTCGGCCTGGCTAAGATGGAAATGTTGTTGACTTCGAGGAAGATGATCGCTCACTCGGGCTTAGGCGAAGATTTGTGGTTGCTTCGGCAATTTGCCGACTGCTTTTCTTGCTGTACTTAGCTGGAGTCTCTTTGTGCGTTTTCGCTGGAGAAGTGTGCGAGTCTGGGGCCGAGTGGGAGAGCTCAACTACTAAAGTTGGACGCCGCATTTGCCAATTGAAACATTCAAATGTGAATATCGGATTGGATCCACATTTTGTACGAAGATTTTACCAATTTTTATTCATCAATCGAAACTGTTATGTGTCAAATACAAATTGTGAATTATTTCAAGCATATTTCAAAGAGTGCTCTGTCTTGAAAACCTTAGTGTTATTTATTGCTGATAAAACAATGAAATTGCAATAGCACTGTCAAAAACAATTTATTTAAAAATATGTTTTAAAGTCGTGAAACGGGTTAAAAATCTGTCTAACAAAATCACTTCAAATGCGTTACGGCCAAAGACATCAAGAATTTGCTGAAATGTTACAGGACTTTAAAGTTATTTCTATAATTTAAAATTTATCAGCAAATCTTTTAAAATATTTCATATTTTGGGACTAAAGACTTGGTTTTATTTGCTAAAATTATATAAATTTATATACGAAATTAATATACTTTTTATTTGCACAAAGTCTTTGCTCCATTAAACCAACATTTATTTAATTATAGGAGTTTTTTGGTGCCGCTGACATTACAATTTTGAAGTGATTTTTTTTTTTTTCGTCGAATAAACTACAACTTAATCGTGATATTTGTGCATGCCCAATGGAGACATAAAAAAGAAGAAAAACTAAAAGAAACAAAAATTCAACATTAATATTAATATTAAAAAAAAAAAAAAAAAAAACTATGAAATCAGCGGAAAGCTCTATAATAATAAATAAGCTCAAAGCAAAACATATTAGTTCACTCACGAAACCGAAAGCAAAACCACTTTGCTTGCAAGCACAGGAAGAAGTTGCTGCCACAGAAATAAAATTTGACATTGAGGCTGCTGATGCTGCCGCTTAAAGGTAAGTGAATGCCAAGACGTTAAGAGGAATCTAAGCTTCCCATAAATGCCAAAAATGTTGAACCATTTTCGCTGCCTTTCAAAAACGAGTCTAAATTTGTATGAGCTGCATATTTCATGATTTCTTTGAAGTGCACTCGGATTGTAGACTGTCAATAAGCTTGTTTCATAGTTTTCTAATTAGGCCGTTTTCGTTGACCATGAAGTCTGTAAAATTAACTACATCATTGTCCTTTTAATATCTTTGGTATTGCCATCTATTTGGCAGTATTTGCAGTATCAGGGTATACGAGTATAAAATGCAAATTCATAAAACATTAATGATTTGATAATGATGCAATTACAATTAAATGTGAGCAGCAGTTTCTGGTTTTTATTTATTAAAATGCCGTAATTAACTAGCATATTAATTGTTTAATTTGTTCTAGCTAAATTTGCATATAATTTTCATATGTCTAAGCATGTGGGCTTCATGATTAATAAATCAAAAATTGTTTGTCGGCTTACAGATGCATAGATACAAAATAATTATGCAGCCTCTAAATTGATGGCATACATTTTTTTTTTTTGGTTTATTTGCTAGTTTTTAATTGTATATATATTTTTTTTGATTTCTGCAAGCTTTGCCGCATAAATTTACCATTGCTAAGTTGCGAAAAACTACAGCAGCTAAAAGCACAGCTGAGGTTTGCATTGTTATTAAAGCGTCTATGATAATGTACAACAGTTCAAGGATGCAAAGCAGCAGCAGCAGCTCAGAATTGATGCTTCAGGGCAGTTGGGTCTTTTAATTAGTCCGTTATAAGTTTGTTAATTTCTGAGCAGCTGCAGTGCTTTTGGTTAGATAATTTGGATTGCAGCGTACAAAATCACAGCAGACCACAGCACATCTCAAGAGACAGCAACAGGCACAGCCACAGAAAGTACTTGCGCAGAAATTAGGAAATGCGGCTTTAATGTCAAGAGTTGGTACAGTTTTCCAGCCTTGTGGTGCAAATGAACAAAAGAAAAGCGACTGCTTAGCTAGCCAAGGAAAACACAATTTTAGGCCAAATGTGTGACTTAACATCTTTCACACCACACACATATACAAACAGACACACACACCCAAGTGGGAAGCGGTCAGCAACTTCGCAACAGTCATGATGACAGAGCTGAGAAGAGAGGAGCGCAGCCGGAGAAGACTGACAGACTAGGATACGTAAAGCAATATGTCCGACAAGCATTGCCTCGCGGTCGTACCGCGGACGCTAAGCTTTACCCATCCTGTCTTAGAATTACAATTAGGTATAGGAAATCTGTAAATTGTAAATTTAAATCTAAACTTAAGAGAATAAATATGAATATAAAAACACACACACACACACAAAGCGAAGGTGTTTAGTTGTTTTGTTTTATGTGGCAGAGGTTTAAAGTTGAGCCGGGAGAAAGAAATAAAACTGGGGGAAAACAAAACAACAACAAACTAGCAGTTTTAAATGTAAAAAGAAGAAAATGCTGTATACAATATAATTTTACTTGATGCTGTTGCAGATGGCCAGATAAAAGTTAAAAATGCGAATGTTGTTGTGGTGTGGTCTGCCTTGGTCGGCTTGGCTCTGGTCTGGTCTGGTGTGGTCTGCTCATTAACGTTGCCAGCAAAGAAATGGCAAATAAATTTAAAAGTCATTCAAGCAACAATGCCCAAAAGTAGACTTATCCCCCTTTCAGACCTCACTACATCTCCGCTTTCACCCATAAACCCCTCAAAATCAGTAACAACTATAACCTTGTTGCCTTCTATTTTGGTTATAGTTGTTGCTGTTGTTGTTGTTAGACTTGTATTCATTCAAGTGTTGATGCGTTAACTGGCGCTGCGTGCGCATCGCTGAAAAGCCAATGAGCCGCATCTGTTGCTGTATCACACAGGTCCGATCAAGTAAAAGTAACCTAATGTATCTTTTTTTCCCCCTTTTGCCCAGACATCTATGTAGCTAACCTTACGATTGCTGCTGGCTTTTTTAGTGCCCATCTTTAGTGATTAATTAAGTGTAAATAATGTACATGTTTTCTGTTTTTGATGCTGACTTAAGATTTCAACACATTCTAAGCGAATTGGCTACAGTTTTGTTTTTTATACTCTCCCCTTCCATATATTAAACGCATCTTGTTGTTCATATCTCATTGTGTTGCTGATGTAGCTGTTGTTGTAAGTGTTGGGTATTCTTAAAGTGCGCAATAAGCTTGCTCTGTCTTGGGCGCTAAGCTTCATTACAAGTTATGAATACACAATCAAAACACAACACAACACTAAAGACTTTGACAACGAACTTGCTCGCCACAAGCAATCAACAAAGACAACAACAACAACAACAGCAACAAAAACAATAGTAAACAGCACAAAAACAAAGATCAAAACAAAACATCAGCAACTTTTTGTCATTTGGTCAAATGTCAGCTACGCTTAAAGTGTAATAAATAAATAGTTTGTCAATTTTTGTTATTTTTTCCGTAAGCAAAACGAAAGACTTAGGCAACGAACTTGAACTATTGTAGGTATCAGTTTTCTTGTGAGTATTTGAACTTTACTGAAAGAAAAATTTAACTTACTTAATATACGTATTCCACAGCATAAATGCTATTATTTTTTAGATTTCTTAATCAAATTGCAGTTTCTCACAGTCCACAAACGAACGCAAACAACAAAATAAAAATACTCGCATTAAAGTAAGTTTCATGCGTTAACTGTTCAGTTACATCACGATTTTAAATATGATCATTATGCGCATTTAAGAACTAAATGCCAAGTTCTTAAATTACAGCAAATAGCAAAAAAACTGCACATTCATCAAGACACGTGCGTTGCAAATGGCGTGGCCACATCGTCCGTTTGCCATGTCATTTTGTGCGGCTATCTAAAAATTTTAGACTTTGCCAAAACATTGATTTATCGACAGTGAAGAGCAATGAATTGATTATTATCAACTGGAGCATCTTTCTTCGTTCCCCGCTGTCAAATGTAGTGCTTCAACAACAATAACTCAATGCCAGCCAGTCCCAGTTCATCTTCAGTGTTCTAACAAGCTGTCAGACAATAAAAATGGAGTGAAAGCTAGATTTTGACTTTAAATAAATTATTATGCAACATAGTCAAACAAAGGCTAAAGCAAATAAATGGGGATTTTCAAATTTAATAAACTTAATTATCGCTAAATTATTGCTAAAAACCAATGCTGACTATATAACAAGTTTGACGCTTAAAATCTTCAAAACTTATCTGATTTGTTTTGTTTAAATGCAAAATGGACCAAACAGTGTGTAGTGCTAACAACAGCGCAGTTTTTAGCCAGAACTCGTTTTGACACAAAAAATTCTACGCGTCTCATCAGGATCTATATCAGGCTGATGACATCACTAAGGCAAAGGCAATGGCAAAGGCAAAGGATGCGGTACTGTTTACGATGCGTAGCAAACAGTTCTGCTAATGAGTTGAACAGGTTCTCAGAATAGTGATTCATAAAAATATTTAAGGTTATAATAAATATGTTTTCATGGGGTGAGCGCACAGTAGGTGGCTGAAAGTTATGCGACTAAGCTGTTGTTAAAAATGTCATAGAATATTATGAGCAGTACAACTTCTGGTATATTGTTCAAATAATATGGAGGGGGTTACCTTTCAGTTTCGTTTCTTTTCCCAAGCTGGTATCGTTGTCAGCAATAATATAAACTGTCATTGCGAACGAATATGCTAAGGAGGAAGCTGCCAATGATTGTCTATTAGATCACTACTTAAGTTGGTATTATATACTCAACAGCCCAGAGTCAATTAGAAACGCCTTGCAATAGGTAGAATGGACAGAATCATAAATCAAAATCACCTATAATTCCGCACTTAATATTATTTTTGATATGCTTTTGGGTAGGTCATTGTGATTATGTGCATGAAGCACAATTAAAAGCACGAAGGCAACAAATGACAAGAGGTCTTAGCAGTCATAATCAAGTCACTACCGCCGGTTAAAGCCTTTTGTCTGTATCCGAAACTTTAACCAACTCTGGCACGCCTAACCGCAGGACTATCTCAAAACTGACGGTTGCCGGTTGCCAGTCCGGTCTGTCTGTCCGTCTGTCGGTTGTCCTTTGTCGGTTTGCCTTTCTCCCACACCTATAAAATGGTGCAATGTTGCAACACGGAAAATCCAAAAGCCGATGCCAGGCGATGAGCCTCATCTGATTGCAAAAAGCACAACAACAGCAACAAAAGCAACAAGACAAAAAAGAGCCACGGGAATGTCAGCCATGACCAGGCAGAGTATCAGGACAAGAACCAAGACCAACAATGGGAGTACACTCAGAAAAAAAGAGAAGGAAAACTGCCTAAAAATTTATCAAACTAATAACAAAAATCTATCAAGCCAGGCTTTTGGGCCAATAAAAATGTTTATAATAATGAAAGAAAAACAATACCTTTTTTTCTTACTTTAAAATACTGTTTTAAATAAAAGATGGCTGGATTCAAATAAATTATAACAAAATATTATATAATTTTTTTTCCAAAGTTGCTGCTCCATAGTTTTTCTCCAGGTGCAAACGCAATAATGGAACAATGTTTTGAGGCAGGCGACGAAAACTTTTGCTACTGTGCCGCACACAGAATTGAGGCAAGGGCTGCTATTGTTCTTGTTGTTGTGGTTGCTGTTGTTGTTGTTGTGGCAACCACAAAAATAAGTGTTTACAGCATTGATTACAAGCGTAGGTGTGGGCGTTGGCGTGGGAATATTGCAGTTGCAAATTTTGCAATTGCAGCTGCCGTTGTAGTTTTTTTGCTTTTTTGCTTTGGCTGCCAAAGCAAATGTAAATGATGTAAAACGCCATATTGAAAACTCTGCGGCAGGACCCCCTTTCTACCCCGCCCCCCTTTTTGGTGACACTTTTCACCCATTTTTCTCCTCCATAGAACCAACCGCAGCGTCAGTCTTTTGTGGAGAAGCAAGCTCCCAAACGAAGCGTATAAGTGGCCCTTATCATAGCTGCAACTGTACTGTGGGGTAGGGTATCCATGTGTAGGGTATACAGTGAATGAGAGAGACAGAGAGAGGGTCGAGGGAGAGGCAGCAGTATATTGTATTTGCAAATATTCTCATGACAATAGGAATTTTTATTGAATTTATGCAAAAATTGCAAATTTCATTTCATTTCGCTTAATATAACCTGTAATAATCAAAATGTATGAAATTTCATATATTTAATATTTTGGTGTAGCACTAAATAGACTAAAACCTATTTTAGACATTGAAAACCAGCAAGTTTTCTTGTGTTTAAACGCCCCAAAAGAAAGAGATTTTGCAGCTCTGCTGAGCTTAGTACAGGGTATTTAATTCTGTACGTTGCTAATTGTTTTTACCAGCTTCGTGTTGTTTATGAATTTTTTGAGAGCAGATTGCATATGACAGTAAATGAAATGAAATGAAATCGAGAATAAAATTCTATTCCTCTTTTAAGACAGGCTTAAAATAAAATACCTAATGAAAACACATAAAAAATACTGACTAATTGATAATAGTAACTCAGAAATGCGTTCTCATTTTATGTAGAAAGTATTCAATATATTGATACTGCGATCGTTTCAATCTACGTGCTTTTCCAACGCACTCCTCGAAGCCAGCCTCATTGTTCATCCGCTTGAAGGCGCCGGCCTTATAGAGCCAGGCACGCAAGCACCGTCCATCCAATTTTTCCAGAACATAGTCAAGATACATTATAGCCCGTTTATAATCGCGTTTCCTATAAGAATATGTATATAATATTGAAGTATTTAATTGTTGGAGACATTGCCAGCTACTCACTTGATGTTGCACAGAGCTCGATTCGCAAAGAGTATCGGGGAATAGACTATATAATTCATGGCTCTGCAATACTACTCAATTGCTTTATCGAAGTTGTTCTTGCGATAGTCCGAATTACCCAGTCTAAATTAAAGGGTATATAACTAGATTTAGGAGTATACTTTCAGGGTATTTCATGCAATTTAACCTGCGAAAATTATTTGCGATATAAACGAAAAGTGGAAAAAGTTTCCAAACTCTGAGGCGGATTTTAGCGTGCTTCTACCCCATATGTTTGGTCGAAACAATTACATGTAGTTTTACAGAGTCTATCGAGAAACTGTATTAATTTAACTAGTCGAATCCGATTATTCTGTGCAAGCGCCCGTAGGCACATTCTCTTTGTGTCCCTACAAAAGGCGGCCCAAGCAAATGGAAATGGCAAAAAGTGCTGGCGGAAAATTGAAATTGCACGAAACGCAGCGAAACAAAAGCGAGTCCTGCCAGCAAATTTAGGAATCATTTGCTGACCCCGGAATACAAAAGTACACACAAAACACAAAAAAAAAAATGAAAACACACTGAACAACATGAAAAATGCAGGCCCATTGTGCAATAGTTGACTGCCCACTTTGCAGCGAGAAAGGGGCGGCAGGAGTCAGGGGGAAGGCAGGGAGGGAGATGCAATCTAAACCTGGAAGGAGCAGTAGGAGAAACGAGATAGAAATGGTACATGCGCTAGAGGGGGAACTAGTACTACTGAATCTGGAGCTGGAGCTGGAGCTGGACAATTACAAATTTCGAGTACTCACACTCACACTCAAAATTTGTATTTGAATATAATCGTGAGTGAGATGGCTGAATGCTTCGTCAATTCCAAAGCTGCTGCTGTTCGCTGGCTTGAAACACAAACATGCATATTCCTTATTCGAATTCACCAGTCATGTGTCATTCGAATCTGTCTGAAATGTCCCAGACTGAGGCTTGAAGCTTGATTAGTGAATAACTGAATTTTTAATTCGTCATTCATATAAAGAAAACAAAGAGAAAATCACCCTAGATTCTTGGCGCCATCAATTGGGGTAGCTGAATTTTTTTATAGTGGCCTCAAAAAGCTAACTGAATGACGACTTTTGAGCAGATTTTCAAAATAATTCTTGACTATAAAAAGCCTTTTTTATTAAGCTTTTGATGGATTTCTAAATAAACTTTAAATCTTCAAATGCCCTTTGATTTTACTACTTCCAGTGCACAAAGCCCGAATATTTTCTCAAAAGAAAATCAATTTCTCACTGCTGGAAAGTCACTTAAATTTTGATCCAGCTGATATGACCGAATAGTTAAGATTTATAACTAAACAGGGCAAAAAGAAAACTCTGGCATTAAAGATGCAATTTGGCACATTTTTTTATATTAAATCTACAACGGAAAACGTGACCAGCTGACTGCACAAACATTAATTTTCCCCCACATTCCATTCTCAATTCCAATCTAGCTCCCTTTCCTTTTTGTGCTGCTCCTCTCTGACTTTCTCCTCCTGTTCCTTCTGCCCTTCCTCGTCCTCACGTGTCGCCCACATAGATGTCAATTGTCGGAGGTGATATAAAAAGTGCGCACAATATTTTTAAACTTAAAAAAAAAAAAAAAAAAATCAAAAAATTATTTCTGCAGCAATCTCAGCTACAATAAAATCAAAAAAAATTTGTTCAAATTAAAAAAGAAAGAAAAACAATATTTTAAAGAGGAAGCATATCAGCAGTTTTGCAGATCCGAAGAGGGTGGATATATGTAAATTATTATATAGTTTGTTTATAAAAATCAACAGTTTTGCCCACTGTATGGCCGCTAGCCAGTTGACATCTCGTTGCCATTTGGCATCTGTGACTGTTCCTGGCCAGCGTTTGAGGAGCGTGAGGCAAGGGGCATGTATAGTAGCTATGACTATGGGAGGATATGGGGTTAACAGAGAGGAGGGGGAATGCCAGATGGAAAGTCGAAGCACGTCGGCTATGAAAAATCAATTTTTCTTTGCTGATTTTCGTTAAATGCGCGAGCATTGAGCACTTGATGTTTGCCTTTGTGTGTTTCCTTTTCTATTCACAGAGTTGATGGCTTGAATGAACCGTGGGGAAATCTTCCTTTCCCTGTCGCTAGTCCTCGTCCTCATCGTCATCCTCGTCTTCTTCAGTGTTGTTGTGGGGTACCTTTACATTTATTTCCTTTTCTTTCTGTATTTCAAAATGAGTTCAATTTCATTATAAAGTCAGTCCTATTGAGCGATCAGCTGTAATAGTTAACACAGCACGAGCTGAACCTGAACCTGCTCGACTTCTTCTTTATTCCCATCCCCATCCCCATCCCCATCCCCATCCCCATCCCCATCCCCATCCCCATCCCCATCCCCATCCCCATCCCCATCCCCATCCCCATCCCCATCCCCAACCCCATCACCATCCCCATCCCCATCCCCATCCCCATCCCCATCCCCATCCCCATCCCCATCCCCATCCCCATCCCCATCCCCATCCCCATCCTCATCCTTTTCTTCTCCATGCCTGCCCTTGTCCTTTACGAAAGTGGCCATTCAACAATAAACAGTTAAGTGAGTGACAGCTCAGGGTTCGTTTGAGAAAAACTTTTCATAGAAAAGTTTTCAATGCCATTTGACAAGTCGGCTTCTTTCTGGCTAATTGCTATTTAAAAATTGACATTTCATGTGGAAAACTTGTGCCAAAAAACAAGCTGGAAATAGCTTTCAAATCAAGGCTACGAGACGGCGTTTCCATACCTTAGAGAAAGGAGTTCTTGAGCTTTGCAAAGTACAATATTGTCCAAAGCAAGCAAAATTTAAATAATTCGAAATTTTTCTTATATTTCTTTCAGTTCTTTGACGATAAACAAATTTTTTTAAGAAATTTATTAAAAAAATAAATTAAAAACAGTATAAAAAAAAAGTAAAAAAAATTTATAAAAAAAAGAGAAAAAAAAGAGAAAAAAAATAGAAAAAAAAGTTTAAAAAAAAAGTTTAAAAAAAAAGATAAAAAAAGTGAGTTGTGCTCTGTTGAAGAGCTAAAAAACAACTGAATATTTCCTCGACTGCTCCAGAAGGTATACCAAACGCATACGATCGAAATAAAAAGTTATAAAACTCTGATTTATGATTTTTTGGATAACAATTAGTTGGTCCCACTTCCTTTAAGGGATGCTTTTGATATTTGCCTGAGTCACAATTAGTTGGTCACACTTTATTTCCGGAATGCTTTGATGTTCGCTTAACAATAGAGAGATATTTGGTCACACTTATGTCTGGAATGCTTATCTAAAGAATTATCTGGTCACACTCAATTTCTCATTTATTTCTCAATGTATTAAAGAAACAAACGATCTTATCAGAAATTCAGCAATCACTGATGCTTACATATGATACATATGAATTTTTTTATTGTTTAAGCGCCCCAAAAGAAAGTTCTATTGAGCTTAGTACAGGGTATTTAATAGGCCAGCAACTTCAACCGTGCGATGCTACTTGTTTTTGCCAGCTTCGTGTTGTTTATGAAGTTTTTGAGAGCAGATTGCATGTGACAGTAAATGAAATGCAATGAAATCGAAAATAAAATTCTATTCCTCTCTTAAGATGAGTTTACAATAAAATACCAAATGAAAACACATGAAAAATACTGACTAATTGATAGTAGTTTTTTATTCTAGCTCAGAAATCCGTTCTCATTTTATCTAGAAAGTATTCAATATATTGATTCTGCGATCTATTCAATCTACGGGCATTTCCAACGCACTCCTCGAAGCCAGCCTCATTGTTCATCCGCTTGAAGGCGCCGGCCTTATAGAGCCAGGCACGCAAGCAGCGTCCATCCAATTTGTTCAGAACATAGTCAAGATACATTATAGGCCGTTTATAATCGCGTTTCCTATAAAAATATGTATATAATTATTGAGGTATTTAATTGTTGGAGACATTGCCAGCTACTCACTTGATGTTGCACGGAGCGCGATTCGCAAAGAGTATCGGGGAATAGACTATATAATTCATGGCTCTGCAATACTACTCAATTGCTTTATCGAAGTTGTTCTTGCGATAGTCCGAATTACCCAGTCTAAATTAAAGGGTATATAACTAGATTTAGGAGTATACTTTCAGGGTATTTCATGCATTTAACCTCAAAATTTTTGGTATAAACGAAAGTGGAAAAGTTTCCAAACTCTGGGCGGATTTTGTTTTAACCCATATGTTTGGTCGAAACAATTACATGTAGTTTTACAGAGTATATCGAGAAACTGTATGAATTTAACTAGTCGAATCCGATTATTCTGTGCAAGCGCCCGCAGCCACATTCTCTTTGTGTCCCTACAAAAGGCGGCCCAAGCAAATGGAAATGGCAAAAAGTGCTGGCGGAAAATTGAAATTGCACGAAACGCAGCGAAACAAAAGCGAGTCCTGCCAGCAAATTTAGGAATCGTTTGCTGTCCCCAGGATACAAAAGCACACACAAAACACAAAAAAAAAAGAAAACACACTGAACAACATGAAAAATGCAGGCCCATTGTGCAATAGCTGACTGCTCACTTTGCAGCGAGAAAGGGGCGGCAGGAGTCAGGGGGAAGGCAGGGAGGGAGATGCAATCTAAAACTGGAAGGAGCAGTAGGAGAAACGAGATAGAAATGGTACATGCGCTAGAGGGGGTACTGGTACTGAAACTGAAACTGGAGCTGGAGCTGGAGCACTCGGTTAATTATCTTTTTTTGTGGCGGATTTCTTTTAGTTGCCAATATCAATAGCTATTAAACAGCTGAAACTATTTACCAGCTAAAGAGCGAGGAAAAGAATTTAAATGTTGATTCAAAATAATTATAATAATTTACGTTTTCTAACAAAGGAAAAGAGAAATTTACTAAGAAAATACCAGAGAATTCCCTTCTCATAGCCTCAAAAAAAAACCAATCTTTTATGGCCACAAAACCAAATAAATTCCCAAAATAAATATTAACTCGTGTTTGTGTATTTTTCGAGCTGTTTGCACTTTTATTATGTGGCTTACATCAGGCAGGGGCAGCGAGAAGGGGGGTGGATAAAATATATAATAAAAAAAATATGCCCCGTTGTGTCTGGTTGCCTGGTTGCCGGGTGTCACAAAAGGAATTCCATATGAAATTCCAGCAAAACGAAATTTATGACTCTTTTTTTGATATTTTTTATTTATTTTTATTTATTTATTAATAAATCGACTAATTGCAGTCGATTAAAGGATTACAAAAGATTAATGTAATTATTATATAATTTAAATTAAAATCTAGAAATTAATTAAATTAAAATTTACAAGTAAGATTAAAATTGAATTACATTTAAGCCTTATGGGGTATTAAAATCAATCAATTTTTATGGTCCAACATTTGTTGCACAGGATTGGGGAAAACCCAAGCAAAAAACCCAATCAGACCAGGAAAAAAGGCGAAAAAGAAATATAAAGATTGTTGAAAATAGAATGAAAAAAGAACATAATAGACAAAAGGATAGAAAGAAAGAGAGTAATAAAGTAAGATAACACATCACATGGACATACATAATAAACAATGTGACCGTGTGCCCCAATTTGATGGAACCGAGGATCCATAGTAGATGGAGTAGATGCGTCAATGTATCGCGCTTCAATCCAAGCCATTGCTGTGGCGAAAATAATTAATAATTATAATGCAGATACCCGACATAGAACTACATCTATTTCTACATTAAAAAAAAATATATCAAAAATCAATCGAGTATTGAAAAATCAGAATCTCGAGATTTTGAGCGGATTCTCGGTAGGTATCCGGACTTTTTTAGTGATATATTAAATTATAATAAAAAAAAAGAAAAACAGAGAGAAAAGAGGACAATTCAGGAAAACACCAACCAAAAAAGAAGCAGTGCTGCCAAGGCAGCAACCACGTCAACCAATTAATGATTGGGGTTTTCCCGAAGATAGAATAGAAGAGCAGATTTTAGGTGTAAGAGAGAGAGTTCTAAAGAGATAACGTGATAAAATTCGTTATAGTTGGAGCACAGCACACGGAATCGATTGTGCAACGCATAGTCAGTTGTGCAATTAGATAAAAATAAGGGATAATAATTTCTTGTTAGTCTACGTGGAACATGAAAGTTAAGACGAGATAATAGAAAAGGAGAGCTAATGTCACCGATAATTAATTTATGAAGAAAAATAATACCAAGGATAGTTCTACGGTTAGTTAATGAAGGGAGATCAATGAGTAAGAGCCTATCAGAGTACGGTGGAAGACGGCGATCGGGATCCCAGTTTAAGCCACGAAGGGCAAAGAGGAGGAATTGCTTCTGAATGGATTCAATACGAACTTGATGGATTCCATATTGAGGACTCCAAACACATGAACAATATTCTAGTATGGGGCGAACTAGAGAAGTATAAAGGATTTTGGTAACAAAGGGATCATTAAACTACTTGGACCAAAGTTTAATGAAGAACACCCTTGGCTTTGTTAGTTATAGAGGAGATATGCAGAATGAAACTAAGTTTGGCATCAAAAAGTACACCAAGGTCTTCCACAGTCGTTATACGTTGCAAGGGTACATTGTCAAGCGTATACGTGACTAAGTGTGGAGTAATTCGACTAAAAGTCATAAACAAGCATTTAGAAATATTTAAATGCAACTTATTAGCCTGACACCAAAGATGCATGGAGTTACAGTCATCTTGCAGACAAATATATTTAGAAGGATCGTTGTAAGAAAGAATAACTTTCACATCATCAGCATATATCAGGATGCGTGAGTAGGACAAAATAGATGGCAGGTCATTAATAAATAATGTGAAAAATAATGGACCAAGATGACTACCTTGCGGCACACCCGAAGTAACAAATACGGGTTTAGAAATTTCGGATCTCAACAGAACTCTTTGGGTTCTGTTTTTTAAATAAGAGGAAATCCAAGTCAGAAGTGTGGGGGGGAATCCAATTCGATCTAGCTTGAAGATTAAAAGATCATGATTTACAGAGTCAAATGCTTTACTGAAATCAGTATAAATGACATCTGTTTGCATTCTACTTAGGAATGCATCATTCACCAATGATGTGAATTCAAGCAGATTAGTCGTGGTAGTCCGACTCTTAATAAAGCCATGTTGAAAAGGGCAAATTATCGACTTACAGACGTGCTGCAAAGATGATGTTACAATTTTTTCGAATAATTTTGGGATTGCAGAAAACTTTGCAATTCCTCTGTAATTCGATATATCGGATTTAGCTCCCTTTTTGTGAATTGGAATAATATATGATTCCTTCCAAAGACATGGAAAAACAGCGGAATCAAGAGATAAGTTAAAAAGTTTGAGTAGCGGAAGATGTAGAGAGCTCCAGCATTCTCTGAGTACGCAACTTGGGATATTGTCGGGCCCAGGAGAATATGAAGATTTTAAAGTTTTCATTGCTGTAACTAGATCGTTATCAGTAATGATAGGAGAAAATAAAGAGTTAGAGGAAGAAATAGGATAAGGATAAGGGTAAGCGATATTGTTAATGGAAGAAGTGTAAGTAGATTGAAAGAAATTTGCAAAAAGGTTAGCACTAGTAAAGTCATCCTTGGATCCCTCATTTTTCAGAAAAAATGTAGGAGGCATAGACGAGCTGTTACGCTTAGAATTTACAAATTTATAAAACAGTTTAGGATCCCGCTCAAACTGATTCCTGCAGCGCATAAGATACTCATTATAGCATTGAGAGTAAAGAATTTTTTTAAAAAAGCTTGAAATTTAATTAAAGAGAAGAAATTTAGATTTAGCAATAGAATATTTAGAAAAATCAATATTAGATCCTGAGAGTTTAAATTTCTTAAATAGCTTAGTTTTAATATTTTTTAAAAGTCGACGTGTAAACCAGGGAGGCTTGGATGAAACAGGCAATACAACACTACTTGGAATGCAGATATCAAGAAGTGAGTTAATAGTGTCATAGAAGTGGGTTAGAGCAAAATTTATATCAACCGAATTGTATAGAGTAGACCAATCAGCTGAGGAAAGAAGTTGATTAAGCAAGGAAAAATTTCCCTTGCGAAAACAACGGCGGGTTTTACTAATAGGTTTAGATATTGGTTTAGTCGACGTGGAAATTGATAGAGAAACATCTACGGTAGGATGAAAGGAGTCTTCAGGAAATACTAATGGACAAGATCTTGACACACTGGTAGAAGTGCAATCGTTGACAAAAATAAGATCAAGCATTCTGTCAAGATTATTAGGAATCGAGTTTATTTGAAAAAACGAAAGGTCATACAAGGAATCTAAAAAGTCATGTTGTGCAGAAGGCACAAGATAATTAGATTTCCTAAAGAGAGACCACTGGATATTAGGCAAATTGAAATCGCCTAAAACGACAAACATATCTTTATCACGTACTAGTGTTGATATATATTCAATACGAAACGATACCTTAACGGCAACTATTTCCACATCAGGAGGTGAAACAGATAAAGTAATTGACTCGGACCGAAGGCAAGAATTAACTGCAATGAGTACCCCACCACCACGACGAGTTATTCTATCTTTTCTGTAGGATGTAAAAGCTGTAGAAAAAATTTCAGAATTTGAAATTGAGAAATTAAGCCACGTCTCAGAAAAAGCAATAATTTGAGACTCGTAGGAAGAACTTTGTAAAAATACATTTTTAAGCTTAGACACTAGACCTCTAACATTCTGATAACATTTACTGATATGTAGTAAATCCTGAGATCGATCTAGTTTTTTGGAGGATTATTACTAATGGTTGCTTGCGAAAGAGAGCCAATGGCTTGAAGATTGACAGGCACCGGACGAGTGCTTTTTTTTATAATGAAATCATGAACAATTATTTGTGGAGGCCAGAAATTTGGATCACAAATAAGTGAGAATGTGTCTGATGGAACGTTAATTTTGAAGGAGGCTATTTCCCTAAGTTCAGAGAAATTAAATTTAGATACTGATACATTGCTTGAAGATTTGCTGGCAATATAGGCAGCAATAGCTTCACATGTAGTATCAGCTGAAAGTCTACATACGAAAATTTGCTTACGCGGTGCAACAACAGTAAGCAAAGGAGTCGGGACAGGGTCAGAACCCTGAACAGTTACCGAAGCTGGAAGCACAGTTATGGCTGCAGTACCAGGATGGGCTGTAATTGAGGCAGTTGACGGGGATGAAATCGCAGACACCAACTGAAGTGGAGCTGCAACGGCAGCCGGAGCTGGAGGAATCACCCAATGCTACTCGGTGGCTGAGTGCCTCTTCCTCCCTCTCTCTTGCTTCTTTCTCTCCTTCTCCCGCTTCTTTCTCTCCTTCTCCGTTAAGTGTTTTACAATGCTCATACAAAGCGCACATCATCCATGTCGAACGCAGGCCTTAATATATGCCCAAGGCCGAGATACTGCCAAGTGTAGTAGTGGCTACCTCTTTCTACCGACCACATACAACAACTCTATATACATATGAATATTTTTGTATGTATTGGGGTGTCTTTCTGTGCTGGAGAGCATCTGCGAGTGGCTTAATCCAGCTGACAGGCATTGCCGATGGCAGCATTTCAATGCATTTCAATGAATCAAGTAGGGAGGTAATTGAAAATCAAAGCCAGTAAAAATCCAAACGTTGCTGGTTGCTTTTAGTTTCAGTTAGTAAAAAAATGTCAGTAAACCGATTTTAGGCTTTAACACACAGACTACCAATATGATGAATGGGCCTTTGTTAAATTACTCCCCTCAACGCACAGCCAACAATCACAGCTCTGATATTCATATATATCTAAGTATATAGCTCATTTTCAGTTCTCAGCCAGGATATAGTATTCGAAATATATTCCTATATCATAAACCATAAAGCTATATAACAAGGGATTGTAAAACACTAATGAAATTGGGCTGATAATCGAATGGAATATAGCAATTCAGATTCAATTATTGCTGTACAGATTTCCACCCAACAGTTGGCAAAATAGGAAAATATTTGAGAAGCACTTCCAAAACTCCATTTATAGCTGTTTTCCCGCTCTGAGTTTTCTTTTTTTTTTCACGTGACGAGGCCAAGCTGCAACAGCGCTCAAAAGCAGCAGAGGCCAAAGCAGCGTGTGCCACTGTGCGGCAGTGTGGCAAGAACAGAAACACAGAAAACAGAGCAGAACTCAAATCTCAAAAAACCGTGCAGCAGTTTGACTGCGCCTTTTGCCAACTGTCTGCCTAATCCGCTTTGGTATGTCTGGAGAAGCCGCCTCATGTCAAATTTGCAGGCAAAGGCAAAACTCTGCTGACGCTGCGCCGTTTTCAGTTACAGTATTCACTTACTCCACCACTGTGCGCCGCCCAACGGCCATAAAAAGTTTTTGACGCGCGGCTTGTTCAGAGGCAGCAAATTTTCCATTGTAGGAAACTTTAATCCCGCTTAAATTATAAATGGCACATTTGGTTTCTCTATCTCTCTTCCTCTCTGAGCATTAGAATAGGGATGAGGATGGAGCTGCGGGGAAAGGGATTGAAGATGGGTCTGTCAGGCTTTGGCTACACTCGAATGCTTGACAATTGCTTGTTGTCGCAAGCTTGCCACAGAGGCAAACACACAAAACACTTTGTAGCCTTTATTTGGGAGACAGATCGGAGCCAAGGAGCAGAAGCACCAGAAGCAGCACAAGAAGAACTGAGCCGGAAGAAATGCACTGCACTAAACAAAATTTTACGAGCTACGAGCAATCCGACCTACGACTTCTTATCCCCGCCAAATGTGCCCTACTCACAAGGGAGCAGTGCTGACGATTTAGCCTTTTTCTGAAGAGATATGTCGACATTTAATTAGAATTTGCTCTTCTTAATTTCTCAGAGAAACACCTCGTTTGTTCCTTTGAAATTCTTTGTTTTTGAATGGGTAATCTTTACTCTTTCGGGCAACCTTTTGAATGACTTCTTATACCCGCTAAACTTGCCCAACTCCCAAGGGAACAGAGCTGACAATTTAGCCTTTTTGTAGCCCTGTATATATTAGAAAGTCTTCTTTTGTATTTTTAAGAGAAACAAGTCGTTTATACTTTGTTCACTAGGGAACAGAGCTGGCGTTTTTAGCCTTTTTGACTGAAAATTCTCCACTTTTTTCTACTCTTATTTTTTATATAAATAAGTCAACGATTTTGTCAGCCGCAAAACACTTTTGTTTTTTGCTCCTATTAATCCGCTTACTCGCGTTTTGTATTTTAATTGGTCGGATTAACGTGATTGCATCATAAAAATATTATAAAATATTCAAAGTTTTTTTTTATAAATCTGTGGGTTTCACTAATTGTTTATTATCTTAATAAAGCTTCAAATTAAATATAATTTTTTTTTTGTCAAGATCGAACTAATATGTCTTACAGCTGCTATAGGAACAATCGGCCAAAATAATTATTTTCTTTAAAGAACAATTTTTAGATGGCTATTCCAGTTTGGAAGGCTATCTATTATTCGGTGCACAGAAAATTGCATATCTCTTCTAGCTTGATATTATTATTATTTAAGGCCGGAAATTAGTTTTAGTTTATGCATAGCAGAACGATTTGCCGTCGATAATAGAGAATATTTTTTATAATTATAAAAAGGCTGCAAGCCATTAAGAAAAGCAAAGCGGAGTTTCGTTTTGCGTCTCATTTCGGTTTAAAATTCAAATGGCTCAAAGCAGGCACAAATTATTTGTCATATTTTAACATTTATTTAATTTAATGAAAGAAAATATATAACTTGAAAATGACTCTATGTTCTCTAAAAGCTCAAAAATAGATTTGAATATCTAAATATTATTTTTGAGCCAGAACTAAAATATTGTTAGCCAGGCTCAAAGCGGTTCTGTTTGCAGTCCTGAATTTTATGGGATAAAAAAGAATAGGTGTGGCTTTCTCCTCGAGAAATACTACTTTTTCCTACTAAATATTATCCTATATTCAGCAGCGTTTATTCATTTAATTTCTTCACTTCTAATTCCTTATCAAAATGCTGTTTATTCAGCTAATTTTTTCAATTCCTTATCAAAACTTTGTTAGTTTTTTTACCAACAAGCCAGAGGCAACAATTTGGTATTCAACGAATAGGAGCTTATAATAATAATGCTTTAAGCTGTTATTAATGAGCTTTTTTGCAAAGTTTCCTTCTCTGTTTTTTTGGAAATTTGTATTTTTTGCTATTTTTTGTTGTTGGCTGTATTAAAGAAAGTCAATCACGTACTTTCAATTTATTTTGCATTCTTTATTCTGTGCTTTCTGTGTTGATTTTTCCTTTGTGCTCTGCTCTCTCACTCAGTATAACTTTTCTCCATTATTTTTCAAATTAATTGGCCAGCATTTGTGAAACAATTTCCGGTCAGGAATTTCAGTTGCATCTCGAGGCAAAAACACCAAATGGATTGGGTTGGGTGGGGCTGGATGGGGCTGGTTGAGTGGGAATAGAATTTGAATCCTTGCATATATTTCAATTTAGCATTCCATATGCACAAATAGATGAGCAAATAAACCAAACACAGGAGCAGCAGCAGCATCAGCAGCAGAGGTTAGGGTATAAAATTGGGTTGCTTTAGTTGGGTGGAGTTGTTTGTTTGAGTTGGAGTAGCAGAGGGAATCAAATGTTTTGATGCCAGGCTGAACATGTTTGTCCTTTTCTGCAATATTCTATGCATCGACTGGTTGAAATTTATGGAATTTCAAATGTTGACAAAAACACAAATAATTTAAATAACGAAACACTCTACTCATATGTTTTATTCGTATGCCCCGACACGTTCCCATTCCCTTTCCTTTGGCAACCTCCTTTGACACTGGCACGTGCGGCGTCATCTCTTTGCTCTTTACTCTCTACTCTTTGAGCCCTCAGTGGGCCCATTTTAAGCATTTTCATCATTTTCACCTGCTGCTGGAAGACTTTCTCCGCCCTCCGGATTCGCATCCGTATCCGCATCCGCATCCGCACCCCATACTGTGTGAGTTATAACATGCTGGCTGTAATACTCTATGTATTCGTATTCGTATTTGTATTCGTATTCATAGCAAGCAAAGTTCTCATCCGCTCTGGGAATACTGCGACTACGACTACTCCTCATATATAGTTCTTCTTTTTTTTTGCTATAGTTACTGGCATGTTTTCCAATTTGACTCTTTGGCCTTCCTTTCCTCTCCTTTGCTCTCGATTTTGTTTATATTTTAGCAACATTTTATGACTTTTACTTGTGGGCACAATTTAAAGTTTGTTTGTTTTTATTTTATGTAGCAGAGTGTTGACTCTTTGATGATTTAGCGCTGAACCACTCGAAATATTTCATATTTTTAATATGGATGCAGTCAAAACTTCAATTTGTTATTAATCAATAAATTAATAAAATTAATTTATTTATTTCATTATTTTAATTAACCACTAAAGTTTTGTGTAAAGTTCAACAGCTATTATTCCCAAAAGCATGGAAATTTATTCAATTTTAATTGAGTTTTCTTTTGTATGTTTCTGGGTTCATATAAAAGTGAAGAGCAGCAGGAGCAGCAAGAAATTGAAATGAAATCTGCATTATAATTAAATAAAGTTTATTAATAAAAACACAAAAAATGAAAAGAAGGAAATCAAATAAACAACAAAAAGGGCAGCTAAACCCGCTCCATTTGTCACTTACAAGCAAATAAAAGAGCAAGAGAAATATATTTGAAATTCACAGAAAAACGTAAAAAATGTTTTATGGCATTTCAAAGCACTGAAACTGAGATATTTTCCAACATTCTTTTGTATGCATCATAGGTAATTGCTGTTGGAATTCGAGAAATATGAGCAGAATATTAATATTACCCGCTCAGAATTGTATATTTAAATAAAAACTCATTCGTTTACGTACAAATTTTAAATGGTTTCGTGTGATATTTCTGAAGCAATTTTGCTCTAATGGGTCTCTGATGTTGCTCGTAATTCGATGGTGACACCTTTCTCCATGGGTTTCCCTGTGGCTTATTTGTTCTTTTAGGTTCTCATCTCAATTTAGTATTCTTCATTTTTCGCAGAGGCAGTCTTCCATTGTAGTTTGCAGCATTATTTGCAACATTTCTCTGGGCAACATTTAATCAATCAACAGACTACAGCTGCAGGCTGCTTTTCCATATTTCTCCAATCGTCCTGGGCAGCCTCTTCTCAAGTTGATTCTAGTTCCTTCAACAATTGCTGATTACTTGGCCTGGCTGAAATTGGAAAACTGGAGAGACTGAGTAGCAGTAAATATATAAATAAAGTAAACCCCAAAAAAGTAATGTTGTTGACAAGTCTAGAGAAAAACGGCTATAAATTATCTCAGACAGTCTGGAAGATACAACAAATCTGTGGAATCCATAAACAACTTCTGCCTAATTGATCAATATGTTTTCAACTGTCGCTTCAGTGCGCGATTTGCATAACTCAAGCAGAACAAATTCAAAGAAAAGGGCTTTCCGCCTCATAAAAGGCAAACAGAAAAAAAACAAGCATACGTAGCGTGGTACTGGAATCTGATAATTACACCTGTAATTTTGATAGCCAACATAAGCTGTAGCTTAATTTTGCAGGCTTGCTTTTAATCCATTGCTGACTCCTGCGCTCTGACGTGGCTCTGAAAAGGAAATCAGTAATTTCTTAATATTTTGGGTCCTTGCAGCTTTATTTTCAACTGGCTGCGCTGCAATTTGCTCACTTCCTATGCGATTGCGAATTCGAGCATGGAGCCTGCTCCTTTCAGTGCTGAATTTAGCACGTCTGAGACGTTCACTTATTTTTATTTACTCATCGCTAATGCTAATTTTTAAAGTGATTTAGTGTAGCCAATACAAAAGCAAATCCAAAAAATAAAGAAAAACAGGCAAAGCTAGCCAAGAAAACAGAAGCAAGAACAACAACGAATGAAAAAAAATAAGATGAGAATTCGTTGCTTGACTTTGCAAGTTTTTTGTTTTGTTGCCGCAGCACATAAAATGAAAGAAAATAAAATATAAAATAAAATAAAATAAAATGTAACTGACAGGCATTGAAGAGGACGCGTTTTCTAACCGTTTTTCATCCCAACCCCCTGAATTTCTCTTCCTCCTCTCTTTTGTTTCCATGCATTGCATGTGCTGCAAAATATCCGTTCACTTACTTCCTTTTTTTGCCAGGAGTTCAAGGGTGCTTCCAGTTCCCAGCTCCCAGCTCCCAGTTGGCAGTTCTCAGTACTCGATTCTCGATTCGTGGTACTCGTCCTGTACTCCTGTGGCAGAACTGCTGCATATTTTAAGGCAAATCAACGTAATTCTTCAAGTTTGATTTCGTGTGTTTAGCTGCGTGTTTGAGTTGGCTTACTTAACCTAAAGCCGCTGCTGATGCCACTCATCGCAGGCATCTACTTAGGGCCGAAAAAAGCTAAGAAAAACAATAACAATGAATGTGCGATAATTTTACATTTTATCAAGTTTTTTTTCGTTTTGTTGGGGACTTTACCTTGCACCCAGCATTCGCCGTTGCCGTTGCGGCATGTTTACTTTGATCTCACATATAACAACAACAGCAGCAGAAACAACAACAACAAAAAACTACACATGAAAGCATAACTACCATTCACAGGCAGAATATTTAATACCCTTCGCTGAGAAACAATATTTAATTTCTATGAAAAGTCGGAAATTCTTTCCTCTTTTTCCGCAATCCTTTTCCATGTTTAATCAATCCTGTAAGATTAATTTTGTAACAGACTTTATGTTCTACTGATCGAGAAACATGTTCCAATTGAATGACCCAACTGTAATACCCTTGGGCAGTGTATAACGAACGAAAAACTAACTTTGCCAACTGATCAACTGTGATTTGCTTTGCTCGACGGCCTCAGCGATCAATGATCGCCACGCTCTTTCACGCCGCCGCTGCGGGCCCAGTCGGCTGTGGGTAGAGAAAAAAGGAAATGAAATCAAATCGAAATCCAAATCAAATCAAATTCAAATTAAATGCCGTTTTTTTTTTCTTCGTTTAACTGGATCTGGTTAGTCGTTGCGGCTAGCGGGATTTGCATAGCTATTTAGCTCTTTTTTCCACTGTAATTTTTGGCACGCACAGGCAGTGAATAGTTCAACTGTTCCCTCTACTATATGTAGCTCTATCTCGCTTACGCACTCGCTTAACAATGAGAAGATTAATTTATTGTATTAAGTCGGCAATTCGGTCTTTGATCTCGACTTGGCTGAGCGAGGTGTAAGGGTAGGCAAGCCAATGCGGTGGCAATGCCGCCACCTGAAGAACTAACCAGAATATTACGTATACGCCTTGACTACCAAGGCCACCACGCAAGCTGCTCATTTATAATTAATTAGCTCTGAAATTTTCCTAATGGGCATCAAAATTAAATAAATGGATTTTAAATTTCAGCAGCCATTTAAAGGCTCTATAAAACCTAACAAATTTTGCATCAATTTTGAATTATATCAAACAATAAAAATGGCTCACGACATTTTTGTATGAAAAAGAAGCTGAAGCCGCTCTTGATGCTCTTTAGTGCAGTATTTAGTATTTTCTGTAAATTGATTTTAGTATTATAATTTGTTGCTTCGTTTCATAAATTGACTAGACTTTTCCTGTGCCTTTTTAATGGGTAGAAGAGATGGAAACAAGGAGGAGGAAAGAGCCGAACTATACCAAAGTGTGTGAGTGCAATTTTCTTTGTGTGTGCGCTGTCAACTGTTAAATTTCGTGTGGTTGACTGATATTTTTTCCCATATTGTTGCTTCCCAGCGCTGTCTTTGTCATTGTTGTTGTTGTTGTCTTCTAATTGCTGGCTGCCGACCGTTGTCCTAGTGGCTGCAATAAAGCAGCGACACGTTTTGCAGGTGCACTTCACACGCAGTTGTAATAAACATGTAGTATCCTGCATATAAATTGTTGCATACTTTGTGGCGATGCCTTTGCTTTCGTTTTGCTTTCCTTTTGCCTTCGCCTTTTGCGCGCTTCAATTTTGAAGTGGCAGCAAAATGTTTAAACATGAAATCAACTGAGTTAAATGGAAGCTTAATGGGTAGAACGGAAGATGTAATATCTATATATATATATAAGCGAGGGGGGAGCTGCACAGACTTCGGGCTACGGTTTGTCTGTCTCCTCTTTTGAGCTTTGTGCTTGGCTTTTGTTAAGCAAAAAAGAAAGCAGACAAAAAAGAAAAGAGAGGCGCTTATGGTAAATCAATTTAAAACCAATTTTCGTTCGCTCCACTTTTAAGACAAGTGCACAGGAAGAAGACTCCGTTAGGGTCCTTGTGGTTACAGCAAATGAGTGGAGCTCAGAACTTTGCTACACGCTACGTATTAAATATTCATTACTCTAAGCTACTCTTCTGCTCTTCCACTTCACCTCTGCTCGTGACTAGTTGCTCTCTGTCTCTGAGCTATTCTCTTATAGCTCTACCTGCTGAAGTTAGTTCAGCTTCAGCTTAAGTTGATGCTAACCAGTTGGCTCTGCCTTCTTTTTTTTTTGTTTTGCCCACTTTTTGGTGGGTGTGGGTGACGCTATTTTTAAAGCTCATTTTAAAGACATATAATTCGAATTTCCTTTTTGCCAAGCTATCGTTTTCCCATTTTGCTGAAAGTGATGGGAATTTACAGATATATAAAACATATGCAACAAGAGCCGAGCCAAAGTTTAAGACTTGCCTAGTCTAACACACACACACATATTTAACACACACACCCACACACACTCTTAGAATAACAATAAGGTATAGTAAATTTGTAAATTTTAAATTTAAATTTAAACTTAAGAGAAATAAATAAGAATATAAAAAACACAGTCACAATATTTGATACTACAAATTGCGGTCAAATGCAGCGTGTAAATTGTTGCTTTGTTGCTGCTCTTTCTACTCTTTCGTATTTATTGGCCATATTAACTATGCTCTGTAAGAAATCAAACTGAAAAGTAGAAAATTCAATTTTTAATACATAAATCAGGTATTTTACTACTCCATTAGGCTTATGGCATAATACTTGAGAGTTGCTTAAACTGCCCGAAATCATATTTATTATAGAGCTAGAGCACCCTTGCATTGTATGTCCCTTTCCTGTGCGTATACGTAATTTTTTGGCGTAAATTTATTGATTCGTTTAATAGCTGCAATTAATAAATAGAAATTAATTAGATTTGGCACTGCAATGGATATTAATGCGAACATAGCGATTACTCTGTAATTCCCACCAGTTATTTTCTCATTTTATTTTTTGCGTGCTGTTGACGCAATTGCGAAGAGGTATTTTTATTTAAGGACTCGCTCGGTGTTATATTTATATTTAGGTTGGATTTGACAGGAAGTCAGGCGCTGGAATCAAGCGCAAGAAAGTACAAGTACAAATCCTTAAAGCGTTGCAGGCATTATTATTTCCCGATTGCCGTGTGCTTTCTTCTCATATATACAAGTATTTTTAGCCTGCGAAATTTGCATAAGCCGGCCTACATTAAATTATACATGTATATGTTTGCGGATGCGGATGTAGATGCGAATGCGGGTGCGGATACTGATAGTGGCAAGTGAAACTAATTAAAATGAAAAGCAGGCAATTGCCGTTGGCTTAACTAAGAAATTGGTTAGATCTTTTGGTCTGTGCACGTCGTCGAATCGAACACAAATAAATGATTAAATTAGAAACTGCTTGCCGCAAGCAATACAGGTTTGCCATTTGGTATTGTCTTTGGCTTAGCCAGGCTTGAATTGATGCCAACAATCAGAGCTGAGTTCTGTCGTTGTGTCGGTCTATCGGTCTGTCGGTCTGTGTATTAAATGATAGACTGTTTACCATTATTTCAAGTGTATTTAATTGATGAGTATCTAATTCGCTGCAGGAATCAGTTCGAGCGGGATCCTAAACTGTTGTATAAATTTGTAACTTCTAAGCTTGTCTATGCCTCCCACATTTTTCCTGAAGAATGAGGGCCCATTTACTGACTTAACTAGTGCTAACCTTTTTGCAAATTTCTTTCAATCTACTTACACATCTTCCATTAACAATATCGCTTACCCTCATCCTTATCCTATTTCTTCCTCTAACTCTCTATTTGCTCCTATCATTACTGATAACGATCTAGTTTCAGCAATGAAAACTAAAATCTTCATATTCTCCAGGGCCCGATAATACCCTAAGTTGCGTACTCAGAGAATGCTGGAGCTCTTTACATCTTCTCCACCTCAAACTTTTTAACTTATCTCTTAATTCCGCTGTTTTTTCATGTCTTTGGAAGGAATCATTTATTATCCCAATTCACAAAAAGGGAGCTGAATCCGATATATCGAATTACAGAGGAATTGCAAAGTTGTCTGCAATCCCAAAATTATTCGAAAAATTGTAACATCAACTTTGCAGCACCTCTGTAAATCGATAATTTCCCCTTTTCAACATGGCATTATTAAGAGTCGGTCTACCAACACTAATCTGCATTGGTGAATGATGCATTCCTAAGTAGATTGCAAACAATTTGTCATTTATACTCTATACAGTAAAGCATTTGACTCTGTAAATCATGATCTTTTAATCTTCAAGCTAGATCGAATTGGATTCCCCCCACTTCTGACTTGGATTCCCTCTTATTTAAAAAACAGGACCCAAAGACTTCTGTTGAGATCCGAAATTCCTAAACCCGTTACTTCAGGTGTGCCGCAAGGTAGTCATCTTGGTCCATTATTTTTTACATTATTTATTAATGACCTGCTATCTATTTTGTCCTACTCACGCATCCTGATGTATGCTGATGATGTGAAAGTTATTCTTTCTTACAACGATCCTTCTAAATATATTTGTCTGCAAGATGACTGTAACTCCATGCATCTTTGGTGTCAGGCTAATAAGTTGCATTCAAACATTTCTAAATGCTTGTTTATGACTTTTAGTCGAATTACTCCACACTTAGTCACGTATACGCTTGACAATGTACCCTTGCAACGTATAACGACTGTGGAAGATCTTTTGTACTTTTTGATGCCAAACTTAGTTTCATTCTGCATATCTCCTCTATAACTAACAAAGCCAAGGGTGTTCTTAGATTCATTAAACGTTGGTCCAAGGAGTTTAATGACTCCTTTGTTACCAAAATCCTTTATACTTCTCTAGTTCGCTCCATACTAGAATATTGTTCATGTGTTTGGAGTCCTCAATATGGAATCCACCAAGTCCGTATTGAATCCATTCAGAAGCAATTTCTCCTCTTTGCCCTTCGTGGCTTAAAATGGGATCCCTATCGCCGTCTTCCACCGTACTCTGATAGGCTCTTACTCTTCATTAACTAACCGTGGAACTATCCTTAGTATTATTTTTCTTCATAAATTAATTATTGGTGACATTAGCTCTCGTTTTCTATTATCTCGTCTTAACTTTGATGTTCTTCGTAGACTAACAAGAAATTATTATCCCTTATTTTTATCTAATTGCACAACTGACTATGCGTTTCACAATCGATTCCGTGTGCTGTGCTCCAATTACAACGAATTTTATCACGTTATCTCTTTAGAACTCTCTCTCTTACACCTAAAAAATCTGCTCTTCTGTTCTATCTTTGGGAAAACCATAATCATTGATGGGTGACGTGGTTGCTGCCTTGGCAACATTACTTCTTTTTGGTTGGTGTTTTCCTGAATTGTCCTTATCTTACTTTATTACTCTCTTTCTTTCCATCCTTTTTTCTATTTTCATTCTATTTTCAACAATCTTTATATTGCTTTTTCGCCTTCTTTCCTGGTCTGATTGGGTTTTTTTGCCTGGGTTATTCCCAATCCTGTGCAAAAAATGTTGGACCATAAAAGAAAAAAAAATTAATTTGTATTTAAAAAAAAAAAAAAATTAATTTGTATTTAATACCCCAGAAGGCTTAAATGTAATATCTTACTTATAAATTTTAATTTAATTAATTTTCTAAATTTTAATTTAATTTATATAATAATTATTTTTATCTTTTGTAATTCATTTATCGACTGCAATTAGTCGATTTAATAATAAATAATTGTGTGTTAGTAGGACTCAACTCATATTTAGTTGTATGGCAAATGGAAATTTCAGTTGCCACATTACCATCAGCAGGAGCAGCAGCAGCAGCAGCAGCGGCACTTCCAAATATAATTTGCTTACGTCTCAAATTCAGTGGTCTGATTTGGCATAACATACTTTTCAGCACCTTGCCTGATTCTTTGTTTGCCACTTTGAGTTGTAGTTGTATTCGTATTCGCGTTGTTATACCCATTAAAAATAGTATGAAGAGTATATGCAGCTAGTGCAAGTATACGTAAATGGCAAAAATGATCAGGAGCCAATCTAATTCTATGCGAATGAGTGAGCCATTGTTTCTCAGAGACACTCAGAGTTAAGGCGAACAGTTTTGCACTTGTTACTGGGTATGCCCATAGTCGAGCACAGTAGCTGCTTCTTGTAGCTTTTGTCGAAAAACAAGTCCCAAAGTCTCCTGCTTATTACATGAAGTAAACACATGTGCATTCATACGCCAGAAGGACCGCGTAGTTGTCTGGGCGTGGCTGCATGTAAATCTGCAAACACGTCTTCTCTGTGAATTGGAAACTGGAGGAATTCGAATACAGAGAGGAGGAGGAGTAGCAGATCTTCTCTCTTGTCTCCGGGGCACGCTTAAAGCCAGCTTAATTTTTCATGTGGTTGCGGCAATAACTAAGAGGGTTCCCAGCTTGACTATTCCTGGTGCTTGCTCCTGTTGTTGCCGCTTACTTTATCTAATTTATTTTAATTCTTGACGCCCTTTCCAGTTACCAGTTTGAGTAGATCCTTTTCCTTTTCTTTTCTTTTCCCTGCTAATATTAAGATTTATACAAGTGCCAATGCACACAGATTAGCATCAACAAATGACTGCAGTTTTCCAAAGGCAGAGAGAGGGTTGCAACAGCTCTGGAAGAACTTAATATTTAGTCCATTTCTGTGCATAAAACTGTGAGAAAAAAATGGAATTAAATAATGAATAGACGGAAAAAAAGTTGCCAAATAAACTGAGCTGGATAAACATTGTGCGATTAGGTTAGTTTTTCTGGCTAATAAATAAATGAAATAGGTAGAAAAGATGCTGTGCACTATCTTAATCATAAAACTGCCCTCGCTGTATTACATTGTTCAAGACGTGTCTTTGGGTTGTCAACTGAGCAGGTCCTACACATTAATGGTCAATCAAAGCGTTCGAAGCAAGCTCCTTTTTTTATTTTTATTTATACATTTTTATCTCTTTTTGCGTTATTGTAGTCAGATACATGACAATGGCAAGAAAAATTGCATGAGCTTAAATAAAAGTGCTATCATCGCTGGCCCATACTGGTATTCACCGGTTTTATATTGGGTCTGGCTTGGGTTTAGTTTGGGAGTTGTGTCATTGCCAGATGCAGGAGACTCGAGTGGAGTAGGAGAGGGAGAGGTAGAGCAGCGGGATAGAGCGGGGGCTGATGGTAAATCAATGACGCACACGCAGCGCGGCAGCAGCAGCGAAGCGAGAAATTTGGCTGCAGTCGATTGACTGGGATTGAGATAAAGCAGCGCCACAGTTGGCTTGTTTTAGTTGGGCTACTGGAATTGTCTGAGTGGATGCCACGTTTCATTCGGGCCACGTTCGCCAGGAGGCCATCTGTATCTGTAGCTGTAGTATTTGCTTGAAAGTAATTATCTATTTCTTACACCTGAAAATGCGTCTCGATTTTGTGGTATTTCATGCTCTACTTTCAACTGCGAGCAACTTGAATAATTTTCAAATTTGACAGCGCACATATGAAGCACATTTGCTCAGTTTGCTAGCCAATGCCATGCCTAATGCACGCCCACTCGCAGGCCCCAGAACGGAAGCTGCAACGGAAACAGTCAACGTGGTTGGGCGTTTTAAATTTGAGTCTCAGTTTAAGGCAACCTGTCAGGTTACCTGCTATTGTATTTGTATTCTATTGTTCACTCTAGCTCTCTGCCTTTGCTTCTTCCTCTCTCTTCACAGTCTATCTCTGTTCAGTGTGCATAATGTATTTGACTCCAGGGCATTACGGCGAAACGCAGGCGGCAAAAGGATATCGTAAAACGTATCGTCACAGTTTACGTATCCTATTAAGTGTGGAAATTACTTTCATATGCACATTTTGATTTCCTACTTGCAACCTTTCTCAATGCAACAACATTCACTGATGGCTGCTGATATTGTCCCAAGAGTTACACACATACAGGAGCAACAATGACAACAACGACGACGACGCTGGCTCACAGGAAGAACAACTGAAAATGCAATTGCTTGGAATTCAATTAGGGACTCTAGAATACACCGTTTGTGTAGTACACGAATGAAGAATACGAAAGCAATCCGCATTGGACAATGATTTGAAACCCGCTTGGAACTGCTAGAAATCTGATAGAAACTGCTCTCTAATGAAGGACAAGGCTTTTGCATCGAAGCTCTGCTTCCCAAACCACTACCAGAGATTAGTGCGTATCTTTGCCAAGTAAATAAAAGCAAATCCTATGCAAATATATTTATAAAATAGAGATTTAAATTTAGATTAAATTAACTCATTTCTTATCCTTCTCCGCATAATAAAATTACACAAATTTACATAATATTTACATAATATTGTTTGCACAAAACTCCTGAACAAAGCATTTTGTGTTGCATTACATTTGGAACAATAAACATAAACAATAAACATGTTAATATAAATATAAAATATATATAATAATGCGAGTATATAAGCTGGCTTTGTTTATGTTTTACCCACACATTCCTTGTATCTTTTATATAAACAGCTCATTACCTTGACACGAACTGCGAGTCAATGGAAAATGTATAAATTTAGAATTAATAAACATGCGCAGTAAAAACTACCAAGGAAAGGGTATCTACGGCGCATCGACTACTCAATACCCTTGCGGAGTGGAAGCTGTTGTTTATTTTGATGGATTGTTGTCATCCAGTCGATTCCTGAAAAGACCCTACCAAATTCATTTAGCTGAGAGACTGGTTTGCATATAGATGAACAGACGGGCAGGCAGACTTACGGATCGACTTTTCTGAAGGTTTTTATTGATTATTATATGCTCTTCCCAGTCGTAGGGACTCTAGAATACACCGTTTGTGTAGTACACGAATGAAGAATACGAAAGCAATCCGTATTGGACAATGATTTGAAACCCGCTTGGAACTGCTAGAAATCTGATAGAAACTGCTCTCTAATGAAGGACAAGGCTTTTGCATCGAAGCTCTGCTTCCCAAACCACTACCAGAGATTAGTGCGTATCTTTGCCAAGTAAATAAAAGCAAATCCTATGCAAATATATTTATAAAATAGAGATTTAAATTTAGATTAAATTAACTCATTTCTTATCCTTCTCCGCATAATAAAATTACACAAATTTACATAATATTTACATAATATTGTTTGCACAAAACTCCTGAACAAAGCATTTTGTGTTGCATTACATTTGGAACAATAAACATAAACAATAAACATGTTAATATAAATATAAAATATATATAATAATGCGAGTATATAAGCTGGCTTTGTTTATGTTTTACCCACACATTCCTTGTATCTTTTATATAAACAGCTCATTACCTTGACACGAACTGCGAGTCAATGGAAAATGTATAAATTTAGAATTAATAAACATGCGCAGTAAAAACTACCAAGGAAAGGGTATCTACGGCGCACCGACTACTCAATACCCTTGCGGAGTGGAAGCTGTTGTTTATTTTGATGGATTGTTGTCATCCAGTCGATTCCTGAAAAGACCCTACCAAATTCATTTAGCTGAGAGGCTGGTTTGCATATAGATGAACAGACGGGCAGGCAGACTTACGGATCGACTTTTCTGAAGGTTTTTATTGATTATTATATGCTCTTCCCAGTCGTAGCAACCTCTTTTGATGTGTTACAAATTAGATGACAAAGCTACAATACTCTTTGCCAGGGTTAACATATTTTTAATGGTCAAATTTATAATTAAATATTTCTAAGCAGGAAAGTGGCAGTCTAGAATGCTCGAAGAATAGATACCCCTTAATAGATTTCTCATATAGATATACATTTTTGCTGCTACTATTTCGAGGAGAGGGTATCATATTATTACGTTAATTACAATTACATTGTAACAATAAATAAGTGCTGCATAGACTTGATTGTGATTTATAACATAATAAATTATATTTGAAATCAGTGAATCAGATGATTCAGTTTCACTCGATTCACTACGTTCGTTTGTCATTCCGCAGTCGGCATGCAAATGTGACAAAAAAATATCTAAAACTAAAAGTAACAGACTACAAGTTACCCTGGAAAGCGGGCAGTTTTATAAAATATGATCCTCTCTCTTTGACACTCAATTTTGAATCCATTTCAGTTTAAAATTTCCAGGAAAATTTATGAAAGTTGAAGTGTAGAAGGGAATTCACAATTAATTCAATTATTTTGCTTTGACTTGAATCAATCTATTTTTGGTCTTGATGCCACTGCAAATCTTTCATCTGCAATATCTTGCTTTTTTTAGTTTAGCTATCTTTATAATATATACATATATATATTTCACAAACGATTTTACATGCAACAAAGGAAAGCAAAAACGCCTCACTGCATGCAACAATATGCAAGTCAAGTAGAACACAGCGTTGCCATATAGTCGTCCTCCGAGTGCGACTGCGAGTGCGAGTCCTTTTTCTAACTGCAGCAGCTTGACTTTGCACCTTGATGCAATTTACTGTAAAAAATTGCAGCCTGGCATTTATTTCAGTTCAGCTTTCTTCAGCTCTTCCCCCATATAGAAAAAAAAGAAAAGTCAGCTTTATTTTGCTGCTTGTTGAGTACAGCACTTTTCGTCAATAGAGTAAAAAATAAAACATATAAATCCCTTTAAAGGGTATCAAATAGCATGCCCCGTTTGAGGCACTTCACTCAGCTGCAGAGCTGGCTGCACGTGGAACGAGAGGCACAGAGAGACTCCGAGATTGGCACAGTGGCATATGTTATGCCATTAAATTGCGATTCCTTTCGATTTGCGCTGCTTTCCTTGCCCATTTATCTTGTAGCTCCTTCCTGCAGTCTTCTGCCTCTACTCTCTCTCTCTCCGTCTCTTCCTCGCTGAGTGTCTCTTGTGTGTGCTGTGCTGTGCTGTGTATTTACGTCTCAAATTCAGTGGTCTGATTTGGCATAACATACTTTTCAGCACCTTGCCTGATTCTTTGTTTGCCACTTTGAGTTGTAGTTGTATTCGTATTCGCGTTGTTATACCCATTAAAAATAGTATGAAGAGTATATGCAGCTAGTGCAAGTATACGTAAATGGCAAAAATGATCAGGAGCCAATCTAATTCTATGCGAATGAGTGAGCCATTGTTTCTCAGAGACACTCAGAGTTAAGGCGAACAGTTTTGCACTTGTTACTGGGTATGCCCATAGTCGAGCACAGTAGCTGCTTCTTGTAGCTTTTGTCGAAAAACAAGTCCCAAAGTCTCCTGCTTATTACATGAAGTAAACACATGTGCATTCATACGCCAGAAGGACCGCGTAGTTGTCTGGGCGTGGCTGCATGTAAATCTGCAAACACCTCTTCTCTGTGAATTGGAAACTGGAGGAATTCGAATACAGAGAGGAGGAGGAGTAGCAGATCTTCTCTCTTGTCTCCGGGGCACGCTTAAAGCCAGCTTAATTTTTCATGTGGTTGCGGCAATAACTAAGAGGGTTCCCAGCTTGACTATTCCTGGTGCTTGCTCCTGTTGTTGCCGCTTACTTTATCTAATTTATTTTAATTCTTGACGCCCTTTCCAGTTAGCAGTTTGAGTAGATCCTTTTCCTTTTCTTTTCTTTTCCCTGCTAATATTAAGATTTATACAAGTGCCAATGCACACAGATTAGCATCAACAAATGACTGCAGTTTTCCAAAGGCAGAGAGAGGGTTGCAACAGCTCTGGAAGAACTTAATATTTAGTCCATTTCTGTGCATAAAACTGTGAGAAAAAAAATGGAATTAAATAATGAATAGACGGAAAAAAAGTTGCCAAATAAACTGAGCTGGATAAACATTGTGCGATTAGGTTAGTTTTTCTGGCTAATAAATAAATGAAATAGGTAGAAAAGATGCTGTGCACTATCTTAATCATAAAACTGCCCTCGCTGTATTACATTGTTCAAGACGTGTCTTTGGGTTGTCAACTGAGCAGGTCCTACACATTAATGGTCAATCAAAGCGTTCGAAGCAAGCTCCTTTTTTTATTTTTATTTATACATTTTTTTCTCTTTTTGCGTTATTGTAGTCAGATACATGACAATGGCAAGAAAAATTGCATGAGCTTAAATAAAAGTGCTATCATCGCTGGCCCATACTGGTATTCACCGGTTTTATATTGGGTCTGGCTTGGGTTTAGTTTGGGAGTTGTGTCATTGCCAGATGCAGGAGACTCGAGTGGAGTAGGAGAGGGAGAGGTAGAGCAGCGGGATAGAGCGGGGACTGATGGTAAATCAATGACGCACACGCAGCGCGGCAGCAGCAGCGAAGCGAGAAATTTGGCTGCAGTCGATTGACTGGGATTGAGATAAAGCAGCGCCACAGTTGGCTTGTTTTAGTTGGGCTACTGGAATTGTCTGAGTGGATGCCACGTTTCATTCGGGCCACGTTCGCCAGGAGGCCATCTGTATCTGTAGCTGTAGTATTTGCTTGAAAGTAACTATCAATTTCTTACACCTGAAAATGCGTCTCGATTTTGTGGTATTTCATGCTCTACTTTCAACTGCGAGCAACTTGAATAATTTTCAAATTTGACAGCGCACATATGAAGCACATTTGCTCAGTTTGCTAGCCAATGCCATGCCTAATGCACGCCCACTCGCAGGCCCCAGAACAGAAGCTGCAACGGAAACAGTCAACGTGGTTGGGCGTTTTAAATTTGAGTTCAGTTTAAGGCAACCTGTCAGGTTACCTGCTATTGTATTTGTATTCTATTGTTCACTCTAGCTCTCTGCCTTTGCTTCTTCCTCTCTTTACAGTCTATCTCTGTTCAGTGTGCATAATGTATTTGACTCCAGGGCATTACGGCGAAACGCAGGCGGCAAAAGGATATCTTAAAACGTATCGTCACAGTTTACGTATCCTATTAAGTGTGGAAATTACTTTCATATGCACATTTTGATTTCCTACTTGCAACCTTTCTCAATGCAACAACATTCACTGATGGCTGCTGATATTGTCCCAAGAGTTACACACATACAGGAGCAACAATGACAACAACGACGACGACGCTGGCTCACAGGAAGAACAACTGAAAATGCAATTGCTTGGAATTCAATTAGGGACTCTAGAATACACCGTTTGTGTAGTACACGAATGAAGAATACGAAAGCAATCCGCATTGGACAATGATTTGAAACCCGCTTGGAACTGCTAGAAATCTGATAGAAACTGCTCTCTAATGAAGGACAAGGCTTTTGCATCGAAGCTCTGCTTCCCAAACCACTACCAGAGATTAGTGCGTATCTTTGCCAAGTAAATAAAAGCAAATCCTATGCAAATATATTTATAAAATAGAGATTTAAATTTAGATTAAATTAACTCATTTCTTATCCTTCTCCGCATAATAAAATTACACAAATTTACATAATATTTACATAATATTGTTTGCACAAAACTCCTGAACAAAGCATTTTGTGTTGCATTACATTTGGAACAATAAACATAAACAATAAACATGTTAATATAAATATAAAATATATATAATAATGCGAGTATATAAGCTGGCTTTGTTTATGTTTTACCCACACATTCCTTGTATCTTTTATATAAACAGCTCATTACCTTGACACGAACTGCGAGTCAATGGAAAATGTATAAATTTAGAATTAATAAACATGCGCAGTAAAAACTACCAAGGAAAGGGTATCTACGGCGCATCGACTACTCAATACCCTTGCGGAGTGGAAGCTGTTGTTTATTTTGATGGATTGTTGTCATCCAGTCGATTCCTGAAAAGACCCTACCAAATTCATTTAGCTGAGAGACTGGTTTGCATATAGATGAACAGACGGGCAGGCAGACTTACGGATCGACTTTTCTGAAGGTTTTTATTGATTATTATATGCTCTTCCCAGTCGTAGGGACTCTAGAATACACCGTTTGTGTAGTACACGAATGAAGAATACGAAAGCAATCCGTATTGGACAATGATTTGAAACCCGCTTGGAACTGCTAGAAATCTGATAGAAACTGCTCTCTAATGAAGGACAAGGCTTTTGCATCGAATCTCTCCTTCCCAAACCACTACTAGAGATTACTGCCTATCTTTGCCAAGTAAATAAAAGCAAATCCTATGCAAATATATTTCTAAAATAGAGATTTAAATTTAGATTAAATTAACGCATTTCTTATCCTTCTCCGCATAATAAAATTACACAAATTTACATAATATTTACATAATATTGTTTGCACAAAACTCCTGAACAAAGCATTTTGTGTTGCATTACATTTGGAACAATAAACATAAACAATAAACATGTTAATATAAATATAAAATATATATAATAATGCGAGTATATAAACTGGCTTTGTTTATGTTTTACCCACACATTTCTTGTATCGTTTATATAAACAGCTCATTACCTTGACACGAGCAGCGAGTCAATGGAAAATGCATAAATTTATAATTAATAAACATGCGCAGTAAAAAACTACCAAGGAAAGGCTGTCTTCAGCGCACCGACTACTGAATACCCTTGCAGAATGGAAGGTGTTGTTGATTTTGCTGGATTGTTGTCATCCAGTCGATTCCTGAAAAGACCCTACCAAATTCATTTAGCTGAGAGACTGGTTTGCATATAGATGAACAGACGGGCAGGCAGACTTACGGATCGACTTTTCTGAAGGTTTTTATTGATTATTATATGCTCTTCCCAGTCGTAGCAACCTCTTTTGATGTGTTACAAATTAGATGACAAAGCTACAATACTCTTTGCCAGGGTTAACATATTTTTAATGGTCAAATTTATAATTAAATATTTCTAAGCAGGAAAGTGGCAGTCTAGAATGCTCGAAGAATAGATACCCCTTAATAGATTTCTCATATAGATATACATTTTTGCTGCTACTATTTCGAGGAGAGGGTATCATATTATTACGTTAATTACAATTACATTGTAACAATAAATAAGTGCTGCATAGACTTGATTGTGATTTATAACATAATAAATTATATTTGAAATCAGTGAATCAGATGATGCAGTTTCACTCGATTCACTACGTTCGTTTGTCATTCCGCAGTCGGCATGCAAATGTGACAAAAAAATATCTAAAACTAAAAGTAACAGACTACAAGTTACCCTGGAAAGCGGGCAGTTTTATAAAATATGTTCTCCTCTCTCTTTGACACTCAATTTTGAATCCATTTCAGTTTAAAATTTCCAGGAAAATTTATGAAAGTTGAAGTCTAGAAGGGAATTCACAATTAATTCAATTATTTTGCTTTGACTTGAATCAATCTATTTTTGGTCTTGATGCCACTGCAAATCTTTCATCTGCAATATCTTGCTTTTTTTAGTTTAGCTATCTTTATAATATATACATATATATATTTCACAAACGATTTTACATGCAACAAAGGAAAGCAAAAACGCCTCACTGCATGCAACAATATGCAAGTCAAGTAGAACACAGCGTTGCCACATCGTCGTCCTCCGAGTGCGACTGCGAGTGCGAGTCCTTTTTCTAACTGCAGCAGCTTGACTTTGCACCTTGATGCAATTTACTGTAAAATTGCAGCCTGGCATTTATTTCAGTTCAGCTTTCTTCAGCTCTTCCCCCATATAGAAAAAAAAGAAAATTCAGCTTTATTTTGCTGCTTGTTAAGTACAGCACTTTTCGTCAATAGAGTAAAAAATAATACATATAAACCCCTTTAAAGGGTATCAAATAGCATGCCCCGTTTGAGGCACTTCACTCAGGTGCAGAGCTGGCTGCAAGTGGAACGAGAGGCACAGAGAGACTCTGAGATTGGCACAGTGGCATATGTTATGCCATTAAATTGCGATTCCTTTCGATTTGCGCTGCTTTCCTTGCCCATTTATCTTGTAGCTCCTTCCTGCAGTCTTCTGCCTCTACTCTCTCTCTCTCCGTCTCTTCCTCGCTGAGTGTCTCTTGTGTGTGCTGTGCTGTGCTGTGTATTTGCGTTTGCTTTATGCAATCTTCCAGTCTTATGCCCTTTAATCTGCGTCGTGTACTTGACACAAATGCCGCATAAAAACAACAACAAGCAAAGCTTTATGCACATAAAATCTACACACACACTCAAACACACACAGCTGCACTTTGCATAAAAGTAAAGGTAGAAAGGCAGCGGCAACGCAACGCATATGCCCGGAATTCTTGGGTGTATAAATCTAGCGCTGAAATGTATGCAACACATTTATATGTGCCTGAAACAATGCCAAACAGGAGAAGGAGTAGTTGGAAATTGCAGATAAAAGAACAGTCAACTGCAGGCACAGACGACACACACAACTTGCAACTTGGCAGCCCACAAAAACAATGCAAAATACAAATAAAAATAAATATAAAGTACAAAAAAAACAAAAAAAAAAGAAATAAAAGGCGCACAAGAAAATCAAAGCGCGTTGCCTTTATTAATTCTAAATCGTAGCAGATGTAAGCCAGAAAAGTGTGCGAAAAAAGGTTGCATACATTTGAGCGCAGGCAATTTTGTAATACTTTCTGCACAGTTCTCCAAAACGGAAACAATTCGAATGCAGCAAAAGTGTTGCAAGTGCCTCTTGCACCTTCGCCACCCACTCCACTGATGATATATTTTATAGCAGTCCTACTTTATTAGTCAAGTTTCGACTCTTTTTTTAGTGGATATTTTTCTCAGTGTAATAGTATGAAATGAGCTCCTTAGCCAAATATGATTGGCAGTGCGAGCACAGACAATGCGGAGTTCAATGTGCCACTGAAAATAAGCCGGAAGCAAGTAAGTTGCCAACTTGATGCTTCACGTATAGAGGGCAAGCAACTACTGTGCGACAGCTTAAAACAAAATGTATTCATACAAACACACTGAGCCCTGCGTTGGCATTAATGGCGAAAAAAGCAAAATGCTTAGACGTGCCTAGGCCACAGAAACAAGAGTATAAAACCGAACACATACGCAACAAAACTGAACAAAACTGAATACAGTCGAGCCGAGCCTAGCAGAGCAGAGCAGAGTGTAGTATCTAACAAACAAGCCACAATTGTAGCATCAGAAGCAACAACACCAACAGCAGCAACAAAGCAGCAGGTAGCTGTGTATGCCTGCAGCCTACATTGCGTATGAGTAATGTGCGGCTTTCTTAGCCGCTTTGCTGCCAATTTTCTATGTAGTTTTTAAGCCATACTGAGCTGGCAAGTAGTTTTCAATTAGCTCAGTCCTGACAGGGCAGCGTTAAGTACTTTGAGCTCTTCACTCTCTTTCGACCTCTTTTGCTCTCTATCTTTTTCGACCTTTCTCTTTCTCTCTCTCTGCACTCTGCACATTTATTCTGTTGGTCTTTAGTTGCTGCTAATAGCAAGGCTTTTGGTCGAGTTACTTAGAGCACCAAATTAACAGCAATAGCAACAAAATTAAATAAAAAGGCATCCTTTTGGTATACCGAATGCTCAAATACACTGCCAAATATATAAAGGGCTGTGCTGAAAAATAATTAAAGGCGAGTTGCATTCCATTTAGTCAGGATACTCAGAGGATTAAAGCGGATTGGGAATATTTACACATTACTCTAGAGTCTATGCATATCCTCAAAACTAACCTACCCTTTGTTAGGGTATACAAAAAAGATACAAAACTGTAGCGCAACTTTTAAAGAGTGAAGGCGGCTAGGCAACCAGTCCGCCCTCTGTGGCAGGCGATTTGGTGCAGGGTGTCGGTGCTCCTCAAAGCCATCGACTGCGCATTTGTTTTCATCATCAATTGACCAGTGGAAGCTTTTAGCCGGAATTGTGCTGCAGCTAAAATTTCTAGCCTTTTTCTGTATAGTTTCCCAAGAGGATACTTGAGCTAGTCGATGAAGAATAAATTAAAACAGCTTAAGAGTGCTGCAATTAAACAAACAACAAATATCTATTTATTCATTTGTTTATTGTAAAACAGGCTAAAAAGAAGCATTAGACAATACAAATTTAAAGGCGACTCAACTTAAATTAATTTGCAGCAATTATTTATAGTTATTTCAACCAATTAGTGATTATTTCTATCTATTTTCAGGCATAATCCACCCGATTCAATCAAACTCACGTTACATCAAATAATTGAAACTTGATAGTCTCACAATGCTGATTTAATCGGATTTATTTCCAGTATCTAAGGTAATTTTATTTTACATATTTAGGCCGCATTACAGCGTTTATTTTTTAGCAAATTAAAAGCCATATTAATATTGATTATAAGCAATTTTTTAAACGTTATTTATAGCCAACATTGTTTTGTAGTTTTCCCTCTTTTTTCGCATAACTCTCTCATTTTATTTGCTGGCAAATATATTTAGTAATTGAACTATTTAAGTCCTCTTTTCTCCATACAAAAAACTCAGGAAAAACTCATTTTTTCTCGGTATAACGGCTAAAAACTGATTAGATTAAAAAATGTGTTATGAAAAGTTGAATTTGTTATTAAGAGCTACTCTTAAATTGGAACTGGAAGGCATTTTTTATACCTATAAAAAGAGTATTTCTAATTCGATTTTGTGCCAGCAAAAAAAAGCAGCCCACTGCTGATTTGACCCACCTGATCGCTGGCTGGTTGAATACTTTCGGAATTGGTAACTCGATCAGATTACTTTTAGTGCTTTAAGCGTGACGACTGCAGCAGTTCTATTTTGCATTACTTTAATGTATTTTTCATGCGATATATTGATTTAATGCTGTAAAAATGTCATAATTGAATACACACACACACACACACTCGTACACAGTCAAATGAAATTTCAGTTAACTTAATCAACGTGAAAAACTGCAGTCAAGCAAAATGAACATCAATTTTTATGATTATTTGCGCAGCTCGCATTGAACTCAATAGACTTGAGCATTCGAAGGGGGTCCCCAATTATTAATAAAGCCACAGGACTGTCGGGTACCGTATGGCTTTGCCCTTGGCCAGTGGTTGGCCCATTGCTGCCCAATCCCCAGTTAATTGCAATTGCCACAAGCCATAACGAATGGTAGCCGTTGGTGGCGTCCTTGACGGAACGGGCCAGTTCAGTTGGACAAATGTTTTATTGCGTACATAAAATGCAATTAGCCTCAACGCCTGTCGGGATAAATGCGTTCCAGCACACGCCAGGATGCTCCAGAAACGACCAGGACCAGGACCAGGACCAGGACACGCATGTGTGGGCACCCAGGGGCGCGTCTCTATATGACGAACTGCTACCCCCATTCCCCCTTCTTTTGGTGGGTTAACAAAATATCAATTGGCAAAACAAAAAAAAGGTTTTTTTTTTGTGCTCTTGGTCGAGTCACGTCTGCGATTAATGTGAAATTATGGCTTTAATGCGCTGCCAAATATCAAATGTCATTTTCGCGCATTCTAATTGCCATTCCCGAAAAGGTTATTCCCCCAATAAAGGCTCATTCTTGGATTGAAGAACAATTTAAATGTGCTTCGTTTTCTTTAAGATTCAGCACAAAAATAACTTAATTAGCCACTGATGTCGATAAGTTGCATAAGAATTCTTCCTTGTTGCCTTCGAGGGCTAAATACACTCAGAAAATAGAATAACGCTGAAGAAATTGGCCTAAAATGCTGGTTAGATTCCTTATGAAAAGAGAGTTTTCTAAATATTTATTAAGTAGCCGTTTATTTTTTCTTGAGACGAATCGCAGGAACTTTTTGAAATGATTAAAAATAAATTCACATATTATATTCAATATTATTATAGTTAAATTTATATAAATTATAAAGTTTTACTCTTATTTACTATTACAAATGCCACCTGGCAAATACCAATTTAATTGATTGACAGTCTGTATGTGTGTGTGTTAGTGTTTTTTTTTTATATTCATATTTATTCTCTTAAGTTTAGATTTAAATTTACAATATACAGATTTCCTATAACTAATATTAATTCTAAGACAGGATGGGGAAAGCTTAGCGTCCGCGGTACGACCGCGAGGCAATGCTTCGCGGACATATTGCTTTACCTATCCTAGTCTGTCAGTCTTCTCCGGCTGCGCTCCTCTCTTCTCAGCTCTGTCATCATGACTGCTGCGAAGTTGCTGACCGCCTCCCACTTTTCTGCCGAGTGCAACATGCTCGGCACCAGGCTATTGACAGTAATGGAACCACCCAACTTCCGCTCCAGTATCAGCCTGTGTTGGTCGAAGCGACTGCAGCGGAATATCACGTGGTACGCATCCTCTACCACTTGGTGTCCACATGAAGGGCATTCATCGGAAGTGTCGTGTCCGAAGCGTTTAAGGTAGCTTCGAAAGCAACCGTGACCTGACAGCATCTGGGTCAGATAAAAATTTATCTGCCCATGTCTCCTTCCGAGCCACTTCTCCAAGTTGGGAATCAGCTGGTGCGTCCAGCGCCCCTTTGTTGAGCGATCCCACTGCGTCTGCCACTGTTCGATGCTGCGCCGCCTTGCATCGGGCCGCGATATTCGTGTAGCATCGGTATTTCCCATTGAAGCTCGTTTCAGCAGATCAGCTTCAAATACAAGCTCGGCGATCGGGATCATCCCTGCTAGCACCAAGGCCGCGTCATCCGAGATTGTTTTAAATGCGCAACAGACTCGGATTGCACTCAGTCTGTATGTGGCGCAGATCCCACGGCGGTAGCTGGGAACTGCCATCGCTCTGCTCCATATTGGCGCTGCATACAGCATGATTGCCTTGGTGACGCTCGTTAGCAGCTGTCTGCGTATCTGCTTTGGGCCTTGAGTGTTTAGCAATATCCTGGAGAGCGATCTGTTTGAAACAGCCGCTTTTGAGTTGGCAAATTCCAGGTGCTCCCTGAACGACAGCCTAGTGTCCAGCATGACTCCAAGGTATTTGATTGCCCGTTTAGAGGCAACCACGTACTCGCCAACCATTATGCTCGCCGTCTCCACTTTCTTGCGGCTGCTCACCAGGACTGCCTCGGTCTTGTGCGCTGCTAACATGAGGCCAACAGAAGCTAGCCACCGGTTTACCTGCGCGATACAACTGTTGCATGCCACCTCAGCAGATCGCAGTTCCTTCGCGACGATCACGATGGCTACATCATCGGCGAAGCCAACTATGTGAGTGCCCTCCGGTACTGTGAGACGCAGCACTCCATCGTACATAATGTTCCAAAGGAGCGGGCCCAGTACTGATCCTTGCGGCACCCCAGCGGACACTCGATAAACCTGTTGGCCTTCGTCGGTAGCATATTGCAGCGTTCTACCGCTGAAATAGCTGCTGATTATTGCCACGAGCTGCTCAGGAACTCCAAATTCTGCTAAGGCGCTTATTATGGCGTCCCACCTTGCAGTATTGAATGCATTCTTTATGTCTAAAGTTGCAATGAGACAATACTGCTTGGAGCCGCCGTCCCAGCGTGTGCCTTGTATAGCTTCTGACGCTATGCCGGTGACTTTGCTCAAGGCGTCGATTGTGGATCTCGCCTTCCTGAACCCGAATTGGTTGGGGGATATCCCTCCCGCTCTATCGATGGCTGCCTCCAGCCTGGTACTTATTACCTTTTCCAGCACTTTCCCTGCCGTGTCCAACAGGCAGATTGGCCTGTAGGAAGAGGCATCTTCAAGTGGCTTTCCCGGCTTTGGTAAAAGTACCAGGGTCTGGGTTTTCCATATTGCGGGGAAAATTCTCTCCTGAAGGCACGCATTAAAAACATCGGAAAAGGATTCCGGATGCAGAGACAGCGCCATCTTTAGAGCACAATTCGGTATGCCATCGGGGCCGGGAGCTTTAGAGGCATTCAGGCTTCTGGCTATCGCAAGCACTTCGCTCGACGTTACTAAGTCGCATATAGGAGACTCCACCATAGCGAGGGGTTCTCTCGCATTGTTGTGTGCCGATGGTTGGAGGGGAAACAGTGTCTCAACTATTAGCTTCAGTTCACCGGCGTCCGTTGGTGATGCTTGCTTGCCGCTGTAGAGCCTTTTAACCACAATTTTGTAAGCCTTGCCCCACGGGTCGTATTCGGCCGAGTCGCATAGTTCGAGAAAGCAGTCCCTTTTTCTCTTGCGGATCGCTAGCTTCAGCCTTTTCCGTGCCGTTTGATATACGCCTTGCCATTCGCGGAAATCGGGTCTACCCCTTGCCCGCTGATAGCGCCTTCTGGCCTGGAGACAGGATTTTCGAGCATTGGCTATGTCATCGCTCCACCAATACGTTGGCGTGTGGTGTCTGGCGAATGGTTGCCGTTTGGCCATGCTTCGATTGCAGGCTGAAGTGAGTTGTGCCATTAGCTGGGTTGCTCGACATTTCATTAACATTTCATTTTGTCGAGGGCCTCGCGGTACGCCGGACACCTAAAGCTGCCTGTAGCATGGTCCGAGCTCTTTTTCCACTGCGCTCACAGAGTAAACATTTCGGCGGCTTGGTACACCCTTTTGCCTCGTGGCCTTTTACTCCGCACTTGAAGCATGCCCCTCTGAGATCTTCCTGGCTATGGCATCTTAGGGCAATATGCCCATATTCCAAGCACCTGAAGCAGCGCTTTGGTTGGAGGACTTGCCGGACACGGCACATCACCCAGCCAATGCGCAGCTTGGTGCTCTCCAGTAACTTCGTTGCGCTTGCTGCTGTCAGGCTTATGGTGGCTATTTGAGACCCGTCCTTCATCGCACGGAGCGATTTGATCGCTTCTGTGGATAGGGAAGGGTCTGCAATGGCAGCGCCAACTGCCAGTATGACCTCCTCCTTGGTCGCCAGCTCATCCAGATCCCGGATCTCAACTTGGGACATCTCCTGCAGTGTTTTAACCACCGCATGCCCGCCCAGGGCCTTCCCAACTGCCGTCTGGAGCTCTTCCCGGCTGTGGACAGGTTTTCTGCTAAGGCTTAGCAGAAGATCGCCCTTTGCAGTCTTCCTGATACCCTGCACATCTCCACTTAGGTGCGTAAGCGTAGGGTCAGTCTTGACCACTCGCAGGATATCCGAATAGCTATATCCGTCCACTCCAGATACAGCTATCGCGTCCGCCCGGAAACGTTTGTGGGGCTGCTGTCGTCTCGTGACCCTAGACCAGCCAAGAGCCTTCCCGGTTGCGTCGTTACCAGGCTTTTCACTCTCTGATGAGTTAACTGGGCCGGGCACAACTTTTTGGTCGGCACTTGCCGCTTAGATCGCTTTGTGGGGGTCTTCCGCTGCTCGGAGCTTGGTTCTCGTTGGCGCTTTGGGGTACCCGATGGCGCAGATCCAGCGTAAAGCCCCTGCGCTGCTCGTGCGCTTGTTGCCCATTTAAGCACGGGCGAGGTTTGCGCTTCCTTGGATGCCTTCGTTGTCTTTTCTGGATTATCTGTACGTAGCAGATCCATGGCCACCTTTTGCAAGTTGACCAGATAGGCGAATTCTTTCCGCATCAGCGTGTTGACGTGCCTTTGGCCCTGCAGTAACGCCGAGAGGCCATCTAGGGTCACGCCCATGATCTCCAACGCCCCCTTCAGGGTGGTTGGCTCCTCCTTCGATACAGCCACCGGAGATAGTGAAGCTGAGTTACACACCGCAGCTTGGCTTATATGCACTGGCGGTGGTGTTCTCTGCAGCGCTGGGCGCCGCACAAAGGCCTGTAGCTCATCGTCCATCTTGCGTATGCTGCCTGGGCAGACCCACGATGGCCAGAGATTTCCCTGTGGCGTACGACTGCTGGGGGTTATACCGCCCCGACTCGGTCACCAGAGCCCCGTTATGAGCCGCAGCGGAGGGGTTGGAAATTAGTCAGTTCCGCGACTTTCTGCTCAAAACTGCCCAAGTAGCCTACGGTGCACAATCCGACCTAAAAGTAGGCACTGTGCTAGGTGGCTCCTGGGGGTATGCACTACTATTTATGTTTTTTTTTTATGTTCAACTGGGTTGATGTAATCGCTGATCAGCTGATTAGCTAATACACGAACCAGCTTGTCCAGTGATATTAACACACGAACAGGTGGTAGTGCGCGTTGGTTTCCAACCCTACGCCCAGCTGATTTTTGTGTACATACAGCGAATATTCCAGAAAGAATCGGCGGGAATGTTGTTGCTGCTCCCAATTGGATGGAAAGGAAGGAAGATGAGTCCGATACAGCGCTCTCCTCCCCCTCGACAGGAACTGGGATACAATATCACAATTGTAATCGCGGCAACACACGACCGCCCGGCGTCTTGGGGTATGTAGCAACACTAAGAATAGCCACACACTAAGGTTTAACAATTCACAGGTTAAAAGGCGAATTAAAAACCGAATTAGAACTGAAAGGACGGACCGTCTCAGAAAACACGTCTGCACTTGGTGAAAGTTATCTCTCACCTGTGTGTGTGTTAGTGTATGTGAGCGTGTTTGTGTGTATTTGTGTGTTTGCAGTAATCTTCATGCACGAATATACCCATTGCAGCTCTCTGATACACATTTATATGACGCAAAAAAGTAGGCAACACTTTTTCATGCTGACCAGACTGCATTTCCATTTGTCTATATGTATGCGTGTGTGTTGTTCTATGAGGCTGAAGGCAAACGCAATGTAAAAACATTAAAGGTTTCAATTAAGCAATTCGCGCATTTCATGGCTTTTGTTTATTATGCAAGACCGTAGAATGTGGCAGAGTCAAATTATTGACTCAATTTGTTGGTCTGTCTGTACATATATATATATATATATATATATAAATATATAACTATAATATAACAATAATAATAACAACTACAACAACTACTAACAACTGTGTATATATATAAGGCGCGTTAGTTGCTTATGGAGCTCACATTATTCAGCTGTCATTGGAAACCCTGCGAGATGAAAGCTAAGAAGCGGCCCAAAGTTTCGGCTTTAGCAAACAATTAGGCAGCTAATTTGCAACTCAGGCTCAGGCTCAATTCAGCAGTACTTTGAACCAGTAGCCAATTCACTGCAAAATCCTTTTGACAAATACCCACACAGGGACACTGCGATGCACTGCATCCCACCGAACTGAACTCCACTCAACTCAACTCAACTCAGCTCAGCTCAACTCAACTGAACTCAACTGAACTCAACTGAACTGAACTCAGCTGAAAGGACACGGAAACGGAAACGCTAATATGGCAAGTTATTCAAAGGAAAAGTTGGGTATATTTCCTATAATGTCATTCCATTGGGATAAATAGCCGTTGAAAAAGTTGATGGTGTTTTTGATTGTAATTTTGACTGCTCCTTGTCTAATATGCGATACACTGTGTTATTCATATAGGGGCTCTATGGTATACTTATCTGATCCAGCAGCGAAAAGAAGGCTCCATAACTAGATCGATCCTCAGATTTACTACATACCAGTTATTAGAATGTTAGAGGTCTAGTGTCTAAACTTAAAAAATGTGTTTTTACTAAGTTCTTCCTTCGAGTCTCAAATTAGTGCTTTTTCTGAGACATGGCTATTCTTCCGTGTTCTGATATTTCAATTTATATGCAGCATTTAAGCCGTATTAAATAAATACCAACACTCGTACGGGATAAGGACATGTTTGTCGTTTTAGGCGATTTAATTTGCCTAATATCCAGTGGTCACTCTTTAGCAAATCTAATTATCTTGTGCCTTCTGCACAACATGACTTTTTAGATTCTCTGTATATTCCTAACAATCTTGACAGAATGCTTGATCTTACTTTTGTCTACGATTGCACTTCTACCAATGTGTCAAGATCTTGTCCATTAGTATTTCCTGAAGACTCCTTTCATCCTACCGTAGAAATTTCTCTATCAATTGCCACGTTGACTAAACCACTATCCAAACCTGTTAGTAAAACCCGCCGTTGAAAGGACATTTTTCCTCAACTTCTTTCCTCAGCTGATTGGTCTACTTTATACAATTCGGTTTCTTGATATTTGTATTCCAAGTAGTGTTGTATTGCCTGTTTCATCCAAGCCTCCCTGGTTTACACGTCGACTTTCAAAAAAATAGATAAAATAGACTATATTAAAGAGAAACAGGGTCTAAAGTCAACTCAAGCGCCTGCTAAGGAAAATAAATTCAAGGGACTGTGCATTGAAGACTGTGGAGCAAACGGCAATTGTAAAAGCCAAAAGAAAACGTCTCAAGATTCCGGCGCTCGTTAAGGCGACTTTAGTTAAAAATTAGACTATACCATCGCATACCCTGTTAAGTTAACTAGTAAATAAAGCAAAGCACGACTAAAGATACTCCTCATTCAAGTTTAAACATGTGGAAGTATTACAATTTTGAACATCGCTATGTTTAATAATTACTGAGATCAATGCGTTCTCATAGGTCAAGTTACAAGGAAGACAAATGTGGATGCTGTCCAAGAAATTAGTTATAATAGTCGCTCGAAAGTAACGAGTCCTACCAGCAACTCATAGATGCCACCATCTGCCAGGCGGCCTTACATCTGTGTAGCCACTGTGTCCATGTGCTTGTTTTTGGTAATTCCAGTTTTTTAGATTTTGAGCGTTCACTGTAACCTATTTATCTAATATAATCCCATTGTGATAATGAATGCTGAAGTCTTTTCTCTTATGTAGATATGTAAATGTTTTATATAAAGAGTGTATATATATTTAGTTTATCTATAAGAGGTTGTATAAACTGAATAGAAACATGACAAGTGTATGAAAGAGACTGCAGCTTAAAGTTTACCCTCTCGAATTTTGTAAACGGTTTTATTTATTCATAAATGGCATAAATTTATTTCTTTGAAGCTTTTAAAATTATACAAAATTCATTTTGAATACACTAAAAATACATCACACCTTACATGAGCATAAACTGTTAACAGCTGTGGGTGGATTTTTAAAATATATGTTACCCTCAAACGAAGTTTGAATATATAAATAAAACCGACTTTTCCCTATATAAAACTTATGATCAGAAAAATATTTATATGCAGTCTCTTATCAATTACCATAGTTATCTTTGGAAAGGAATATTAACATAATATATCAAAAATTTCTTTAATAAGGAAATACTTTCATTTTCAAGAATCATTTAACCACTTGTAATGATCCAACATATTTCCATAACTATATGTATGTATATGTTTACTGTCCGATTCTTTTGAAATAGTAAAGAATTGTAAGTATTCAAAATAAGTTTTTACGTTTTCTATGGATTTTTGTATTGTTTAAAATTTAATTAATTAATTTTGTTTAAATTTATTGACTCTACGATGCTAAAGCAAAACACACAGACAGCTGTTGCTGCCGCTCCTAAGTTATAAATGAATGCCACAAAAAATCAACACTTACACCATGCGCTGTCCCTATGTATCTATGAGTGAGTGGCTGTGTGTGTATGTGTGCGTGTGTGTGTGGGTTTTTTTTTTTTTTTTATATTCATATTTATTCTCTTAAGTTTAGATTTAAATTTACAATATACAGATTTCCTATAACTAATATTAATTCTAAGACAGGATGGGTAAAGCTTAGCGTCCGCGGTACGACCGCGAGGCAATGCTTCGCGGACATATTGCTTTACCTATCCTAGTCTGTCAGTCTTCTCCGGCTGCGCTCCTCTCTTCTCAGCTCTGTCATCATGACTGCTGCGAAGTTGCTGACCGCCTCCCACTTTTCTGCCGAGTGCAACATGCTCGGCACCAGGCTATTGACAGTAATGGAACCACCCAACTTCCGCTCCAGTATCAGCCTGTGTTGGTCGAAGCGACTGCAGCGGAATATCACGTGGTACGCATCCTCTACCACTTGGTGTCCACATGAAGGGCATTCATCGGAAGTGTCGTGTCCGAAGCGTTTAAGGTAGCTTCGAAAGCAACCGTGACCTGACAGCATCTGGGTCAGATAAAAATTTATCTGCCCATGTCTCCTTCCGAGCCACTTCTCCAAGTTGGGAATCAGCTGGTGCGTCCAGCGCCCCTTTGTTGAGCGATCCCACTGCGTCTGCCACTGTTCGATGCTGCGCCGCCTTGCATCGGGCCGCGATATTCGTGTAGCATCGGTATTTCCCATTGAAGCTCGTTTCAGCAGATCAGCCTCAAATACAAGCTCGGCGATCGGGATCATCCCTGCTAGCACCAAGGCCGCGTCATCCGAGATTGTTTTAAATGCGCAACAGACTCGGATTGCACTCAGTCTGTATGTGGCGCAGATCCCACGGCGGTAGCTGGGAACTGCCATCGCTCTGCTCCATATTGGCGCTGCATACAGCATGATTGCCTTGGTGACGCTCGTTAGCAGCTGTCTGCGTATCTGCTTTGGGCCTCGAGTGTTTAGCAATATCCTGGAGAGCGATCTGTTTGAAACAGCCGCTTTTGAGTTGGCAAATTCCAGGTGCTCCCTGAACGACAGCCTAGTGTCCAGCATGACTCCAAGGTATTTGATTGCCCGTTTAGAGGCAACCACGGACTCGCCAACCATTATGCTCGCCGTCTCCACTTTCTTGCGGCTGCTCACCAGGACTGCCTCGGTCTTGTGCGCTGCTAACATGAGGCCAACAGAAGCTAGCCACCGGTTTACCTGCGCGATACAACTGTTGCATGCCACCTCAGCAGATCGCAGTTCCTTCGCGACGATCACGATGGCTACATCATCGGCGAAGCCAACTATGTGAGTGCCCTCCGGTACTGTGAGACGCAGCACTCCATCGTACATAATGTTCCAAAGGAGCGGGCCCAGTACTGATCCTTGCGGCACCCCAGCGGACACTCGATAAACCTGTTGGCCTTCGTCGGTAGCATATTGCAGCGTTCTACCGCTGAAATAGCTGCTGATTATTGCCACGAGCTGCTCAGGAACTCCAAATTCTGCTAAGGCGCTTATTATGGCGTCCCACCTTGCAGTATTGAATGCATTCTTTATGTCTAAAGTTGCAATGAGACAATACTGCTTGGAGCCGCCGTCCCAGCGTGTGCCTTGTATAGCTTCTGACGCTATGCCGGTGACTTTGCTCAAGGCGTCGATTGTGGATCTCGCCTTCCTGAACCCGAATTGGTTGGGGGATAACCCTCCCGCTCTATCGATGGCTGCCTCCAGCCTGGTACTTATTACCTTTTCCAGCACTTTCCCTGCCGTGTCCAACAGGCAGATTGGCCTGTAGGAAGAGGCATCTTCAAGTGGCTTTCCCGGCTTTGGTAAAAGTACCAGGGTCTGGGTTTTCCATATTGCGGGGAAAATTCTCTCCTGAAGGCACGCATTAAAAACATCGGAAAAGGATTCCGGATGCAGAGATAGCGCCATCTTTAGAGCACAATTCGGTATGCCATCGGGGCCGGGAGCTTTAGAGGCATTCAGGCTTCTGGCTATCGCAAGCACTTCGCTCGACGTTACTAAGTCGCATATAGGAGACTCCACCATAGCGAGGGGTGCTCTCGCATTGTTGTGTGCCGATGGTTGGAGGGGAAACAGTGTCTCAACTATTAGCTTCAGTTCACCGGCGTCCGTTGGTGATGCTTGCTTGCCGCTGTAGAGCCTTTTAACCACAATTTTGTAAGCCTTGCCCCACGGGTCGTATTCGGCCGAGTCGCATAGTTCGAGAAAGCAGTCCCTTTTTCTCTTGCGGATCGCTAGCTTCAGCCTTTTCCGTGCCGTTTTATATACGCCTTGCCATTCGCGGAAATCGGGTCTACCCCTTGCCCGCTGATAGCGCCTTCTGGCCTGGAGACAGGATTTTCGAGCATTGGCTATGTCATCGCTCCACCAATACGTTGGCGTGTGGTGTCTGGCGAATGGTTGCCGTTTGGCCATGCTTCGATTGCAGGCTGAAGTGAGTTGTGCCATTAGCTGGGTTGCTCGTGTTTCAGCGCTGCCATCTGTGATGAGCGATTGCAGCGACGTGGAGAACTCTTGGCCATTAAAAGTTTCTGGCCGATACGCGTTTTGCTGGGGCATCCAAGCATTCCTCAATCCTGTGTGGCTTCCAATGGTGGTCAGAATAGCTACATGATCACTTGCGGTGTATGTGTCGCTAATCTGCCATTGGGCGCTGCTGAAGAGCGAAGAGCTTACAAATGTAAGATCGACAATGGATCCCAGTCCTGCTCTACTGAAGGTGTGAGCAGTGCCTGTGTTCAGCAGCGCTAAGTCCAGGGGAGCAAAGGTCTCAAGCAGGGTGCGGCCTTTGCTATTTGTCACCGGACTGCCCCATTCTTCGGCCCACGCGTTGAAATCGCCCGCCACCACGACTCTAGAGCGCCCTCTAACATCATCTGCCAGTTCGTCGAGGATGCCGGAATACTCGTTTAAAGCAAGACTTGGCGCCAGATAGCAGCTATACAGCCACGTATCTCCCAATCTTGCTCTAACGAATCCGTTAAAAGGCTTGGCGTCTTTTAATAGCCTCAGGGATCGGCTGCCGCATAGCCACAACGCAGATTTTCCACTTGTATCAGCTACCCGAGTCCTGGCACAACCAGCTTCACAATGGTGTGGCTCGCTGATGATTGCCACATCAATGTGTTGCTCTCTGCAGGTTTGTTCGAGAAGCGCTTGGGCGGCAATGCAATGATTAAGGTTAATTTGAATTAACCTTAACATTTCATTTTGTCGAGGGCCTCGCGGTACGCCGGACACCTAAAGCTGCCTGTAGCATGGTCCGAGCTCTTTTTCCACTGCGCTCACAGAGTAAACATTTCGGCGGCTTGGTACACCCTTTTGCCTCGTGGCCTTTTACTCCGCACTTGAAGCATGCCCCTCTGAGATCTTCCTGGCTATGGCATCTTAGGGCAATATGCCCATATTCCAAGCACCTGAAGCAGCGCTTTGGTTGGAGGACTTGCCGGACACGGCACATCACCCAGCCAATGCGCAGCTTGGTGCTCTCCAGTAACTTCGTTGCGCTTGCTGCTGTCAGGCTTATGGTGGCTATTTGAGACCCGTCCTTCATCGCACGGAGCGATTTGATCGCTTCTGTGGATAGGGAAGGGTCTGCAATGGCAGCGCCAACTGCCAGTATGACCTCCTCCTTGGTCGCCAGCTCATCCAGATCCCGGATCTCAACTTGGGACATCTCCTGCAGTGTTTTAACCACCGCATGCCCGCCCAGGGCCTTCCCAACTGCCGTCTGGAGCTCTTCCCGGCTGTGGACAGGTTTTCTGCTAAGGCTTAGCAGAAGATCGCCCTTTGCAGTCTTCCTGATACCCTGCACATCTCCACTTAGGTGCGTAAGCGTAGGGTCAGTCTTGACCACTCGCAGGATATCCGAATAGCTATATCCGTCCACTCCAGATACAGCTATCGCGTCCGCCCGGAAACGTTTGTGGGGCTGCTGTCGTCTCGTGACCCTAGACCAGCCAAGAGCCTTCCCGGTTGCGTCGTTACCAGGCTTTTCACTCTCTGATGAGTTAACTGGGCCGGGCACAACTTTTTTGGTCGGCACTTGCCGCTTAGATCGCTTTGTGGGGTCTTCCGCTGCTCGGAGCTTGGTTCTCGTTGGCGCTTTGGGGTACCCGATGGCGCAGATCCAGCGTAAAGCCCCTGCGCTGCTCGTGCGCTTGTTGCCCATTTAAGCACGGGCGAGGTTTGCGCTTCCTTGGATGCCTTCGTTGTCTTTTCTGGATTATCTGTACGTAGCAGATCCATGGCCACCTTTTGCAAGTTGACCAGATAGGCGAATTCTTTCCGCATCAGCGTGTTGACGTGCCTTTGGCCCTGCAGTAACGCCGAGAGGCCATCTAGGGTCACGCCCATGATCTCCAACGCCCCCTTCAGGGTGGTTGGCTCCTCCTTCGATACAGCCACCGGAGATAGTGAAGCTGAGTTACACACCGCAGCTTGGCTTATATGCACTGGCGGTGGTGTTCTCTGCAGCGCTGGGCGCCGCACAAAGGCCTGCAGCTCATCGTCCATCTTGCGTATGCTGCCTGGGCAGACCCACGATGGCCAGAGATTTCCCTGTGGCGTACGACAGCTGGGGGTTATACCGCCCCGACTCGGTCACCAGAGCCCCGTTATGAGCACCGCCGCAGCGGAGGGGTTGGAAATTAGTCAGTTCCGCGACTTTCTGCTCCAAACTGCCCAAGTAGCCTACGGTGCACAATTCGACCTAAAAGTAGGCACTGTGCTAGGTGGCTCCTGGGGGTATGCACCACTATTTATGTTTTTTTTTATGTTCAACTGGGTTGATGTAATCGCTGATCAGCTGATTAGCTAATACACGAACCAGCTTGTCCAGTGATATTAACACACGAACAGGTGGTAGTGCGCGTTGGTTTCCAACCCTACGCCCAGCTGATTTTTGTGTACATACAGCGAATATTCCAGAAAGAATCGGCGGGAATGTTGTTGCTGCTCCCAATTGGATGGAAAGGAAGGAAGATGAGTCCGATACAGCGCTCTCCTCCCCTCGACAGGAACTGGGATACAATATCACAATTGTAATCGCGGCAACACACGACCGCCCGGCGTCTTGGGGTATGTAGCAACACTAAGAATAGCCACACACTAAGGTTTAACAATTCACAGGTTAAAAGGCGAATTAAAAACCGAATTAGAACTGAAAGGACGGACCGTCTCCAGAAAAACCCCTCCCCTTGGGAAAAATTTTTTTTTTCTTTTTGGGGGGGGGGTGGGGGGGGTGTGTGTACCATGTTTTAAAAAGAAAGAAAGCCTAAAAAAGGGTGAAATTTAAAAATATTAATAAATATTTTTAATAAAAAAAAAACAAATCCAAACAAAACAAACACAAATATTTAGCAATCGCCTGTACACACACGTACACACACACCACACATGACTCTATTCTCCAGCTGCCAGCTACAATGTATTGAAGTGTAAATGGTTAACAATGTATTGAAGTAAAAGGTTAACAATTCTGGAAAAAACAACATCAAGCATATCAACCAAAATGAAGCATCGATATGGTTTTAGTTTAAGCTCAAATATCTATAGGAATTTCCTTTTTAATTGCTTTTTATTACATTAAATAAGCAAAATTAAAATTCTTTTAGGTTTATATGAGAACAAAAAAAGGATAAAAAATTAATAAATATTAAAATAATTAAGTCTCTCTCCTTTTCTTCTTATTAATTTAAATAAAATTTTTTAAAAAATTTTTTTAGTCCTATTTATAAAAGAACGAGGGGAGGGCGATTGCGCCTACAAAGTTTGTTTGATTTTCCACTCGTTTTGATTTTTTTGGCCACATTTGAATAACAGTGCAATGCTTGCGGCTAATTTCTAGTAATTTTCTATGCACAACGCGCCAAATGTCGCACCCCAAAAAAAGGATATTTGCATTTCAATTTAATTGAATTTGTGCAAATTTACAACAACTTGCGCAGATTTCAATTGGCAAATATCCTTTACACACTTCCTACGAATCCATAAAACGATTTCAGCTGTTTATTTTTGTTGTTATGCACACGCATTTAGCGGTAATTGTTCTCCCCTTTTCGTATACCCTTCCTGTGGCTGCATCTCAAACACAATGACAGAAAATGAGTCTAAATAAAGCCACGACTGTCTGCCCATCTGTGTGTGGAAACAAGTCTCTTAGATCTTTGAGCCAGGCTAATGAGATTTGGCATTCTTTTTTATCTATTCCTATGCCAGTTTGTAAGGGTATGCAGCAGTCGGCACGCCGCACACAATCATAGCTCCTGCAGTTAGTTTTTCCTCATTTATTCTGCCCTGAAAATTAATAAGTTTGAAATGTGCTGCAGTTGGTTTTCGGTCGATTGCTAGTTTACTTATTTATAAATTTTATGACACGCTCTCGATAAATGCAAATGTTAATTAAATACAGTGAAAGGCGATTCCAAAATGAATGAGTTGTGATTGAAAAGAGATTTTCCCAATGGATTTTCCGCTAGCAATGCAGCCAAATCCATAAACAATATATTAACTCTACAAACAGACAGACTGGGAAAAATCCATAAGCGAAAAATCAGATTTTTTCATTACAAATGAGCAGCTTAGCGATACATTCGAGTATTTAAAAGCCGCTTTTTATGAATAAGGATAATAATAAATAAATGAGGGAACAGAAGAAAGAAGGAGGACCATAGAAAAATGAACCAGTTGAAAACTGAAAGACAAGTTTATACCCCAATCTATTTAACTTCATGAGATCAGAGAAGCCTCCTTTAATGCTGAAGGATATAAAAATATAACTTCAGATCAAATAAAATTCTCTCTTATTTATTCAGACATGTTGTACGCCCAATAGAAAAATATATGCTAAAAACAATATTTGTTTTCCAAATGCAAATTGAATCAACATTTTGTGTTGTAACCTTGTAATATTCAAATGTTCCCTGTTTTTTTTTTTATATATTTTTTATGTTTTGGATGCGACAAACTTTAGACTTAACATACAAATTGCAAATACAAATGTGCTCCGAGTCAATCAAAACTTTTTTTTGGTAATTTGCATTTGCATTTGCATTAAAAATTATCACAAACATTTGGTTTGGCTTTTCGTGGCTGCCATTACCCCCTTGGAAAATAAATTATATACTTTTTTTCTTTCTTTCAGTAAAAGTTTTGAAGTCATAAGGAAAAAAAGCAGAGAAAATATTATAAAAAATAAATAAAATGAAAAATATTTGCATAATTCAAAAGATAGACACGCACAGCGAGCAATAACATTAAGAGAGAAAGCACGAAATATAAATATTAATCATATGCCATGTGTAGCAATAATTAGACTGCAGCCATGTCTTTTGTCGACAAGCAGCAAAAAGTTGCCCAATTCAGCTCCAAATTTCACAAAAATATAATTAAAAAGCCAAAAGAGAAAACTCAAAACAAGAATTTATATTTAAAATAATAATAGATTTATTTGAGTTTTTAACTTTTTAATGCACCAAACCGGAAAGAAGCGCTTTGTATACTCAACTCAGTATTTGCATTGAATTAGTTGCGAATTATAAGCAATTAAATCCTAATGAACTGATAAGATACTGAATGGAAAAGATGATTATTAAGTTTGAATAAAAAGCAATAATAGAAACTGCATCTGTTGGCTACCAAGTCAAACTGCAATAATAGCGATGGCACTATCGAATGTTGGCCGCTTTAGCGATGTTTTCACTTATATATCGCGTCTTAATTGAACTGATCTGATATTAACAGCGAAAAATGTGCTAGTTTATTAATTATTTTTAAAATTTTATGGATTTAAAAAACGAATTCTAATTTACTACAAATAAATTATTATGGGAAAGAGTATTCAAATTAAAAGGCAAATACCTCTATTATGAAAATCTTGGAAATTAAGTGAAAAATCCTTTTTTTATATAACTATTAGTAAAGAATAATTATAATATCGATAGTAACGATTATTTCATCGATAATAACGATATTAATATCAGCTTCTTATTTCCTAACTGAAATATAATAATTATAAAATATAATTCCTTTAATTGAAATATTATTTTAACTAATAGCTACAAGAGATACACGATTATTTCCATTACTATCGATAGTATCGATTAGTTTGACTTTGAACTATCGCAATTGTTGAGGTCTCACAATATCTCAACCACCCAATGCAGTTGCACTGCTCGACTGGGTGATCTTTTATCATTGACGTCATATGTATATATATATATATATATATATATATATAGATACATATATATATTTTATTTTGACATGCGTCACATGGAAATTGACACAGTTGTGTCATAACTAACACGGCGGGTGCTGGAGAACTCAAAGACTCAGCGGCTGAAAGACTCGGGGACTCCGAGACTGTCTCTTCCAATTAACGGGGCAATTAGCGTTATAGCATCTGGACAGACAATTGTTGATGATTTTAGATGGAGCGAGACCAAGTACCAAAGTGTCAGGTTGTATATAAAATTTAATCAATTAATTATACGGATGGTAAGGGGCTACGCCCCATGGTACGGCTAGCCACGGAGGCTACACAGAACAGTTAGCGTATAAATATTGTGTTATCAAATTGTAAGATCAACAATAAATGAAGCGTGAAAAGGAAAAACAAATGCCAGATGAGAGCGCGAAAGAGAGAAAGACCCAAACAGCTGATTGAAAGCGAGAGAGTTGAGTATTATCTACAATATCTGTAGCTGTATCTGTTTGTAGCTGTAGCAGCAGATGTATCTGTATCTATTGTATATAGAGCTGACAATTGAGCTATGAGCGCCGCTCTGATACTTAAGGCAAACACAAATGTGTAGCGGGTGTTGATCCGAATTCTACAATCCGCGATTATAATAAGCATACATCAGCGACTTGCGGCTTGCTATCAGCATCATTATCAAGTCGCGACTCGCTGGAAACAGACCTTGTCCTAAGTCAGTCTACGTCTCCTACAAAATGTATCCGCAATTGGAACTAGAGCCACAGCTGGAGGAGCGGGCTACGAAGGTGCGTCTGTTGCCCACTCAGGCTCATACCATTCCTAATGCCAACAGCACCGATAAAGATACTAAAAAGCCACCGCCTCCTAGTAAATGGAGACGCGCTCTATTGCGTCATGTGCCTGTGTTTCAATGGTTACCCGCCTATAATATGGAATGGGGTATAAATGATTTTATAGCCGGTATAACACTCGGCCTAACCATCATACCCGAGAGCATTGCTTGTGCTCTGCTAGCCGGTCTGCCCGCTCGCTATGGCCTCTGTTCGGCCTTTATAGGACCTCTCATCTATTTGGTTTTCGGTTCCATTGATAAGGTCATCATTGGACCCACCAGCCTCGTGGCTTTGGTCAGTGTTCAGTTCACAGTGGGACGACCTTTGGAGTTTGCCTTTCTGCTCACCTTTCTCAGCGGAGTAGTCCAGATCATGATGGGCACCCTTGTTTGGGTAAGTACCAGTTCTAGTGCTTGAAAAAGTGAATCCTTCATAGTGTACCGCGAAAAGATTGCATTGAAATAACAACAATTAAAGTTAAGTGATTTAACCTGAAAGTTGCTGGAAAACTTTTATTTTCCGTACCAGAAAAGCTGGCACCCTTTAAGGTACCCTCTTGCACTACCCTTACAGCTGTAGAAGACTTTTCTTAAATTAGATTACGCACAGTAGCGATAAAACTGACAGTGTCTTTTAAATATCAGCTTCTTTATTAGTGTACCATTTGATATTTGAGTTGTACCACACAAAGCACCCTCCCACTAAAGCAAAAGTACCTTAAATGGTAGCTGTAGGAATAAATAATTGAGGTGCAATAATAGCCTTTTATAATACCCTTTTGAAAACTGTCCAAAACTGATACCTCTTGTTTTAACACCGCTACCATATTACCTCCGAAAATAACACAACCCGCAGTAGTGCTCTACCACTACACTGTAGTAAAATACTACTCTTCTATAGCCGTGGCTGCAGCTGTACCTTGAATTTTGGTAGAGTCTATCTGTAATTTTCCGGAAAAAGTTAGAAATGCCGTCTTGTGCTTTTTATTGTCCATCTCAATTGACTTAAGTGCGATGTTTTATGCTCATCAGTAATTTTATTGTGGTAATTCGATGCGGGTGACCCACACAATATCAGAATGGTGTTGGAGACGGCTTCTCCTCCTTTATCTCTCTCTGATTTCTATACAATCAAAGTCAAACTAGATAAGTAAATAGTTGGTACAATGTTCTGTTGCTTGTTTTTCAATTGTATTAACCCTGAACTTGGGTGTACAGTGTTGATTAGCATGCCGCAAAGTACTTAGGAACTCGTGCTCTACTCGAACTATATCCGACTTGAGGCAGTTCCACAAGTGACTTAATTGGCATACAAATAAATTGAAATGAAATGAAGATACGAAGTTGGGCCGAAAGCCTGTCAAATGTTTATTGAGCTGATCAATTAGCAGTGGCATAAACGAATACGAATCTCAGCCACTGTTTTAATTACAATATGGTCGTTAATTAATAATTATAAAGATAATATCCGTCTGAGTGATTATAAATCGCGTTGCGTGACCTGCAAAACGAATTAACAGCACAGTTACAGATAAAATATGCTATATTCTTGCCCGATTCCGGTTCGGTAAATAAATAAACCTGATCTAGTTCAATAAGTATGACAAATTCAATAATATTTCGATATGTTTAGCGAACTAATTGACACCTGTCGCTCTGCCTGACTGCTTCCCAAAAACCCCGCTAATTGCGCGTTTAATTTACCTATATTAATGTTATTGATCCCAATTTTATTACTATAAAAATTACACTAATTTTTAGAAAGTCCCCCAAAATCAAGGCTCTAAATCCACAAAGTTTCCCCTCTGGGGTACGACTCTTCAAGGGTTTTATTTATATTTCTTTATATTCTGTTGCTGATTTCAGGTTTTATCTTTGAGTTTATATCGATGCCTGTGGTCAAAGCCTTTTCCTCGGCTACCGCAGTGCTGGTCATTGAATCCCAGATCAAAGTTTTACTGGGCATCAAGTACTTAGTTCCGGGTCTTATCAGCTCTGTACGTACCCTCAGCTCCCGCATCGAAGAGGCGAGCATGGGAGATCTTGTAATGGGCATCTGTGCCATTGTTTTTCTGCTGCTGCTTGAGGTAAGTTACTATAAAGTTAACTAGGAATTATTCTATATAATTTTTGGATTTTTCCTCTTTCCTATATAGCTCCTGGAGCGTGTGGCACGCAATGAGAAACGCAGCAAAGCCTTGCGCATCTGCTGCCGATACTTGTCTACCTCTAGAAATACTCTCATAGTCCTCATTGCCGGTATTCTCTCCTATATTTGGCTGGGTCATCGGGAGAGATTGCCCTATGCCCTCAGTTCGAGTGCTCTCTCCACTTTACCAAACTTTACGGTTCCTAGTTTAACCATCGAAACTCCCGAACGCATCTATAGTTTCTGGGAAGTCCTGCGGGAACTCAGCGTTGGCATTATTGTTATTCCCATTGTTGGAATCCTCACTAACATATCGATTGGAAAATTAAGTGAGTATATAGCTTCGGGATTAAATATATAAAAAAAAACTGGTTCCTGGTTTCCTTCTGGGTAAATAACCCAATTCTATTGCTAATTAAATTAATTAGTTAATTAACTATTTCCCTTTGCAGCACCCAAGGGTCTGGTGGATACAAATCACGAGCTGCTTACTGTGGGACTGTGCAATATGTTTGGATCCTGTGTGCAGGCGATGCCTTCATCGGGTGCCTTTACCCGATATGCCATTAGTACGGCTTGTGGTCTAAAGACTCCCATGGCTAACTTATATCTGGGTGAGTAGAGCTATTCCGGTAACAATAGATGAAAATTACAATATAATCCAAATATAACCTCTCGAATTCCAGGCATAATTGTGCTGCTGGCTCTCAGTTATCTGAGTCCATATTTCAACTATATACCGGAAGCCACATTGGCGGCCATTTTAATATGTTCGATCTTTACTTTACTGGACTTTAAGCTACCCATGAGACTTTGGCGCGAATCGAAGAGGGATTTTGGCATCTGGCTGCTGTGCTTCTGTGTGTGTGTGCTCTTCGGCGTTGAAGTGGGTCTCTTTGTGAGCATTATTATAACCGCGCTGCATCTGCTCTTCCTTTGGGCACGTCCCGAAATATTGGTTAAGATCGAGGAACTGGATGATATGCAGTATATATCAGTGGTGCCAGGCAATGGCATCTATTTTCCAGCTATCAATCATCTCAGAGGCTTAGTTTTAAAGGCCTGCACCCAGGCGGATTTCAAAATCACCGTCGTTATAGATGGACATAAGATTACCGGATTGGATTATACGGCTGCTCAGGGCATTTCCAAGCTATCCAGTGACCTGTGCCGTCAGGCGGATGCTTCTAGTTCAATTTTGCTTATTCTGCATAGATTTCCTGCCCATTTACAGCATCTGATTGATCTGACCGATAATTTGGTATTTTGTGAGAATGAGGCAAAAGTCAAAGAGTTTTTGACCCAAGAATCTCTGCGAAACGGCTATATAAATCTCAAGGAACACATACGCGCCTCTATAGATCTGGGCTATAAAATTGATATAGAATAGTTTTTCTATGGGCCATGTTAGTCTAGTCTTAAGTCTATTATTTATTTTCTATTTATATATATTTGTTTTCGACTCAAAATGTATAAATTTGCCAAATAAAAAATATGTGGGAAAATTTTTTTGTCGTTAAAACCCGGAAAACGGGAAAACGAGAATACGAGAGTGAAAAATGTGGAGCAAATTCGCTGATGGCAGCAATTTATAAAAGCCACACTGACCTCTGCCATTGCTGGAGTCACTGGGTGGGGCAGGTGGTGCAAAGGCGCAGCGAGGGGGGAGGTGGTTAGCTGTGCCACTGGCGGCGCCGTCAATGATTGCCAAGCTAATGGATTTCTGTTTACTTTTTCACTTAGAACGTCGAACAGCGGGCGCAAAAAATAGAACAAAAATCGGGGGAAGAAAAAAAGAAAATTGTGAAAAATAGCGCAAAGAAATTAGAGAAAAGCGAAAGCGCCACACAAACTCAACGGCTCAGCTCGCCGGGTTTCCCCCCTGCCACCCACTTTGGACTTTTGAAAAGAGAAAAAAAAACGAGAGAAAACTGCAAGAAATTAAACTAAAATCCTGGCGTAAAGTGGATCAAACTAAGAAAAACGCAGCAAAAACAAGCAGAACAACTGTAGAAGGGGGGGCTAAGCGCAAAGAGACAAACCAAATTAAAAAAGTGTCGAGCCCAACGAATGCTTTGATACTCTATTTTGATATTTATTGGGCAACTTCTTTTCCAAGACTCTTCACATTAACTCAATAGCCTTATTAGCCTTTAGCCATGAGAATCAGTTAAGAAGTTTCCAAGAGTTTAATTTCTGGCTGCTCTACATAGCTGATATACCCTAACCAATAGAGCGCCTTGAATACAAGAAGAAAAACAAGTGGAAAGCAAGTTAATTACGTAAGGTTAAGCGCTGCCACTTGGCCCAGGACCCCAAACCCAAAGCCTGGACAACCGGGAAAAAACGGGGATGGAATGGAACACTGAACACTGGCCAGGAGAGGGGCGAGGATCTAAGTAGATTTGAAGCACTTGAGGCGTTGCAAATAAAATGCGGCCTTATTACTGAATTTTTGCCTTAACATTTTCTCGCTATGTTGATTGCATTGGCAAACGAAGTGAGCTGATTTAATGAAATTTAAAATGATTTAACAACTCGGCTAACCGCAAAACTAAAGACTCTGACTAGAGAGCTCTGCTCTGCCCCCAGCTGCTAATTATTTATGTAAGGATTCTATTAACTAAGCCGACTTTACTCACAGCCCCAATCAACTTTAGAGTATTTTGCTGATGAAATGGATACAATATATTCAAAATATCCATTGACAAACTATCAAAAGAACTTTAATAAATTGCCAGAATTTCATAATTTATAATACACCATAGACTAAACCAGCCTAAATAGAGGTAAAATCGAAAATCACAAAAGTAGCCACCATCAGAAGAGGTGGAAGAGACCAAAAGCCCAAATGACCAACAATAACAAGTATCAATAAATTGTGGAGGGGACAGACAAAACATATGTTTCAATGCGGTTAGCAGCCAGAAAACCAAATATCATTCAAATTGCGGTGAGTGCAATCAAAAATCACATGAAAATTATCAGCGGAAAGCGGAAAAACTGCATTGCATACTTTGTGGCTTTTTGGCCCAAACGTGTTGACAAAGCGAAAACAAGCCAAACCGCATTCGCCTGTTTATATGCCAAATGGGAAATAATTTTTTCCATATTTCATGCTGCTAACGCAGCTTGCAGTGTATCTATATACCCTTTAGGCGCTGTTTTTAATAGGGTATCAGAAATTTCAATGGGAAATATATAGGACCTTTAGAGGGAGAAAGCACTGAGCCAGGATTTTATTTCCACATAGAGAAGAAACTACTTAGTTAGCTTTCTGTAGAGGTAAGAAGGTTCTTAATGATTTTTCTACTACAATAATTCCCGAATACCTCGAAATTGAGAGTATTATCTCAGTTAGGGTATTTTCCAGTCTACCATTTTTTGCACTACTTTTCCTTTTTTTGGGGGGAGCGGTATTGGAGGCCAACCTAATAATATTTATTTTCACATGCGGTTAGAAACGTAAAAACCATTTGGTTTCATTGCGCACCGCTGTCTCCCCTCTCCCCTCTCCCCAGCCCGAAACGACCCCCTTCCGGGCGACATCCATGAACCGTTTGTTCACTTTGTACGGCCTAACAAATTAAATTTTCATATGAATTGCTGTGCTGGTCACGTAGAACTCAGAGATGGACAAGAAGCATGTCCATGTCGTGTCCATTGATACGTATTATGTGACTCTCTGAACAGAGCAGAGAAAAGCAGAGAGAGAGAGAGAGTAAAGTGACTGGGGTATACATTACCGAACCGTCTACTTTTCCCCCAAAAATTCCCCACTTCCCCCGCCACAAGGCGAACTTAATTGCGTCGTCTTTAAATGCGACAAAACGTCCAAACGGCCAAACGGCAAAAGACATAATTAATAGGAGCATGGGCGGAGGCGGGGGTATAGGAGGGGGCATGTTGGTCCATTCAATTATCGATTTTTTGGGCCTAGAGCCAATTGTAGCCGCTGGTCATAAAGCAAACGTCTGTGTTTGCTTGTTTAAATTGTTTAAAATGTCAATTTGATTGCGCTTAATTAAATGCCAAAAATCCTTAAGGACAACAATTGGCGGAGTGCGGGGGGGACGGGGTCGAAAAGTTTCATAATAAGCACAATGAAAATAATTAACAATTTGTACGAAAATAACAAGTACAAAGCAAATGATGGCTAAGAAACAACCAGACAAACAGACAGAGAGTCCACAGAGTCCACACAGAGGACAGAAAAACTATGAGGGCATCTTCACAGGAGAAGGGCTAAGGTGGTGGGAGATTCCTAAGGATTGCCATTAAGATGTCACGTTTCCAATGTCCTCGTCTCGCCTGGTCCTGCGTCCTGTTGCTGTTTCTGTCTCTGGTTTGTTTGATTTTCTACGGGCGGTCTACGAGACAATCTTCAAAACAGCTTAAAGGGTTGTTCTAGCCTCTGCCTCCGCCTCTGCCCCCAGCCTCCTGCCTCTTGGCTCCTGCAACATGTTTAAGTTTTGCTAAATAGCTTGTTTCACTCCTGGAGGGGGGTCTGAGTATTTGTTCTACTTCCCATTGTTGTTGAGTCGCAGGAGAAACGTTTAATGTAAATTAAAAATCAATTTATTTGCGGCAACTTACAATTGAGTTTTCCTTGAGTTATTCCAGTTGAAGTTTGGAGTTAGAAATGACAAAGAAAATTAATAAATAGTCGAGTAAATTGTACTCAACAATTTAGCTTCTCAAAAGATAGCTAAAAGTAGCTAAATATAGCTAGAAATGTTAATATTGTTTAAGCCAAAATGGCATTTTTTCCCCCAACAAATCTGTCATTTCTCCTGCAAACTGGCTGATTCAATTGAACCATGAAACGTAGCAGGAGTCAAAGAGAAAGCCAAATTAAACCAATATATCTCCCCCGGTTCAAAAAATATATTTAAGGATTCGAATTTTGTTTTAGATCGTGTGATCACAGCAGTTTATGTCACGAACAGAAACTAAACCCAAATCGTAAATAATACCATTTTATTCAGTACTAAAACTTGCTTCAAATATACAACATCGCCATACTAAATATATATATATCCATACTAAATAAATACTGAAATAATCTGAAATACTAAATACGATGCATTCCCAACTACACGAGGATTTTCTTACTAAACCTTCAGAGGTGAACGAAGTGCTGAAGTTCCTAACTGAGATCCAAAAGGGAGGCAAGGAAAAGGGACCAGACATCGATTACAGTGCAGGGCTAACGGATGACAATTTTTTGGTAACACAACGTATGCACTACAATGTCAAGAAAAGCCGAAGCTTGTCCAGAAAATTCATTTTCCAACCAAATATGAATCAAATGACATTCATGCGCCAGATCGATGTGAGCGAGGAGACACGCAAGAAGGCACGAACGGATCGCATGATGGTGGCCAACAACTATCGCAGGTGAAAGTTCTTAAAATTCTCAACCAATTCACGACTAAATCTAATTTTAATTCCCTTCAATTTAGGTTGGGTAATGCAGAGTATCGCAGAAACAGCTTAGATAAAGCCATAGAATTTTATACCAAGGGCATAAATTATATAAATGATTCGCCCGTTCTCTTTGTCAATTGCGCCCTTTGCAACATCAAGTGAGTAGCTGGCCATATCTCTGGCTCTTTAGTAATCAAATAACTAACTTTATCTATAGAAAACGCGAGTATAAACGTGGCTTATTGGATCTAGATCATGTCCTGAACAATTTAGATGAACGCTGCTTGCGTGCCTGGCTCTATAAGGCCGCCGCCTTGAAGCGAAGGCTGGCTTCGAGCAATGCGTTGCAAGTGCTCGGCGATTGAACAGGGCGGGTGCCGAATATATCGCCTATTTCCTAGATAAAATGCGCACAGATTTTTAGCATTTTTTTTCAAAAATGCCACAAGACTTCCTCACAGCATTTTGCTATTCTATTTTTCAAATAAAACCAAACTTTTTTCTTCAAGGAATTTTAAATTGTTTAACAATTTATATGCAGATCTATTACAGGCTTCGCTCTGGAACGAGAAACACCCTATTGACGCCTTTATACCCTACTTATACCAAGAATATCGATGCATTCCGGACCGAGCTACTGTATCTGATAGCTGGAAAGCAACAATCTAAGAGTTGTTCTAGGAAAATCTGGCTTGTTTCTCAAGATATTTTAATAAATCTTAAAAGCATATCTCATTTTTCCTGTGTGTAAGAGTATCTAATCTTCGGCGTGCCCAACTAAGCCTATCATTTGTGGATATTCATCTGTACATTGCAAATTCTTGTCTCATTTTACAGAAATTTATTTCAAGCAGCACTTTAATTAACCAAGCAAAGAGTTAGACCAATAAATACCCTGTACAAAATACCTGTACCTGTGATTAAAATAAAATCTGATGAATTAAAATAAAAATATGATAAATACAGCTTTAAAAAGAATACTTTTTATACTATAATTTAACTTTAATAAACATAAATCAAAGGTCATAAATTAGCTATATAAATGAAGTGCAATATAAAACTGCCAGCGAAAAGAGTTGGCCAACAAATTAATGAGAAAATTGTATACTTTCCACGCTAAAGTCCTCAACCTAAATACTAGAATGAAGTACTCGTATCTCTGCACTTCCATATGCGTACTCGAAAGCTGCCTAGTTACAAAGGGAAACATCTGGCACATTTATGAGCTAAGAGAGTTAGGCATATAAAAGTGAGTATAAATTGTGAGTACTTTATGCAATTACGAATGCAGCAGCTTGAAATGATTGCACTTGACTTGCCTCCTCCCCCTCCTCAGCCCTTACACCAGCTTAAAGAGCAAGAGCATATGCCAAAAATGTATCTTAAAGATACAAAAAGGGAGGCACATGTGCGTTTTCACTTTTCGGTTGCATACGAACCAACCTTTGGGCCCACAGCAATCCTCAGCAGCTCCGCCCTTGCCCTTTCCCTTTCCGTCTCCCCAAACCAAAACAAAAAGCGAGCAGGAAAAAGTTACGCACAGAATGCGTGCCCAATAAACTGTTGCCAACAGTTTTTATATACTCTTTGGCAGGGTATTACAATTATGAAAAGGTCTTTGTAACACTTTTTGATTGACTTTCTACCGCATCCTTCAATATCCTTTTATATAGTTGGTCAATCTTGGACTACTTCGATAAAGTTGTATCAAAAAAGTTAATAGCTTACAGCCAGGTATGGGAATAAAAGGGTATTTAAGCTTCGTTGTCTTAAAGATTTTATGTCTTTAATTTTATTTTTATTTTCTCTTTTTTTTTGCTGCCATTTTCTTTGCTTGGCTTAAAGTTAAAGCAGGGCACACAAAAGTTAAACGCACATCAAAAGCCAAATAATTTGGCTGTAAAAATAACATTAAATCACATTCATTTCTTTTTCGGGGAGAGGCAAAGAAAGGAAAAATCGAATTGAGTCAAGGTAGAAAAACGGGAGGGCAGGAACTACCTAAGCTACCATCGATTGGGGGCGGAGGGGAAGCATCCTCCCCTGCCGCTCAGACGACGTGGTCTTTAAGCTTATGTTGCACTTGACTGATTTTTATGCTTTGATGCTCAATGATTTTATTATTAAAAGCAACTGTCGTTCCCTCAGTGTGTGTGTGTGTGTGTGTGTGTGTGTGTGTGTGTGTGAGGGGGGTCTATGAGGGTTTGTCTGCTACTTAGTTTTTTTTTTTTGTCTGACACACAAACCTTGCGCCCGTTGCGCGCTGCATAGCAAAAAACGAAAAGGGATACAAAAAACTGCTGCATACTTTTCGGGTTGCTGCAAAATTGCTGCTGCCGTCTGCAGCTGCCGGCTGCTCTGCGGCTCTGTGGCAATGCCACTTCACCTTTTGCTTTGTGTTGTGGATGCCACACTTGGGAGTCGCTTAGCTGTCTAAATATGTCACTTGAATTTGACGACGGCCACTTGCAATCTACCCCCAAAAAGATTAAAAAAAACCTAGAAACAAAACTGTTGCCTGCTTTTGTGTGCAACCCCCCCACTGATACACACACACACCCACATGTGTTGCTTTAAGCTGCTTTCGCCCCCGACCCAAACAAAAAAAATCTCCCCCTCTTTTGGCCGTGTCTTGTTTTCTTAAAATATTAGTTTCCTTTTCTGACTTTTGTCTGTGTGTGGAATAAACGAATATGGGCAGAAGGAGGGGGGAAGGAAAATTGTTTTACTGCTTTTTATTGTCATCTTTGTTATTTGTTGTGTGTGTGTGAGTCACCTTTTTATACTCTATACCTAAGGAAAGTGTGCCAGAAAAAAGGGTATTTTAGGCTTAGGAGAACGTTTGTGACAGGTTTCAGTACGAAGCCAATTTAGAAAAGAATTAAAAACTTGCCTTTTCCTTTTGACAATTGTCAAATATTATTCGGAGTTTTTTCCACTTTTCTTTTGTGTAGAACCAATAATCTGGCCAAGGAAGATCGATATGTAAATATATCGAAATCAAGAGGTTTTCAGCTGGCCGCTACTTGACTTTGTTACATCACAGAGTATCTGCTAGTCGTGCACGCTCCACTTGCAGCTACCAATGCCACTGCCACTGCCACTGCCACTGGCACTGCCAGCGTCTGTCCCTGTTTCTGTCTGGTGTTTACTTTGACTCAGTTACAGCTAGCAACGTCGACGGCCAAGAGCAAGTTGTCATGAATAATGAAAAAGCAACGTGAATACATTTCTTCTAGCCGGGCCCACAGCTCTTGTTACTCTATATATGTGTGAATAGGTATACGGCCGGAACTCCATACAGGGTAGGGGGGTGGCAGAAGAAGTCTATACGCTGGCAAAAACTTACCCAGGATCCCTTGGAATGCAGCAGAAAATAGTTTAGTTTAGTTTAGTTACTTCTTGCATTGTTTACAGGACTTATTCAGCTTAAAAATGTGTTTGAGCCAAGTGTTAATTCGAATTCCTGGATTTAGCTGTAAAAATAGATAAAGAAAAAGCTAAATTTAGCACTTTTTGTATCTAAGAATTCTTCGAGTGTTATGGTAAGCTAGAAAGGGTCTCTAAGTCTGCTCAAAGGAGTGGTTGACTCAATAGACAACAATCCGATGTTGACTTGCTGACTGACTACAATATTTCTTTCAGTGCACAAACTTGGCCAGCAGGTAAGTATTGTTGGCCAACACCCGAGACTCAATTGCTAATTCAGTAACAGTAACAGCAAAAGTAACAGTAACAGTAACAGAAAAGGACACAGGGCCAGGGACACTGTTGCTTTTGTCCTGTTCGATGCTGTTTGTTCTGTCCAGTCACTGCCACAGTCGGAGGGGGGAAACCCATGCGCCTCTCATTATATCAATATAAAGAGGGCAGGAAAACTAGCTTTTCTCATATAGATTTCCCTTATTTACCGTTCATTGCTTGCAGGCGTGCTCATAGTTCTCTCCGTCTATGATTGGACAGGGGCTGTCTGTGGCTGTGTGTGTGTTCTTAGCCTTAAGCTAGTCCCAACTCCACACCTCCCCCCTCACCAAATAACAGCGTCAGCAAATTGTCGCTTCAATTTCAGTTAAGTGTCGAGCGACCAACTACAAAATAACAACACGCATTGAGTGCAAAACTTGGCCAAAAATCTCAAGCAGTTTCGGTGCGGCGGGGGAGCCATAGTGCAATTTTGGCCAAACCAAAATGAGTCCCGGAAGTGGCTAAAAAACCAAACAAAAAAATAGTAGGCAAAGGCTATCCCCGACGGCTGACATACTCTCGCCAGCTGAAATAATGATATAGTAGTTCGACCTTTATACTTTAAGGTATACTATAAGAAAACCCATTCCTACCACCCACAATTATATGATATAGTTGTCTAATCTGTGGTGTCTCCAACAAAAACAAGGCTATATTTCGAGTCTTAGTCAACTCAGCTTGGCTTAGAAAGAGACAGATGGATGGATTTAGACGTTCACTTTTAGAATATATATCGAAAATACATAAAACAAGTTATGCTGGCAACTTTCTTCAGAAAATCTTTATACCCTGAGTAACAGTGTAGCAAGCTGAAAAGATGGTAAACAAACAAAAATACATATTACAACAAAGACAATGGGATATCCTGCTCTCAGAGTCAAGAGCTTCCTGAACTCAACGCAACTCCCCATGGCAACTGGGAGCAGGGCAGGGCAACCCAGGACAACCCGGGTTGGCTGTTGTTGTTGCGGTTCTTGTTTGGCTGTTTAAACCGCAATACAGATAAAGGCCAAATTACTTTTTGGCCAAGACGCTGTTGAGATGCGAACCCACGAACCGCAAGCTAAACACTAAATACAGAATGAAAGGAAAGGGGGCAAAAGCGAGAGAAAGTGGACTCCAAACCAGCCTGAAAATGCGATGCTAAAATATATAGTTTAAAATGCTTGTTGAAAATGGGTTTATAGTGATCCTCTTGAGAAAAGATTTTGCTGCCGCCGGTTAAAGCCTTTTGGCTGCGAATTTGTTAACCGACCTGAGAGGATCAACCATAGCCTCATTTATGGACAAGCTCGTTGACACTTGCCAAGTCCAACAAGTCGGGGTATTTCCCCAGCGAACCAGAGACTTAATGGAGTTTTGGCATAGAAATAGCAAAGAAATTTAATGGATTTTATTTCTTAATTTAATGGGCAGAGTCCTTAAAGCCTTGATGGGTAAACAAAGAAATATTTTTAATTAGATTTTTGTTATTATTCAAATATATTTCTACAATCTATTGGACAGTTTCTGAAATACTTTTCGACAACTGTAAAGAGATTTTTACAGAATTTATGGATAACTTTTTGTCCAATTTATAGTTTGTATTTTTAAATAAGTTTTAGAATAAAATTCCTGAATGAATGACTAAAAAAACGTCTATTTTCATTCCGTTTTTTGCTTCAATTTAGGCAATTTTCTTGTCCCTTTCTGATTTTCCAATAAGCATTCAACATTTGTGTGTAAACAGCATCATTGTCTGTATCCGAAACTATAACCAACTCTGGCACGCCTAACCGCAGGACTATCTCAAAACTGCCGGTTGCCGGTTGCCAGTCCGGTCTGTCTGTCCGGTCTGTCGGTTGTCCTTTGTCGGTTTGCCTTTTGCCACACCTATAAAATGCCGCAATGTTGCAACACGGAAAATCCAAAAGCCGATGCCAGGCGATGAGCCTCATCTGATTGCAAAAAGCACAACACGGGAATGTCAGCCATGACCAGGCAGAGTATCAGGACAAGAACCAAGACCCACAATGGGAGTACACTCAAAAAAAAAAGAAGGAAAACTGCCTTAAAATTTAGAAAATTTATAAGAAAAGAATATCAATTTCAAGCAATGCAAAGCAAAGCTTTTGGGCCAATAAAAAACTCTATAATAATGAAAGAAAAACAATATTTATTTTCTCACCTTAAAATAGTTTTTTAAATCAAATATCGCTGGATTCAAATAAATTATAATAAAATAAAATATTATTTTCATTTTCTGATTTAGGTAAAGAATTTTCCATAGTTTTTTCTCCGGGTGCAAACGCAATAATAGAACAATGTTTTGAGGCAGGCGACGAAAACTTTTGCTACTGGGCCGCACACAGAATTGAGGCAAGAGCAGCTATTGTTCTTCTTGTTGTTGTTGTTGTTGTTGTTGTTGTTGCTGTTGTTGTTGTTGTTGGGGGCAACCACAAAAATAAGTGTTTACAGCATTGATTACAAGCGTAGGCGTGGGCGTTGGCGTGGGAGTGTTGCCGTTGCAGTTGCAAATTTTGCAATTGCAGCTGCAGTTGCAGTTGCAGTTGATTAGAGTTCAGAGAGAGATCCACAAGGATTTTTGCATTTCTAAGATGCAAAGCCCCCAGAAGCAGCAGCAGCAGCAGCAGCAGTATGAACAGACTCTGGCAGCGTGTCAGTAGTGTCAAGGGAAATGCCACGAGGGAGGCGGGGAAAGGGAAAAGGGGGGCGCCCCGACAACTTGCCACATTGGGTTAGGTGTCAACGCGACGGCGGCCAACGGCACACACACAATTGACAAACAGTGAAACCCTTTTTGTGGCACTTCCGTTGCGTTTGTTTGCCAGTTTACAATCCCAACAAGAGCAACAATTCACTACTTGAAACTTACTCCCTCCCCCCCAACTGCCCCCCTGTTGCCAGTTGTGACAAAAGTTTATACCCAAAGCATTTGAACTGCATTTCATTATGGGGCCCGCAACGAAAAGGGGTGGCTGCCAAAGCAAATGCAAATGCTGTTTGGCGCCATATTGAAAACTCTGTGGCAGGACCCCCTTTCTACCCCGCCCCCCTTTTTGGTGCCACTTCTCCACCCATTTTTCTCCCCCATAAAACCAACCGCAGCGTCAGTCTTTTCTGGGGAAGCAAGCTCCCAAACGAAGCGTATAAGTGGCCCTTATCGTAGCTGCAACTCTACTGTGGGGTAGGGTATCCATGTGTAGGGTATACATTGAGCCAGAGAGGGGGTCGAGGGGGAGGCAGCAGTATATTGTATTGGCAAATATTCTCATGACAATAGGAATTTTTATTGAATTTATGCAAAAATTGCAAATTTCATTTGCCACACAGTTGTTCAAGCTGCTTCTACATGTTGTTCTTGTTCGCTTTTTATACCCTGTAATAATCAAAATGTATGAAATTTCATATATTTCGTATCTAGAGTAGCTCTAAAAAAACTAAAACCTTTCTTAGACTTTGAAAACCAGCGAATTTTTTTATTGTTTAAGCGCCCGAAAAGAAAGAGAATTTGGAGCTTTGCTGAGCTTAGTACAGGGTATTTAATTCTGTAAGTTGCTAATTGTTTTTACCAGCTTCATGTTGTTTATGAATTTTTTGAGAGCAGATTGCATGTAACAGTAAATTAAATGAAATGAAATCGAGAATAAAATTCTATTCCTCTTTTAAGACAGGCTTAAAATAAAATACCTAATGAAAACACATGAAAAATACTGACTAATTGATAATAGTAACTCAGAAATGCGTTCTCATTTTATGTAGAAAGTATTCAATATATTGATACTGCGATCTATTCAATCTACGTGCATTTCCAACGCACTCTTCGAAGCCAGCCTCATTGTTCAACCGCTTGAAGGCGCCGGCCTTATAGAGCCAGGCACGCAAGCAGCGTCCATCCAATTTTTTCAGAACATAGTCAAGATACATTATAGGCCGTTTATAATCGCGTTTCCTATAAAAATATGAATATAATATTGAAGTATTTAATTGTTGGAGACATTGCCAGCTACTCACTTGATGTTGCACGGAGCGCGATTCGCAAAGAGTATCGGGGAATAGACTATATAATTCATGGCTCTGCAATACTACTCAATTGCTTTATCGAAGTTGTTCTTGCGATAGTCCGAATTACCCAGTCTAAATTAAAGGCTATATAACTATATTTAGGAGTATACTTTCAGGGTATTTCATGCAATTTAACCTGCGAAAATTATTTGCGATATAAACGAAAAGTGGAAAAAGTTTCCAAACTCTGAGGCGGATTTTAGCGTGCTTCTACCCCATATTTTTGGTCGAAACAATTACATGTAGTTTTACAGAGTATATCGAGAAACTGTATGAATTTAACTAGTCGAATCCGATTATTCTGTGCAAGCGCCCGTAGCCACATTCTCTTTGTGTCCCTACAAAAGGCGGCCCAAGGAAATGGAAATGGCAAAAAGTGCTGGCGGAAAATTGAAATTGCACGAAACGCAGCGAAACAAAAGCGAGTCCTGCCAGCAAATTTAGGAATCATTTGCTGACCCCAGAATACAAAAGTACACAAAAAACACAAAAAAAAAAATGAAAACACACTGAACAATATGAAAAATGCAGGCCCATTGTGCAATAGCTGACTGCCCACTTTGCAGCGAGAAAGGGGCGGCAGAAGTCAGGGGGAAGGCAGGGAGGGAGATGCAATCTAAACCTGGAAGGAGCAGTAGGAGAAACGAGATAGAAATGGTACATGCTCTAGAGGGGGAACTAGTACTACTGAAACTGGAGCTGGAGCTGGAGCTGGACAATTACAAATTTCGAGTACTCACACTCACACTCAAAATTTGTATTTGAATATAATCGTGAGTGAGATGGCTGAATGCTTCGTCAATTCCAAAGCTGCTGCTGCTGCTGCTCTGTGTGTGTTTGAGTTGAGTTTCCCTCTGTTCGCTGGCTTGAAACACAAACATGCATATTCCTTATTCGAATTCACCAGTCATGTGTCATTCGAATCTGTCTGAAATGTCCCAGAATGAGGCTTGAAGCTTGAGATTAGTGAATCACTGAATTTTTAATTCGTTCATTCAAACAAAGAGAAAATCACCCTAGATTCTTGGCGCCATCAATTGGGGTAGCTGAATTTTTTTATAGTGGCCTCAAAAAGCTAACTGAATGACGACTTTTGAGCAGATTTTCAAAATAATTCTTGACTACATAAAAAGCCTTTTTTATTAAGCTTTTGATGGATTTCTAAATAAACTTTAAACCTTCAAATGCCCTTTGATTTTACTACTTCCAGTGCACAAAGCCCGAATATTTTCTCAAAAGAAAATCAATTTCTCACTGCTGGAAAGTCACTTAAATTTTGATCCAGCTGATATGACCGAATAGTTAAGATTTATAACTAAACAGGGCAAAAAAAAAACTCTGGCATTAAAGATGCAATTTGGCACATTTTTTTATATTAAATCTACAACGGAAAACGTGACCAGCTGACTGCACAAACATTAATTTTCCCCAAAAAAAAGGGGCATGTATAGTAGCTATGACTATGGGAGGATATGGGGTTAAAAGAGGGGGGGGGAAACCCAAAAAAAAGAAGACCGTCGCATTATAAAATCAAAACAAAAAAAAATAAACAATTTTCTTTGCTGATTTTCGTTAAATGCGCGAGCATTGAGCACTTGATGTTTGCCTTTGTGTGTTTCCTTTTCTATTCACAGAGTTGATGGCTTGAATGAACCGTGGGGAAATCTTCCTTTCCTGTCGCTAGTCCTCGTCCTCATCGTCATCCTCGTCTTCTTCAGTGTTGTTGTGGGGTACCTTTACATTTATTTCCTTTTCTTTCTGTATTTCAAAATGAGTTCAATTTCATTATAAAGTCAGTCCTATTGAGCGATCAGCTGTAATAGTTAACACAGCACGAGCTGAACCTGAACCTGCTCGACTTCTTCTTTATTCCCATCCCCATCCCCATCCCCATCCCCATCCTTCCATCCCCATCCCCATCCCCATCCATGCCATCCCCATCCCCAGTTAAGGTCCCCCTCCCCATCCCCATTCATAGAAAAGTTTTCAATGCCATTTGACAAGTCGGCTTCTTTCTGGCTAATTGATATTTAAAAATTGACATTTCATGTGGAAAACTTGTGCCAAAAAAAAAAAAAAAAAAAAAAAAAAAAAAAAAAAAAAAATAAACAAAATGATTTATCATAACAATTTTCAGCATTAAATTGATGCTTCTCCTTACACTCTTCATTGACCTGGAATTTGTATTTTAGATTTAAAAACAAATTAAAAAAGAAAAAAAAAAACATAGCCAGCCCAATTGTAGCTGCTTTATACATATGAATTTTTTTATTGTTTAAAAGGTGTAAAATCTGTGCGTAAATCTGATTTTTAAATTTTGCAGCATTAAAATAACTGCAGCATTTAACCCTTTTTTTTTTTTTTTTTTTTTGTGGTTAGAAGAAGAGAAAAACAGAAAATGCATTTGGCCAAAAATTGCATACAATTTCAAAGCGATTGTTTCAGTTGTTGTTTCAGTTGTTGTTGTTGCTCAATTGCGTGCACAAAAACGATTAAAATTTTAAATTTACACGCAATTGTGCAGTCAGCTGGGAGTTTGAGGTTAGAAACTGGGAGGAGGCGCTCTGGAGGGTCGAGTCTAGAGTCTGGAATCAGTTGGACCAGTTGACCAAGCGGAAGCCTCGTTTATGATTTGGAACTAATTGCAAAGCGCTGGCTACCACCAGTAAATACAGCAGAAAAACAGCAGGGCGTGGCCTGAACGGGGGGCGTAGCAATAGGGAGCCCCAGGACTCGAAAAAGAGGGGGTGGGGAGGGGGATGGGGTGTACGGAAGCAGTTCGGGTAATTACAATTGCATTGCGGTTAACGGGCGAGGCACACGCTAAATCACTCAACGGGGGAGGCCAACGGCAGGGTATCAGCGACTGAGAGGGGGACGGACTGGGGGCGAGCCGCGTCTGGTGGTTGCTTGCCTCGGCTTTTGAATAATGCAACTGCAACGCCGCCTCAAGCGTGCGGCACAGCGCTGAGACTGCTTGCCTCACAGGTAGCCAAGTGCACTGAGAGAATTATCAATATAACTCAAGAAGAAAGCATTCAAAATTTAGAAAAAGAAACCCTAATAACAATAATATATAATAATAATATATCAGATATAATCAGATAAAGAACAGGACGAAAATTGAGTCTTATAGGCATAAAAAACAAATATTTAGAGGTGAAACTTACCAATCAAAGATTTCCGAATTATTGCAGCATTCTGAAAAGGAAGCAAAGAAATGTGATTAAAATAGATATTTAAATAAAAGCCAGAGTAATAGGGTATAACAATTCTGGAAAAAAGTTTTTCTATTCATTCATTTAGTTATCGATTAATTCCATTTTTTTCTTATAGATTAAGCCAAGTTTTCAGAGTGTAATCGCAAGGCGAGGCAGAGGCAAAGGCGAAGGCTGCTGGCCAAATGCATAAATCAAAATGCACAAATAACCTGGCTGCAACGGGAGAGGCAGAGGCAGCAGCATCGATGCGGAGACACACGCACAAATCGAGAAACAGATACAGCTGTGGTACCCGGCTTAGGTAGGGTATGGGGGGATACAGGGGTAGATGGCAGGGGAAAGGATGGAGAGGATTCTTGACTCGCCCGACTATGCCAGGCATTATGGAAATTGTGTTAACTTACACAAATGAGCAAATGCTGAAAATCCTGCCCAGCGCCTCGACATATGCAATGGCGTATAAATATTTACGCGGCGTGGGCGCAAATTAATGGCCTATGCCATGGACGTGGTCAAGGACGGGGGTATTAAAGCCCCAAATTAATATTCAATTCTATTAGAAGGATTAAAACGTTTAAGCAAACAGCTTACAGGAATGCAACGAAAAAAAAAAGATAACTATACAAAGAGAAATTGAAAAGAAACAGCTTTCAAGTTCTTTCTTTTATTGATATTACTCTCTCGTCATTTATATTACCATCCTAAGAATAAAAAACCTTTAAGAAGCACGCGAAAAAGGAATAAAAAAAGCAAAAAACTCTCCTGGAAGCATAAAAAAAGTGGGAAAAAGTACAGATTGCTTACAGCTTGTGAAAGAGAAATTGAATAATAAAATCTTCGCTCTCTCTCGACCTCTTTGGAGAGTGAAAACAAAAGCAAAACGTTTAAGAATGCCGCACAAAGCAGAATAGAAAAATCAAGCTGGTTCTCAACAGAGCAATAGTTAGAAATATTATTTAGTTTAAATATTAAAATACATATTAACCCAAGCCGGAAGACCATCTACGCCCATGATCTGCGGTCCGCCTAGAAGCTAGAACTAAATACTACGCTGCAGCAGGAGCAGCAGCAGCAGCAGCTGTGTTACCGAATCTCTCCCAGTTAAGTTTGTCAAATATTATTTCTGACTAGAATTTCAACGGAAATTTATTTCTTATTTAACGTACGTGAACAAATACATTAGCCTTGCGTAAAGCCAGAATCTATCTAATTCGAGTATTTAGCAGATGGAAGTGGATACAAAATGTATCTGTTGGGTGTGTGTAAAGAGCCTAATGAATAATGCAGATTAGATGAAATTGTTTAATTTACAAACTTAATGCAAATCCATCAATACTAATGTATTTAAATTTTTACAGCAATTGTTATTATTATTCTGTCATTATAGAAACATTATTGAATATATTGAATATGCATATAAAAAGAGAAGAAAAAACTCAATTTATTCACTCGCTCAGTTTAAATAACTAACAATGGGCCATATTTAAATGTACGAAATAAACAAATGAATAATACAAGCAAAAAGATTTCTAAGGAGAGGTTATATTCAGCACGCCGCAGATTGGATACCCTTGCTGTCTGGAATGAGCATTTCTTCACCATTAATTCCATGCCAGCTAAATGATATGGCAATCTGGTCCTTTTAATTTTTAGTAAGAACTTGGAATACATTCTTTAACATCAAGTTAAACTTCCATCAAGATATCTTCAAGAAGACGATAGTTTTCTATACAAAACCTTTGGAACCAACAGAGTCAGTTATCCGATCTAAAAAAGGGGCTTTTCCTTGAACTTTGACTCTACTTTATATGGAAACAGACAGACAGTCAGACGAACAATCGTCTGCACGCTCTGATCATATGTCGTATATTATATTCCAAGAGTCCTTCCAACACTCTAAAATGTATAGGAAAAAAAACCCGTGCCTTATTCTGCTCAACTTATTCCATATCCTTTCACACTCTGCATAGAAAAACATTCAAAAAAAGAAAGAAAAATAACATTATTTACACGCTTTACACAGTATAAATTGTTTGAGAAAAAAATAAAATGTACAATGGAATTTCTATTAATTTATGCAGAACAAATAAAAACATGCTTTGGCATAATTAATAAGCCTCACTCTTTACTCTTTACTGTTCAGTGGAAACTTTCAGCACTTTCAGCTCATTTCTCTCAGCTCTCAAATTAAATAATTAAATCAGATTAAATTTGTTTGTTCCACGCGTTAAATGAGTAGACAGAGAAGGAGATACAGATAGAGAGAGAGAGAGAGAGAGAGCGAGAGCCAAATCGAATTAACAAATTGCGCACTCAATCAAAGCGAATCAGTTTGATGATGCTACGAAAATTCAATCTAAAATTCCAAATTGCAAAACTTAATGAAAATTTGCACGTGGCTCGTGCATTTGCACTTCATTAAATGCATTTAAAAATGCAAAAAAAAATGAAGAATTCATTCATATTTTCAGCCCATTCGATCAACAATTTATTTATTTATGTTCTCGCAATGGATTTCTCCCAGCAATCTGCTCATTTAATTTGAACGAGGGTATATAAACGCGAGAGAAGTTTAAATCCGTCAAAAGTCTGCATTCATCATAGCCCAAAAAACTTTGCATATTTATCTTTATCTAAGAAATAGGCGATTTTGCCAATATTAAAAGTATATTTTGATAAAAGCAGATTTTCAGTTTTTTTTCCATTTTTCAACCTTTAGGGTGGAATTTCAAAATATTACGAATTATTATAGAAAAAGAAAAAATTATCATTTTTACCAATTCAACATTTGAGGCATTATTTTTTGACTTGGTGGGCGGATTTTCCGAAAAATGGACAGCACATAAACCATTAATTTTAAAGTAGAGCTCTGAACATTATTTTCGATCGGATAAAAAATTTGAACACAATCTTTTTCGCCATTTTCCCCCGAAACTTTCGTCTTGAATTTCAGAATTTATTTTCAACATATAATTTTTTTCCTAGCTTTTTTCTGATATTTGCAAAGCTAGCGAATTCGTTTAGAAATCGTTTTGTTGAGCTTTTCATCAAAGAGTTGAATTTTCTGCGGGTTTGCCAGAGAAATTTCACGCTTCGAACAGCATAAAAGATTTAACAAATTTTGCGTTTTGCTGTTGTTTTAAGAGATTTTCTCCATCTCTCTCTCTCTCCCTCTCTAACTTTTATATGCATTTAGAGGCACTCTTAAATTTAATTTTTTTCCTTTCCTTTTCTTTTCTATTATTTTCTTTTATTTAATATTTTTTTTCTTTTTTGCAGCCAGACAAATCCAAACACAGACGGCCCATTCGCCTAGACAAATAAACAAATCTCGTCAAGGCTTGCTCACAGATCACACACACACACACACACACACAGTGATAGATACAGTCGCAGATACAGTTATACATATGGATACACTCAAAGAAAATAAGGCACACCCACAAACATTTATTCATTCTCATACTCAGCTAAACATAATATATTTAAAATCAAAATAAAAACAGTTTTTCTTAGGAAATTCCTTGATTCTGGAATTAAGTCAAAGTGAACCTGATTCAAGCAGAAAATATTCCAAAATTGCTTAGTTTAACTTTAATATTTCTCTTCTTTTTTCTCGGTTTGAATTTTATTATTAAATTGAGTTAGTTTTGACTTATTTTCAATACTAAGATTCTCAAAAATAATATTGGATTCTACCTATTTGAGAAGAGTCTCAAAAGCCAAGCGGTTCTCTGTGTGTGACTCTGGCTTAGCGTGCGTCAACATTTTGGGGCAAACACTTGCCGACTCTCTGCCCCCTCTCTGTGGGTTGTTGCCACTCGATCCACGCAATTAATTTCTGTATCACAGCGTCAACTGAAGTGAAGTGCCCCAGGTGGGGCCTGCAAGGGTTGCTTTAGACTCTTCAGAGCATTCAAAAAATGAAACCAAAACAAATAGCAAACATCAAAAGCTGCTACCAAAAAAAATCTCGAATAAAAAAGAAGAAAAATAAAATGAGTTACCCAGGACCAGGCCCAGACCCAGACCCAGACCCAGACCAAGGCCCAGACCCAGGCAATATCCGGCAGATAGACTGACCAAACTGAACTACAGCTACGACTACTGGAGATATTTGAGCTATATGGGGGCTACGGTTGTCTGATTTTTAAGCTGTCTGCAAGCAACATGTATATGACAGCTGTATGAATCGTTTGTAATCATCCAACTGGCAACCACCTGAAATATTCAGCGGTATGGAAAGTACAAATAGATTGGTAGACCAGTAGATCGTTTCAAACAGCAGCTGAACTTTGAACAAAAGTGGAAATAAAGCTGTTTCGATTAATCCAGACTCGAAATTAAGTTGTAAATCTTCCCCGTTCAATTAGGAATAGGAATTTATATTTTATTCAAAAAATATTCAAGTGAGAATTTCCAATTCAAGACAATTGTTTGATAGCACCAAAGAGATATGCTCCAAAATCAAAGTCTGAGCTTCAAACCACTGAAGTGTATGAGAGTTTTAGAGTTTTAAAGCTAAAACCAGCAACACAGCCAGAACTGAGATCTCAGCTCTCCTGGAACCAAAACCGGGAACCAAAGCCGGAACAACAAAGAACAAAACTGATGTTTTCACGCGCGAGATTTACGAGCGACGTGCATTTTGGTTAAAACGTATAAACGCACTTCACTCTCTGTCTCTGTGTGTATATTTTTGTGATCATGTGTGTGCGTGTGTGTGTGCGTGTGTGTGTTTATCTTGGCTGGCCGCGAAACTGGCTGCTTTTGGTAGGCCTTTGGCATAAGAGCCGCATCAGCAGCAGAGGCAGCAACAAAAATGCGGGCAGCCGCTTCAAAAACTGGCAAATAAAACAGCGAAATTCGCTTTGTAGCCCACACCAGAACTGGGCGTGGCCGAGGGAAGGAAAGGGCGAGGGCGAGGGCGTGGCATCTGGCAGCACGTTAACTTTAAAGCATTTAAGCAACTGTTTGGCTATAACATAAAAAACATTTAATTTTACTTTGCGGAGCAGAAAACAATGCTGGTCGACCAAAAAAGGACATAAAGGATGAAAGAGGCAGACGGCAGGGGGCAGCGAGCTGAGGGGGGGTTGCAAGGGCAAGCAGCAAACTCACGGCAATGGGGCCAAACATTAAAAACTTCCGTTTCCGGGCAAGAGAGAGAGAGAGAGAGAAAAGAAATGCAACGGAAATGCCACAAAGTTCAAACAACCAAACAGAGGAAAACCGCCAAGCAAACACTAACAACATTAAGGATACCGAATACCCAGCTTTCTCCACGTTTCCCCACCCCCTCCGTTTAACTGCCTGCACTCTGCACTTTCTCATTACCGAAAATTGCAATAAATTTTTAGTACAGCAAAATTATTTGAAGTGCCCGCCAAACACACATAAAAACGTCCATGGTGAAATTTACGAGAAAGCATTGAGAGCAAAGAAGAATGCGCTTTTCTAACTTTCCTAAGCTTTCCCCCACTCCAAACGAAAAAACACACACAGAGAGAGGGAGAAAGAGGGAAAATCGAGCAGTAAAAGAGAGGGAATGATTATAAAGATAGTGAATCGTTAGTCGCACCGTCAAGTGATTGGAAAAACCCATCCAAGAAACATGGCTACAAAACGTTCGTTTTAATTGCTTTTGTATGCGCCACAGCACTCCCCGCCCCCCTTTTGGCTTCTATGATGGATGAGTTATGGCTAAAAACGGCTAAATTGAATTTGGATGTTGGACACGACACGACACGATACGATTAGAGACTAAAGTCTAGGCTCTGGTTTATTGTCCTTTCAGGGAACTAGCATTTAATGCACTTGCCCAAGCAGCGAGTCTTGATAGATTGCTTGACAGCCCAAGATTGAGGAGGCATCCTTCGAATATATCCTCTTCCTTTAGCTGATAAAGAAATATACCCCCAATTGGAAGTAACTTTAAGACAGCTCTCCTATATATCGTGATATCTTAATAAAGAGTGTGTTCAATTTAAGAGTGGCTTTTCCAAGAGTCTTCCTTATCAATATGGAACTACTGATAATAGTAAGGACTAAAGTCTAGGCTCTGGTTTATTGTCCTTTCAGGGCACTAGCATTTAATGCACTTGCCCAGGGAGTGAGTCTTGATAGATTACTTGACAGACCAAGATGGAACACTTGGCTAGAGGAGGCTTCCTTCGAATATATCCTCTTCCTTTAGCTGATAAAGAAATATACCCCTAATTGGAAGTAACTTTAAGACAGCTCTTCCGTCTATCTATAAAAAACTATATAATACTGGCAAGTTCAATTAAAGAGTGGCTTTTCCAAGAGTCTTCCTTATCAATAAGGAGCTACTGATAATAGTCCTTCCAAATAAATAAATTTAACAATATTTGCTGTAATCTTGAAGCCCTGCTGGTTTTTTAAATCCACTCGCAACAGTCTCCATTTCAAATAGAATTACCCTCTACATAATTATTTCTTTCACATTAAATCCAGGCATGATTATAAAAAAATTGCAAATTGTTGTATGCATTTTTGCGACTTAATCGAATTAATTAAAATTTCATAACAATTAAATGGCAATACAAACGCAGCAAAAGCCTCGAAGCCCCCTTCCAATTTAAGGCAGAATCCATGCACATATTTATATATAGAAATATTTAAAATTTAATTATAGAAATAGCCAGTGTCGATTCGGGCCGCAAGCAGCGAGTTCTTTCACTCTCTACACAAATTAAACAGAGTATGCAAATATCCGCAATTAAGCAATAATAATAAGCATCATTTATAAATCATTGCAGAAAATGCTCGCACAAAGAGTATCAATGTGTGGTTCGTTCTTGATAAAAGAAAATATCGCCTGAATAGTGTATAAAAGCAGCCTGTGTGTGGCTGGGCTGCCATGGGCGGGGCTGAGAGGGGACTGAGAGGGGGGCATTGTATTTGGGCATTGAGCAGTCCAATTAACTTTTTAAAACTTGATGCAATGCGGTTTTATTCAACATTTTCCAACTATGAAACTAGGTTTAATTAAATTCACGCATTTCGCATTTATTCTCTATGGCAGTATGGAAATCATATGCCAATTGGCAAATTAAAATCCATCTCCTCCTCTATTTTTAATCCATTCAGAGCATAATTAATTTATTCTTGAAGCAGGGATTAATGGCAATCAATTATAGCAGTGAATCAAGAACTTTAGCACTTGAATTTATTTTTTATTTTAAATAAATATCATTCGGTTTCGAGCTATCAAACAATATACTGATAATCAATGGATAGATATAGATATTTACTTCATAAGGTCAGAGGTGCCCTCATCAACAGATCCTAGACCCTAGAGCCGTTGATAGTCCGGTTTCGACTCCATATCAAATTTCAAACACAGCGCCAAAACTGACTGACTAGTTTCCAATGAAATAGACAGACGGGCAGGACTCCTCTTATCGTCCTTTCCTGGAATTGCATCAAACAACTATGAATGATTTTTATGCGACTCGTTCGTCCAGAGCGCTGTGCAAATCACTCGCAGTTGAGTCACATTGTAAAATGATATTTTAATATTGTGCAATTAATTTTTAAGCGCTTTTAAAGCTCACTTAATACACGCATTAAGCCTAAAGCAGGCTTTAATATTCAAGCCAATACAATATAAATGATATTCAGAGAGTATTCCTAGCCGAAAGAGACCCTCCTTGAGCCGAGCTGGAGCGTTAATCAACCCCAACTCAACTCAGAGCAGGAGGCACACACTTTATGGGCATTGTTGGCGCATTGTCTCGCTTGATTATGCCCGACAGATTTTGATTCTGGTGCCGTTTTTTATGCTCGAGCTCGTGACACGCAGACACATAAATTTAAAGGACTCAAACCCAACTGGAGGCCACTGCAACGATTTAACACTCCGGAAACAATGCAATACCCCTGCCGTCCGTCCGTCCTTCGTCCTTCTCTCTCTCTCGCTCGATATTTGTCTATAATTTTCACCGTGTGCCGCCTTATCTCTTGCAATCTTTGGGCTTTCATCAAAGTGTAAATAACATTTATATAAAAGCCTGAAAGATGAGCATAATTCTATCAAAATGAAATCAGTTTCCATTTATTTTGTGCTCGAAAATTAAGAGGAAAATTCCCAAAAATTTCCTTTCTTTTCCCTTTTTTTTTTATATATATATATAAATATATGTTCCGCTGCAGGTGATGAGTTTACAATGAAATCCACACAAAAATGTGTAGTCTACTTTTTGGAGTAGAATGCAAAAACCATGTATAATTTTTTCATTCGAAGAGGGTTCTTCTAATATTTAATATAATCTGTTATTTTCTATGTTCTTTTCTATCTGGAATTTATTTAAAAATATATAAATTCAATAAAATATATAGATAAATCAAGATCTTAAGTTTGTAAAGTATTTCTTGAATTAAAATGGAATAATTTTGTGAGCTTCACTGTCTTCTTTGAATCGATACCAAGTTGATCGACTGTTAGCATTACTTACAGAATATTTACCTATCCTTTTATCTATATTTTTGCAGGATATAAGGAGGTTTTTTTCTGTTTTTTTTGGGAGCTGCTCATTAGCTGAGAGAGGAGCTTCGACCTGTAACTGGAGACATGGTCAAGTGGACATTAAAGCAAAACAAATGAGCAGCAGCAAAAGTTGAACGACACACAAAAAAAAAAAGAAAATTTGTATGAGTGTGCGTGTGCTGTGTGTGTGTTAGCCAACCCCAATAATTTAAGCACAATTTATGGCATTAAGCTAAAGATACGCAGAGCAGAGCCTGCCCCTCTCTCTCCCTGCTCCCTGCTCCCTCTGCGCTTTTTGGTCAATGGTCCAGACACAAAAACGCCTGGCAAATGTTTTGTTTGGTTTTTCTTCCTTTCTTTCTTTTTGTTGTTGGGGTTTTTGTCTGGTTGTAATCCTTACAGGACACAGATCGAGACTCTCAGAATTCATTTGGCATAAATCAAATGTGTGTGTTGTTTTTGCTCTTCTTTTGGCCTTTGCTGTGCGTAGTGTTAATTAGTATTTAATCTATGAACCATAAATAAATCCCTTTTCGCAAAGGACACTCAATTTCCTTGTGCCACCCTTGCACCTTAATAAATTGCCAATTGTGTGTCTCATCGAACTTAACACAACTAATTGCAACATTTACTTTTTGTTCCATATATATATATATGTGTGTGTGTTGCATATTACCCGGCAGGATTTATTTTTTTTTTCTAAGTATCTTTTACCCTCTTCCTACTGAATTTTCACTTCTCTCCTTCTGTTTTACACTTAGGAAATGAATTGCAATTCTGTTTGGGGTAACACATAAAGGAGGTTCTGTTTTCAGGGCTCTAAATGTATAGAAATCCATATATTAGACAAAGTTTCCTACTGGGTACTGGGTTCATTGCCAATGCGTATGTGATAAAAGTTTCTTTACTTTGGCAGTGCAAAAAAGAGTGCCAATAAAACATTTTAATTGATTGCACGCTAGCTGTTGCCAATCACCTAGCGAGCGCAACCAACCAGTTGTAAGCCCCCTTTTCTCCGCCCATGTCAAAGTACTTTTGCAAGGCTGGCGCCATCTGTCGACGGTTGAGTGTCTCTCTCACTCGGCGACAATTACAGTGACAACGAAAGCTGTTACCCTTCTGCCCCCTCTACCCCGGCGAACTGCTTGGTAAGCCATCCCCTGGTAAACCACCCAGCCAAGGAAACAAACCTGCAAATCGGTTTTCAATAAAATTGACTTTTTCTTATATTTCTGACTTATATAAATTATTGACAAAGATCTATATAAGACTCTATTTATCCGTCTCTTCATCCGCCTGCTAACCGAAATCAAAAAATTATGTTTATATTTCTTATAAACTTCCGTTCAAGCCTTAATGCCTTCATTTAATCTTAGTATTCACCTTTACAGGGTATTCAGCAAGTCGACTTGGGTCCACTTACTTTTACTTGTTTTCATTTGCAATTTTCTACAATTTTCATTAGTTGTTGCAATTTGCAATTGCAATTTTTGCCATCGCTCATTGATTTCTCTTTCGCTCATTTGGGACTTTTCGCCTTTTCTCTGGGCCAATTTAAAATGCATTCGCAATTGACTGCCTTGCTGTTTTAATTGTGTGTGCATTAAAATCAGCGCATTGATGCATTTTTAATTCAAATTAAAAATCGCTCGCTGCAACAATTTGTGGCAAGTAAATTAAATGGAGACAGAAGCAGCAAGCCAGAAGATGCAGCTTCATTGCAAATCGAACGGCTAAACTGCATTTTTTAAAAACAAAAATAGTTATACAAGAAATCAATTAAATCAATTATTTGATTAATTTATTTATGTTGATTTCTAGAGAAAAAAACAAAGATTAACAGTTCGACTAGAGAAAGTTATTCTTTATTCTGTCGTATTCCTTGAGAGACTGAACGAAAGTCGAGGCTGATATGCAGCCAGTAAAACGTTTCAGAATATCATATAAAATAAATTCGCCAAAAAAAAGGCTACTTTTTTAGATAACCAATGAAAGACAATCCTCTGCAAGGGATCTAAAAAAAAGGGATCTAAATGAATAAAGACAAGCAGACAGAATTGTAGGGATTATATGCAGTCAGTAAAACGTTTAAGAATATCACATATCTAAAATAAATTAAAATTCGCCAAAGGCTTCTTTTTTAGATAACCAGTGAAAGACTAACTCCAAGGATATACACGACATATATACAGATATATATTTGATTTCGATTGATACATATAGTTTAGCAGTGCGCTCAGAAGGAAGTGCGCATCCAAGGCTATATCCTTGGAGTTGAGACGTTTTGCCTGATAGACGTTCTCTTCATAATTTTTCTCATCATTCTGACTTTTATAGGCAGCAGCGCGATAGAGCCAAGCGCGAAAATACTTCGAATCCAATTTATTCAGGACATAATCACAGTTCAAAATTGCGCGCTTAAAGTTGCGTACCCTACGAAAGTTGAGTTCATTAATTCATTAATAGAGTTTGTAACTCATTAGCTTCATTTCTTTTGTTTTTCGATTGATATAGAGCACAGGCGTATCCTTAACATACTCCAGACCTTTGGTATAATAGTTAATGGCATTACCGAAACGATCTCTGCGATATTCATTGTTACTCAGTGGGGGAGAAGCGTAATTGATGAGAATTTCTATTTTTCAGTTGAAAATATTTGTATTATTCAATTTATAGCAGACTCTACTCTTTCCGACTTTATTTATCCCTTATGCCCTTCAATCCAAGGCTCTGCAGGCTTTTATATTTGTAGAATTACTCCGAACTTTCCAGAGTTAATATTTAATTTTTATGGAGTTTTTTAGAGTAAAATCGGAACCCACCTCCTAAAATTGCTTGCCACTCGTGCCCGCTCCAGCTCGAGCGGCTCGTTCCTCCTGTTTTTGATCGATTTGCCGCATGAAGGTGAACTGGTTCCGTATTTATAGCCGATTTGATTTTCGCCTTGGTTCTCCTGATCAAAGTACCTCTGCTATTAGATGACGATCTCTGCGAGATGAAATAGTTATCATCTATCACATCCGCACTAATATCCACAATGGGTGCAGCTTCATTTTTCTTGTTTTTAAGAGGGCTAATTAAATTAATTGGCGCTTAAAGTTTCATTTTTCAGATACAATTTTGATAGCACTCACTCCTCCATTTTGTTGGCAGTAACCGTAACCTCCAAGAATTGAATTGATTCCACAACTTTTAAGGGTCCTTTAAGGAAACTCTCATCACATTGCGTGTGGTTTGCATCGCCCATTATACGGTTTGTTTTTCTTTGTTTTTTATGGTTTTTTTTGTGTATATTTTTTAAACATATTTTTGTAATTTTTTGGAATTTTTATTGTGTTTTTGTGTTATTTTTTTTTTTTTTTTGTTTTACTCGTATAATTTAACTGTTTTTATACCCTTTAAATAAGCGTTCTTCAGGTGAACCCAATGGGTTTCTTTACCTCTCTCTTGGTAAATCTGATAATCTGGAATTATTCGCCTTTACACATAGAGACTATGCTTGATACCCTAAAGAATGCTTTAAGGAAATACCCTGCCTCATAATTCAACTCTTACTTTAATCTATTGTTGGTCGTAGACCATAAAAAGTCCTTATTAGAAGGATATGAAGTCTAGTCAACCCTTAGGCAGAGAGAGATAAAAACCATCATCGAGGCAATCATTTAGGATTAACGCCCCACAATGTCTGTGTGCTTGATTTTTCTTCGGTTTTCTTTGTTTTGTTTCTTTCTATTTTCTCATTTCCGCTACAGCTTGGAGCTTATCTATGGCATCTTTAGCTTCGTGACAGCCAGACAACACCTTTAACTTTGGACTTGGTCTTTGAGCAACTTTCAGTTGATTAGCCGGGCACTTTCATTCTCTAATTAACTTCAAGTAACTAGCTCATAAAAGTCAAAAGAGGATACATTTAAGGACCAAGAAAAATTGAGGAGTGAAGCCAAAGCAATTGATTTTTATGGCTAGCAAGAGAGGAGTAACGAAAAATGCAATTGAAAAATTAATTGAAAAGCTGTTGGGCCACTTCCGTTCTTGAGGCTAAAATAAAAAAGATAGTCTTACTAGGCTCACCTTGCACTTAGAGAAAAATACCAGAGAATATTCCGAAAAAAAGTACTGAAAGGATTTAAAACCATTTTGCTACTTAATCCTATATTTTCGCATTTGAAAAAAGAAATTTTGCTCTTAAAAATATTAGTTTGTTTCTTTCGTAATCCTCAGAGTATCAGAATATTTTTCTTTATTATTTATCATTGAATTTTCATGATTTTTCCAATAAAAACACAGAAAATCAGAAAACAATTTGAAAATATCAAATAAATAAGCAAAAAAAACAAGGAAAATTGGGCAGCAGCTAATCATTACAAAGGGCAGGCCAAAAGATGGAAAATCTAAATATCAAGAAGAATAAATGTAAGAAAAGTCAAATGAAAAACCTTTGCCAAAGGCACATCAAATGAAAAATACATTTTCACAAAAATATAATTTAATAAATAACCGCACTCAGAAAGAGCAGAGAGAAACAGAAAATTAAGAAGAAAAAATATATAGAGAATAAAAAGAAAAGTCATTAGCCACAGATTACTGTCAGGAGTCTTCTCTCAGGATGAAGTCGAGCAGCTGGCTGCATTAGCCAGGACAACTTCTTGGACTGCATTGGTCTGCGGGTGGAGCTAACAGGACGGGTTCATTAGCAATGTGACCCAGAAAGGAGCTGAACCACATAAAATGTTATGCTCTTTGCAATAATAAATTTAATTAAAAAATCAAATTGACTGAAATAGCCCCAATAGTCGTAGGCATTAGATACAGTTGCAGTTTCACAGGATTCAGAGATAGAAATAGGAAAAGGAATTTAATAATTGGAGAATTTTACTAGAAAGAAAATTAAATGAAAAATTATGAAACCAGGAAAGGAAGAAAGGAAAAAGGCACTTTACTTCATTATTAAATTGAATTCAAGTGAAAGAATTTACAATTTTAATTTACAATTCAAAGAGTATCGGAAAATGCAGTTCCTTTTGCCTTTTATTTTCCTTTAAGCAACATTTGGTAAAAGACCAAATCGGGCCACAAAATTAATTGCAAGTTAAACAAAAACGCATGAAATCTCGAGAAATTCGCAAAAGTTATTTTGTGCGAGCTTTTAATAAATTTCCAATATGTGCGGCACACCTGATCCAGCGAATACCCTACTCACCCCAGACCAGAAATAAAATGAAAATGTAATTTATTGAGGGGAGTACGAGAAGAGAGCGGGAGAGGGAAGAATCGGTAATACCCCTGGGTCATATCTCTTAAAAACAGTGAAAAGAATAATATACGGGAGAGGTTTACGAGAGTAAGTATAAGAGCTAAACACATTGCGTATACGCAACATGTGCGAGCTGTAAACATTTTTTTGTGAGCGCTACATAAGAATGTTCTTAATTACAAGGGAAAAAAAATGTAATTTATACGGAATGCCATACAGATGGAGAAGAGAGAAGTTCGGCTTAGGTTAGGACAGAAGCAAGGACGAAAGGAGAGGACAGCTGGAGTGCTGGAGGGCACGTAAGCAGTGAAAGTTTTCCATTGTTAGTTCAATCGCATGGAATAATTTATTAATTAACTACAATTCGAAAGGAATGAATGAACGATTACCACCAGCAAGGAGAACTTTGGGTGCAGGATGAAAGGACAGTGGACAATTTCCCATTTGGCACGTAACAGGAAAATCAATTAAAAGCGCTTTATGTGCGCGACAGTCTTCTTCTGTCTCTTCTGGAACAAGTTTAGCGCCTTTGCCAAGTTGAACTTTGTTAGTTTCTAATTTACAGCGGAGCAGAGCCAGAGGGAAAGCCCTCAGCACTTGTGCCACAGGACTCTAACTAACTCTCTTCTCTCAATGCTCAACATTATTTATGTTGCATACACTCTTTATTTGGCGTATTGTAAGCACTTCTCGCCCAGCAGTAAATTAAACAGAAATAATACTACAACTACCCTGTCAATATGCTGTTTCCCCTTCCTCCTTTCTCTTTTATTCCTTTTGCAATTGTCAGAATAAGTTGCCAGTTATGACACTTTTTATGAAGCCCTTTTACTTTGGTTGACAACTAATGAAATACGTGCGATATTTATAATTTTATTATCTCAGCCATCAACAATAATTATAGCTTTTATTTGTTGTCAATAAAGTACATAAAGTCTGTCAAAAAATAGATTTATAAATCCCTAATTCAAGCTTGCATTTCTATCCTTTCAAGTGGAAGATTTTCTGAAAAGCAACTCAATTGAAAGATAGGAAAGTATCTTTGACAAGAATTTGGAATCCCAAGGCTAAAAGAAAAAATATTAAGCAAATTTTCCTACTACTTTCTGGAAAATATTAAGCAAATTTTCCTACTACTTTCTGGAAGAGCTTTTATTTTCCCTCCAAACGTGACAACATTTTCTTTTATTGGAATATTTAATAACCTTTCGCACACTCAGAGACAGACGGACAGTCACTATTCAGAGAGTTATCTGTAATTACCAGAAAATTGGCGAGCACACTTTGCCTAGGCCATAATACTACTATATAAAATACGCTTTCAGCGCTCTTACAAGCCAAAAAAAAAGATAGGAAAACATATAAAAAATTGAATGAAAGTCCCATGTTCATTCGCTATTTCTTTGTTTTGTGTAGCCGTGGATTTTGAACTGGCTGTCCATGCTATCAATAGAAGTCTCGGCCCTCTAGGCGCCAAGACCAAGTAAGCTACACACACATAACAAAAAAAAAAAAAGGACAAACGGAAACGGAAAAAGGCTTAACAGCTGCGTTTAGGTTTTTATTCGCAACTTTACTTTACACGCTTCCGAGCAGCGGAAGAAAGGGAGAGAATGGGAGAGAATGGAACTAGCCGCAGAAGAAGCCTCTGAAGCTAAATTTGTAGAAAGTAATTTTCTTGCGCTTTTTTATTTGCAACGTTCCCTTTTTTTTATGAGACTCGATTTTAGCTTAGTGTCCTCTTGTCCACGCCCACAAAAAAAGAAACAGGAAAGGAAAATGGCAAAAGGAAAAGTTCACATGCAAGCCGCACTTTGATTTTGTTGTCAGACATATTTTTTTGTTGTTTTTTTTTTTGGTATTTTGTTGTTGCTGCTGGCGTTGGCAAAAAGCTACTTTTGCACGTTTCGATTGTGAAAAGTTTTTATGGCTTTTTGATTTTTTCACTTATTGGCTCTGACCACTTGGAGTCGCCCCTTTCCGCTTTCCTCTTGCCCTTCTGCCCCCTCTCTGCAGGCACTTAAATAATTACAAAATAATAGATGGGCGTTCAACTGAAGCAGGCAGCTAACTTGGCCCAAAGTTAGCAAAGGGAATTGGGAAAATCCCTGCCGCTCTTATCGATGGCTGATTTGTCGCCCTTTTTTGTAAGTATTTAATGGTGCAGAAGTAACTTTCAGAGAGAGAAGGAGAGCTAAAAGTTTCGACTCTGTATGTGTTTACTTTTGATTTTACTATTCAAACATAAGTTCTCAAGTAATTTGCAGGCTCTTCAATTCTCAAGTTGAATGCAACAGCCGGGAGTTGCCCCTCCGCCACACACCTTCTCGTCCACAACAGAAAATATCGAACGAAATTGTATCGACTGTTGGACTGTGTTGGAGCAAATTCTCAGTCAAAAACCATTTTATCTAGAAAATTTAATAAAATACCCAACCAAATGATTCGTTTTTAGTAATTGGGGTTAAGCAAATATCAAATATTTTTTCTGACTATTGTTTTTCAGATATTAAAAACAAGAAAAAATCAAGTATATTTAATTTATTATTTTACAATTTTCTAACAATAATATAAAAAATATAGTTTTTTTCCAGCACTCCGCCATTCCCCCCTGGAGGAATAATTCTAGCAACAGCAACAAAAACAAGTTTACATAACGCACAAATAACTTTTATTGATAACGAATTTGCAAGAGTGCCAACTGCCACGCCCCGTTTGCCATAAAAAAACGTGATCAATGCAAATGTGCATAATGAAAAATAATAATACGAGAGTACTCTTTAAAAAAAACAACACACATAGTGACATAGTTAAAATACCCTTCACAAGAGCATTTATATTTATATTTATGTAGATAAATAAATAAATACATTTGCGATTGAATTTTTTTTCGATTCCCATGTATGTAACATGGTGAGATGAGATGGGTGGTACGAAGAAGTATCGGAGAAACGGTGGATGGCGATATCTAATATCGAGAAGAATCGATAAGCTGGATATCGAGTAGACAGCAGACGAGAGTAGGCAGTCAGCAGTGAGCAGTGGCCGGTCAGCAGTCGGAGTGATTTCAAGTTGTCGTCAGCCGTGAAGCGACAAGTAAATTAAGCTGTACAGTTATCTAATTATAATATTAACTTTATTCAATAAAACTAAGATTCACCCTATAATCTTACATTTGGGGGCACTTCCAAACAAAAAACTAAAAGTCTTAACAGTTGTAGCTGAGTGAAAAAAGCGTAAGAGTGCTGAAAATCAGAAGTCTTGCGCCAACATACAGATGATTCCAGAGAAATCGAGGCGGCAAGCGAAGCACCCGCCAAACCCAAGCTGCCAGCAGTACGAGTGAGTCAACCGATACATACATTGCGTACAGAGCCAGAAAAAGTGACAAAGCCGGCGCCGTCAATAGCGGTACAAAAAAAAATGAGCGACATAGAAGGAATTGGAGAAATAACGGATATACAGCAGCAGGCGTTACCAAGTACAATGCAGAACGACGATAATAAAGAAATGTTGCAGCTTTTTCCTTCAGCTTTTGTCATTAAAAATTCAAGCTGACGAAATCGCGAAGGACGAAAGCAAAGTAGTGGTGGAGAACTTTGCTAAAATAATTCCTGAATTTGACGGAGAGATATTGATGTTCAAAAGTGGTTCTCAAACTTTGAACGAATTGCTGCTCTTGGTGTAATGGATGTGGAGTCAGTGATAAGATATGTCGTAAATGGGCTCAATTTAAAAAATGATTTCAAATATAACTTGTACGGATGCACGTCTTTCAAAGAGTTGAAAGAAAAATATGAAGTATACGCAAGCATTCTAGAAACCTAGAATGCAAACAGGTAGAAAAAAGAATGTCAGCCGATTGAGAATTCTAACAAGAATATGGATGCTAGGAGTGACAAAAAGCGGCATTGTTTTAATTGTGGATCATTAGACAATATGCGCAAAGATTGCAAAGCGGAAATGAAATGCTTCCGTTGCAATGAAAGTGGACATTGGTCAAAAGAGTGCACATCATCAGCTGGAGTAAATGTTGTGTATGAAGCTAAGCGTCTTAAGAAGTTGATAATTAACAATGTGGCAGTAGAAGCACTTGTCGACACTGGAGCGGACATATCAATTTTGAAGAAATCAGTGTTCGATAAGATCAACGGCAGCAAGTTGCAGAAAAGTGTATCGACCCTACGAGGATTAGGCACCAACATAGTGCGTCCAGCTGGCCAATTCTTAACTGATGTACAAATTGACGACATGCAGCTTACCCACAAGTTCCTAGTCATGGTCGACGGTGCACTAGGATGTGATGCGTTGTTGTGGGACGACTTTATCAGAAAGTTCAGCGTGACGATGACAACAGCTGGAAATGAGTTTTTTTCTCCTGCCAGGGGGAAAACTTTGGATATAAATCAGATAAGTATTTATAATTTAGTGGAAGCAAATACTGATGTTGATATTCCGCTGCAGTTTGAAGGTGATGTGAAAAACTATGATACGCGATTACAACGATGCTGAGAAAACGAAGGAGTGCTCGATTCAACTTACAATAGTGCCAGATGGGAATATCCTTCCCTTCCGGCATGCACCTAGCCGAATCGCTTCCAACGAAATCGAAGCAGTAAAACAACAGGTCAAGGAATGGCTTGACACAGGCATAGTTTGGTTGTTGTAAAAAAAAGGATGGTACAAACCGAGTTTGTGTGGACTACCGCCAGCTGAATAAGATGGTCCTCAAGGACTACTTTCCTGTGCCAGTGGTAGATGACGTGCTTGTAAAATTACAGAAGGCAAAATTTTTTCATTTTTTCATGTACCCGTGGAAGAAAGCAGCAAGAAGTTTATTTATTTATTTATTATTATTAAATCGACTAATTGCAGTCGATTAAAGAATTACAAAAGATAAAATAATTATTATATAAATTAAATTAAAATTTAAAAAATTAATTAAATTAAAATTTATAAGTAATATTAAAATTGAATTACATTTAAGCCTTCTGGGGTATTAAATACAATTAAATTATTTTTTTTGGTCCAACATTTGTTGCACAGGATTGGGGAAAACTCAGGCAAACAACCCAATCAGACCAGGAAAAAAGGAGTAAAAAGAAATATGAAGATTGTTGAAAAAAGAATGAAAATAGACCAGAATAGACAAGAGAATAGAAAGAAAGAGAGTAATAAAGTAAGATAAGGACAACTCAGGAAAACACCAACCAAAAAAGAAACAGTGTTGCCAAGGCAGCAACCACGTCAACCAATCAATGATTGGGGTTTTCCCGAAGATAGAACAGAAGAGCAGATTTTAGGTGTAAGAGAGAGTTCTAAAGAAATTACGTGATAAAATTCGTTGTAATTGGAGCACAGTACACGGAATCGATTGTGCAACGCATAGTCAGTTGTGCAATTAGATAAAAATAAGGGATAATAATTTCTTGTTAGTCTACGAGGAACATGAAAGTTAAGACGAGATAATAGGAAAGGAGAGCTAATGTCACCGATAATTAATTTATGAAGAAAAATAATACCAAGATTAGTTCTACGGTTAGTTAATGAAGGGAGATCAATTAGTAAGAGCCTCTCAGAGTACGGTGGAAGACGGTGATCGGGCAAAGAGGAGGAATTGCTTCTGAATGGATTCAACACGGCAATTCATCACACAATTATGGCATTTAGGGACTTTTTGAATTCAATAAAGAACCGTTCGGGTTCCGTAATTCGCCAGCGATTTTCATCCGATTTGTTAACTATTTGTTCCAACATTTAATAAGTAAAGATGTGTTGGACCTTTATATGGATGATATCATTATACACGCAGTATCAGCAGAGCAATGCTTAACAAAGATGAGACAAGTTTTTTCAAAAGCAGCCGAGCTTGGATTAAGAATTAAATGGAAAAAATGTCATTTCCTGCACACGAAAATTCACTTTTTGGGCCATACGGTGGAAGCTGGACAAATAAAACCTGGAATGGAGAAGACCAAAGTGATCAGCATGTTTCCGGTGCCGAAGAACATCAAATCTGTACAGTCATTTTTGGGGCTAACTGGATTTTTCCGAAAATTTATAAAAGGATATTCGGAAATAGCAAAGCCGTAAATCTATCTTTTCCGAAAGGATGTACCTTTTACAATGGATCAGGCAGAGCTGCAGGCGTTTCAGCTACTAAAGGAGGCATTAGTTAAAGAGCCGGTATTGCGAATTTATCAACGTGACGTGAGCTTCATACAGATGCATCTAAAGATGGATTTGCTGCTGCACTGCTGCAATGGAACCAGGATCTTCTGAATCTTGTATTTTTCTGGAGAAAGAAGACCAATGAAGCTGAAGAGCGTCAGCACAGTTATGTCCAAGAGGCGAAGGCTATTTTCTTGGCATGCAAAATGTTTCGCCAATACATACTGGGTATACAATTTACGCTGGTAACAGATTGTGCGGCTTTCAAGCAGACACTAACTAAGAAGGATGTACCACGAGAGGTAGCCCAATGGGTAATACTTAGAGGACTATGACTTTAAAGTAGAACATAGAGCAGGAGAACGTCTAAAACATGTGGACTGCCTTAGTCGCTATCCGCACCAAATCATGGTGATTTCATCAGAGGTGTCGGCTAGAATTAAAAAGGCCCAGCAAGACGATACCATGATAAAAGCGATTTTGGAAATTCTCAACAGCCGGCCGTATGAAAATTTTAAGGTTAAAGGAGGTTTGCTATTCAAGTCTGTGGACTGCACATTGCACGTAGACCATCTCGGACCAATGCACGCTTCTGCCAAACAGTATAAACATATTTTTGCGTTGGTTGATGGATTCACAAAGTTTGTGTGGTTGTTCTCAACAAAGACTACAAGCAGCGAGAAAGTTCGTAAAAAGTTGGGTATTTGATCAGAAGTTTTTGGTAACCCAACTCGTATAATTAGCGACCGTGGAACAGCGTTTACATCGTCTAATTTTGAAAAATATATGAAAGAACAAGGCATCGAACATGTGTGGAGTACAACTGGAGTGAAAGTGGTACAAATGTGTAGGCAGAGTCCAGAGAGTGATAAATAGCACCGTACACGTATCCACGAAGCGATCGCCATTTGAGCTCATGTTTGGCGTGAAGATGCGAAATAATATCGATGATGAGATCATGCAGCTATTAGAAAAGGAGATGTTTGATAACTTTGACGGTTTGGTGTGCAGTTTGTAAAATGCTCAATAAAAGATACATTTTTGTTGCTGTTTTCCAATCCAGACAGTCGCTCTTACTCTCTCTCTCTCTCTCTCTCTCTCTCTCTCTATTGATGTCTGAGTCAGTCCAATGCAAATTGAATTCAATCCCGCAAATATTCGCATATGGGAGCTCACAATGTTGGTGGCCAGTCAGGTTTTTATGGCCAACTACTACTACATAGATCTTATATCATTAGCACACGATTGTTTTATAATTTACAATGTTAAGATAGCATTTCCAATTGGATGAACTGTTGTAGAGTTGTTTGACTATCTCTTGACCATTTGTTTCAGTTGTCATGGAAATTTATTTTCACTCGTTTATCTCGAAATATTCACACTGGCTGCATTCGCTTTAATTTCAAGTTTAGTTCTTCAGAATTAGATTGACAATTAATGATGTGGTATTCATTAAATTGATCGAATATTTTTTGTTGGCTTTGCTAAACAGATTAGATCCACAATTAATGGTGTTTTATTATATATAAAAAGCAGAATATGATATAAATGTACCCTTACAGAGGATATAATATCTTTACCATGAAATATGTAGTTCATTGACACAGGGCATCCGTAATCCCATAAAGTAAAAAAAAAAAGATTGGAATGCTGAGACAAGTCTGTCAGCCTGCCTGGCAGCTAGGTTTAAAACGAGAGAATCGTAGTTACCCGTGAAACAAATATCATATATCAAATATACCAGTATAATGCAAAAATCATTTGCTAGTCTACAGTATAAATCATTTTCGAAAGGAAAAATTATTTTTCTTATATTTTATACTGAAAAATCATCAAGTATTATTTTATTTATCAATATTTCAACATTAAATACTATTCTTTCATTTAGCATGGTGGTTATATGTAAAGATTTATATCAAACCTTTCTGGAGAAACCGAAACAATATCCTCAAACCTTAGCTGCAAACATAACTTTTAAGGTTATGCGTTACATATTCCCCAGCTATGGGAAAACGGTAGAAATCATAAACAATGAAAAAAAATCCGATGTTTATATGTGGAATACATTGCTGACATTATTCGGTGTGTTTATCTTAACCGTTTTCATGTCTATCTATTGGGGTTATAAGAAATACATTGTTAGTACATACTGTGAAATAATCCTTTGAAGATCAATTAATATTAATTACCGTTAATAGAAGGCAGTTAAGGAGACCCCAAATATCTTGGAGGAAGCTCTTCAGGAGGAGGCGGAGATTGAAGTAGCCCCGGAAAATTGACGATGACAATGTTAATGATGAAGATGATGCTGAGCTTGGGGCTAGTGGTCAAAATATTGACAAAAGTCCCAAGCCTTCAAAAATTCCTCGCCCTATTTTGAAAGTAAATTAAAATTAAATATTTTAATTTTTGTTTATATTATTTGGAACTAATTTTGAAATTGTATTAAATCTGTCTATTAATCAAAACTTTTCCAAACGTTTTATTGGTTAAGTGGACAAATCGAGTTAATATAGCCACTTCCGTCTGTCTGTCTGTTTATACAACAATCGGTACAAAAGTTGTTGTATGAAAAAATTTCTTTGTCTCTTCAGATATTTTAAGATCAATTTACTATATGCTATATGTAGTTCTCAAGCAAATAATTTAATAAATATATTTAAGAATTTTAATTTGTTTCGATTTAAAATAATTTATGAAGATAAAGTGCATTTGAACTTTAAATTATTTTCAAATAAATTTGAGAGGTGCAAAGTTTTATTTTCGTAAGTATAATTAATGGATATAATTCAGTTTTTTGTCAAATAAATTCTGAACAAAGGCTTAATTCCGACGTTTTTTGTCAACAGCGTAATACATGATTTCCAAATAATTTGAATTCTTGCCAAAGATACTTCGCCAAAATTAAGTCGAATATATACTATAATAATACATACTCTTTGGGATCAGGAATTCCGTTCTTCTTTACGTTTTAAGGGTATCTGCCAGATAGCACTAGAAGCTCGTATAGTCATACTCTCCATGGAGGCCATGTGCCTCTAGCCACACTGAAAATCGCAAATGAAAATGTGGCAATCTTACTAAGCTGCTGGCATAGAAAATGGGTGTTAAAATTAACGGGACTTAAATAATGTTTCAATTTTACAAAAGCCATCGTTGTCTTCCATTCGATTGCAAGAGCTAAACGGGGAAAAATACAACAACATAAAATAAAAAAAATACAAGAAAACAGAAGCCATAGTTTTATTTACTCTGATGGATAGTTTGGGGTTAAATATAGATTAGATTATGGCTTCTTCTTAGGCTGCTGGTGCGATGATTTGACACTTTGCACTGAAATACTTGCAGCAAAATGGCAAACGACCTTTTAAGGTTGTTGCTCAATGTGCACAATTGCCAAAGTATCTATGTAAGTTTGCAAGTATCTGGCTCGCCTTTGAGGTACGCAGTGGTTTCTTCTATTTCTTTTCAGTTGAAATGTGTGTCCGAATTGAATTAATTGTGGCAATGTGCTCTCTGCCAAATTGCCTAACAATTTTCTTGGTATTTAAACATAGATCTTCAATGTTGTCGGCATGTGTTTGCATATCCTTGAGCTGCTGGGAGATGCTTAAAATTCCACTTAAATTTAAAAAAGAAAATGCTGATTAGCTTGCGGCTTTATTTGTTTTTAGTTCTCAATGTCAAAAGCATCCACAAAAGTTCTACCGCAGCGCGTGTACAAACATAATTATCATTAAATTGCTTTTATAATTAATAAAATAAATTAATTTATTTTTGTTTGCAGTTACTTAAAGCTATCAATAAAACAATTAATTACAATCGCATGCCATTCTTATAGTAATGGCGAATACTTGACTAAAAGGGTACTCTGAAATATGGTTTCAATTATACAAATAACAAAATAATTGTACAAATATTAAATATTCTATTATTTGGCAAATTAATCCATTCTGTTGTAGAAATTCGCGTAGTATTTGTAGCTCTTTTATTAAAATATTTGAGGTGACTTTGTTTTTTATTAATTTAATGAGTTCGAGGGTAACTGTTCAATGTCATTTGGCAGAATGAACGATTACTGGCGCGCTTTTAATAGAATCCAATGCTGATCCGTCCATGTACTACGAGTACTTTGACTAGCAGACAGTCAGACAGACAGACAACACTGATGGCTGGAAGTAGATAGCTCCTACTGCTGGCCGGCAAATTGGTGGGAATATTTAAGCATTTCCTATACCAAAATCATAATCGAAGGCGCATGAATGCGCCGTGTAATGCTGCCATTTGCATCGCGTGGATGTGGAGGTGGAGTTCGGCTTGGAGAAGGAAGCAGAAGTAGCTGTGGAAGAAGAAGTAGTAGAAGCAGCATCAGCAGCAGCAGCATCCAAGCCAAAGCCAAATTCAAAATTAAATTCAAACAATAAGTTATGCAATGGAGGCGTTTGTCAGAGCTTTGAGTCGCTGTCAAAATCACTGCGCTCGTCATCGTCAAGAATCTAGCAAATCATAATAAAAACTGTCCACTGTCAACTCTTCAGCTGTCTTCTCTCTTTTTGTGGTCTTTGGTCTAGCTATTTGTCCATAAACAGAAACAACCCAAGTCATAAAGTCGTCACTGCCAGCGTTTCGAATCAATAATTTCAAATTTAATTTACCTCACTCCACCATCTGTCGAAGGGCTCTTCAAGCTCGCCCATTAATGATATGCTAGCTTCCCTTTCTCATCATCCATTGAACAAAGGCGTCATTCGAGTGTTTTCGTGTTATGATCAACCCATAAAATGTTGTTTTGGTAGCCTTCTTGAAACTTAGGTCTCTAGTATTTTAATAGAAAGCATATATTTAAAAATAGTCATATTCATTGGAACCTATTCAAGCATAAGAATATTGATATATTAATAAATTATTAACTAATGATCAAAGCTGAATACTGAAAGTATTTGTTTACGTTCAGAACTTGAAACTGATGATCAAAGAATAGAATAAATTTTAGAAATTCGGGGGTTTAGTTCTTCGTTTTCGTTGCCTAATTTATTTTTATCATCATTGCTAAATTTTACTCTTTGTCCAAGTATAATTCAATCATTTTAATATGATATTAAGATCAGCTTTTTTTATGGTAAAACTTTAACTACATTAAGAAATGCTTCCACTTTCTATGCCAGAAATAAATTAATAGCAGGGAAATATTTAGAAATAAGACCCAAAGCCGCTAATGTCGTAGCCTTTTGAATCTATTTTTCTCTAATATACTACTGCACATTCGATAATATGCATTTATTTAATTTAATCCTAATTAATCTAATGAATAATAAAAAATACCTTTCTTTTTATGTTTGTTTTTTTTTTTTTTTAATTAAAATATTATTTATTTTCCAACTTTTTTAATTATCATTTTTTATTCACAACTTAAAGATTATAACTGCTTAAAGTTAAATAAATATAAATATAGTCCAATATTATTTGAATATTATGATTATATTTTTAAGTTAGAATAAATTGATTTTATAACTAATATTTTAGGTGTAGTATATCCAGAATTGTTTGGAATAAATATTTTTTTGTAATAGTTTTTAGAAGAGAAACATTTTTTTTTCTATTTTTATTATCAATTTTATGTTATTATTATTTTATTTTTGTTATTTAAACACGTTTATTACTTATTATATCACTTTTAGATTGTTAAATATATTTTTCGTGCCAACAATTTACTATCTTGCCACTAAGTTTATTATGGTTTTAGTTAGATCTGATTTTGGACCTTTAATTTACAGTTAGTAACTTAACAGTTAAGACAAAGTCTCTGTTAGCAAGCAGAGAGGCTAAGTCTCGCTCTCTCTTTCTCTGTTGAGCAAACAGCTGATCGCTGGACCGGTCGCAAAGTCAATTGCATTTGTTTGTTTGTTTTATTTTCTTTGTTTGCTTTTGTCTCTTTTTTTTTGCTTTTCGGCCTGGCTAAGATGGAAATGTTGTTGACTTCGAGGAAGATGCTCGCTCACTCGGGCTTAGGCGAAGATTTGCGGTTGCTTCGGCAATTTGCCGACTGCTTTTCTTGCTGTGCTTAGCTGGAGTCTCTTTGTGCGTTTTCGCTGGAGAAGTGTGCGAGTCTGGGGCCGAGTGGGAGACCTCAAATACTAAAGTTGAACGCCACATTTGCCAATTGAAACATTCAAATGTGAATATCGTACGGGTGAAGACGTCTTCTGTTCGGGTTGGCTCCACATTTTGTACGAAGATTTTACCAATTTTTATTCATCAATCGAAACTGTTGTGTGTCAAATACAAATTGTGAATTATTTCAAGCATATTTCAAAGAGTGCTCTGGATTGAAAACCTTAGTGTTATTTATTGCTGATAAAACAATGAAATTGCAATAGCACTGTCAAAAACAATTTATTTAAAAATATGTTTTAAAGTCGTGAAACGGGTTAAAAATCTGTCTAACAAAATCACTTCAAATGCGTTACGGCCAAAGACATCAAGAATTTGCTGAAATGTTACAGGACTTTAAAGTTATTTCTATAATTTAAAATTTATCAGCAAATCTTTTAAAATATAAAATAAAAATATATAAATTTATATACGAAATTAATATACTTTTTATTTGCACAAAGTCTTTGCTCCATTAAACCAACATTTATTTAATTATAGGAGTTTTTTGGTGCCACTGACATTACAATTTTGAACTGATTTTGTTTTTTTTTCGTCGAATAAACTACAACTTAATCGTGATATTTGTGCATTAGACAAGCAAAGCCCAATGGAGACATAAAAAAGAAGAAAAACTAAAAGGAACAAAAATTCAACATTAATATTAATATTAAAAAAAAAAAAAAACGATGACCAGGCAGAGTATCAGGACAAGAACCAAGACCAACAATGGGAGTACACTCAGAAAAAAAGAGAAGGAAAACTGCCTAAAAATTTATCAAACTAATAACAAAAGAATATCAATTTTCTATCAAGCAAAGCCAGGCTTTTGGGCCAATAAAAATGTTTATAATAATAAGGAAAGAAAAACAATACCTTTTTTTCTTACTTTAAAATACTGTTTTAAATAAAAGATGGCTGGATTCAAATAAATTATAACAAAATTTTATATAATTTTTTTTCCAAAGTTGCTGCTCCATAGTTTTTCTCCAGGTGCAAACGCAATAATGGAACAATGTTTTGAGGCAGGCGACGAAAACTTTTGCTACTGTGCCGCACACAGAATTGAGGCAAGGGCTGCTATTGTTCTTGTTGTTGTGGTTGCTGTTGTTGTTGTTGTGGCAACCACAAAAATAAGTGTTTACAGCATTGATTACAAGCGTAGGCGTGGGCGTTGGCGTGGGAATGTTGCAGTTGCAAATTTTGCAATTGCAGCTGCCGTTGCAGTTTTTTTGCTTTTTTGCTTTGGCTGCCAAAAAACGCCATATTGAAAACTCTGCGGCAGGACCCCCTTTCTACCCCGCCCCCTTTTTGGTGACACTTTTCACCCATTTTTCTCCTCCATAAAACCAACCGCAGCGTCAGTCTTTTGTGGATAAGCAAGCTCCCAAACGAAGCGTATAAGTGGCCCTTATCATAGCTGCAACTGTACTGTGGGGTAGGGTATCCATGTGTAGGGTATACAGTGAATGAGAGAGACAGAGAAAGGGTCGAGGGGGAGGCAGCAGTATATTGTATTGGCAAATATTCTCATGACAATAGGAATTTTTATTGAATTTATGCAAAAATTGCAAATTTCACTTATCACATAGTTGTTCAAGCTGCTGTAGCACTAAAAAAAATAAAACCTATTTTAGACATTGAAAACCAGCAAGTTTTCTTGTGTTTAAACGCCCCCAAAAGAAAGAGATTTTGCAGCTTTGCTGAGCTTAGTACAGGGTATTTACTTCTGTACGTTGTTAATTGTTTTTACCAGCTTCGTGTTGTTTATGAATTTTTTGAGAGCAGATTGCATGTGACAGTAAATGAAATGAAATGAAATCGAGAATAAAATTCTATTCCTCTTTTAAGACAGGCTTAAAATAAAATACCTAATGAAAATACATGAAAAATACTGACTAATTGATAATAGTGGCTCAGAAATGCGTTCTCATTTTATGTAGAAAGTATTCAATATATTGATACTGCGATCTATTCAATCTACGTGCATTTCCAACGCACTCCTCGAAGCCAGCCTCATTGTTCATCCGCTTGAAGGCGCCGGCCTTATAGAGCCAGGCACGCAAGCAGCGTCCATCCAATTTTTTCAGAACATAGTCAAGATACATTATAGGCCGTTTATAATCGCGTTTCCTATAAGAATATGTATATAATATTGAAGTATTTAATTGCTACTCACTTGATGTTGCACAGAGCTCGATTCGCAAACAGTATCGGGGAATGACTATATAATTCATGGCTCTGCAATACTACTCAATTGCTTTATCGAAGTTGTTCTTGCGATAGTCCGAATTACCCAGTCTAAATTAAAGGGTATATAACTAGATTTAGGAGTATACTTTCAGGGTATTTCATGCAATTTAACCTGCGAAAATTATTTGCGATATAAACGAAAAGTGGAAAAAGTTTCCAAACTCTGAGGCGGATTTTAGCGTGCTTCTACCCCATATTTTTGGTCGAAACAATTACATGTAGTTTTACAGAGTATATCGAGAAACTGTATGAATTTAACTAGTCGAATCCGATTATTCTGTGCAAGCGCCCGCAGCCACATTCTCTTTGTGTCCCTACAAAAGGCGGCCCAAGGAAATGGAAATGGCAAAAAGTGCTGGCGGAAAATTGAAATTGCACGAAACGCAGCGAAACAAAAGCGAGTCCTGCCAGCAAATTTAGGAATCATTTGCTGACCCCAGAATACAAAAGCACACACAAAACACAAAAAAAAAAAGAAAACACACTGAACAACATGAAAAATGCAGGCCCATTGTGCAATAGCTGACTGCCCACTTTGCAGGGGCAGAGAAAGGGGCGGCAGGAGTCAGGGGGAAGGCAGGGAGGGAGATGCAATCTAAAACTGGAAGGAGCAGTAGGAGAAACGAGATAGAAATGGTAAATGCGCTAGAGGGGGAACTGCTACTACTGAAACTGGAGCTGGAGCTGGAGCTGGACAATTACAAATTTCGAGTACTCACACTCACACTCAAAATTTGTATTTGAATATAATCGTGAGTGAGATGGCTGAATGCTTCGTCAATTCCAAAGCTGCTGCTGCTGCTGCTCTGTGTGTGTTTGAGTTGAGTTTCCCTCTGTTCGCTGGCTTGAAACACAAACATGCATATTCCTTATTCGAATTCACCAGTCATGTGTCATTCGAATCTGTCTGAAATGTCCCAGAATGAGGCTTGAAGCTTGAGATTAGTGAATCACTGAATTTTTAATTCGTTCATTCAAACAAAGAGAAAATCACCCTAGATTCTTGGCGCCATCAATTGGGGTAGCTGAATTTTTTTATAGTGGCCTCAAAAAGCTAACTGAATGACGACTTTTGAGCAGATTTTCAAAATAATTCTTGACTATAAAAAGCCTTTTTTATTAAGCTTTTGATGGATTTCTAAATAAACTTTAAACCTTCAAATGCCCTTTGATTTTACTACTTCCAGTGCACAAAGCCCGAATATTTTCTCAAAAGAAAATCAGTTTCTCACTGCTGGAAAGTCACTTAAATTTTGATCCAGCTGATGACCGAATAGTTAAGATTTATAACTAAACAGGGCAAAAAGAAAACTCTGGCATTAAAGATGCAATTTGGCACATTTTTTTATATTAAATCTACAACGGAAAACGTGACCAGCTGACTGCACAAACATTAATTTTCCCCCACATTCCCTTCTCAATTCCAATCTAGCTCCCTTTCCTTTTTGTGCTGCTCCTCTCTGACTTTCTCCTCCTGTTCCTCCTGCCCTTCCTCGTCCTCACGTGTCGCCCACATAGATGTCAATTGTCGGAGGTGATATAAAAAGTGCGCACAATATTTTTAAACTTAAAAAAAAAAAAAAAAAATAAAAAAATTATTTCTGCAGCAATCTCAGCTACAATAAAATCAAAAAAAATTTGTTCAAATTAAAAAAGAAAGAAAAACAATATTTTAAAGAGGAAGCATATCAGCAGTTTTGCAGATCCGAAGAGGGTGGATATATGTAAATTATTATATAGTTTGTTAATAAAAATCAACAGTTTTGCCCACTGTATGGCCGCTAGCCAGTTGACATCTCGTTGCCATTTGGCATCTGTGACTGTTTCTGGCCAGCGTTTGAGGAGCGTGAGGCAAGGGGCATGCATAGTAGCTATGACTATGGGAGGATATGGGGTTAACAGAGAGGAGGGGGAATGCCGGATGGAAAGTCGAAGCACGTCGGCTATGAAAAATCAATTTTTCTTTGCTGATTTTAGTTAAATGCGCGAGCATTGAGCACTTGATGTTTGCCTTTGTGTGTTTCCTTTTCTATTCACAGAGTTGATGGCTTGAATGAACCGTGGGGAAATCTTCCTTTCCCTGTCGCTAGTCCTCGTCCTCATCGTCATCCTCGTCTTCTTCAGTGTTGTTGAACCTGAACCTGCTCGACTTCTTCTTTATTCCCATCCCCATCCCCATCCCCATCATCATCCTTTTCTTCTCCATGCCTGCCCTTGTCCTTTTCGAAAGTGGCCATTCAACAATAAAGAGTTAAGTGAGTGTCAGCTCAGGGTTCGTTTGAGAAAAACTTTTCATAGAAAAGTTTTCAATGCCAATTGACAAGTCGCCTTCTTTCTGGCTAATTGCTATTTAAAAATTGACATTTCATGTGGAAAACTTGTGCCAAAAAACAAGCTGGAAATAGCTTTCAAATCAAGGCTACGAGACGGCGTTTCCATACCTTAGAGAAAGGAGTTCTTGAGCTTTGCAAAGTACAATATTGTCCAAAGCAAGCAAAATTTAATTAATTCGAAATTTTTCTTATATTTCTTTCAGTTCTTTGACGATAAAAAAATTTGTTTAAGAAAATTATTAAAAAAATAAATTAAAAACAGTATAAAAAAAAAGTAAAAAAAAATTTATAAAAAAAAGAGAAAGAAAAGAGAAAAAAATAGAAAAAAAGTTTAAAAAAAAAGTTTAAAAAAAAAAGAGAAAAAAAGTGAGTTGTGCTCTTTTGAAGAGCTAAAAAAAAACTGAATATTTCCTCGACTGCTCCAGAAGGTATACCATACGCATACGACCGAAATAAAAAGTTATAAAACTCTGATTTATGATTTTTTGGATAACAATTAGTTGGTCCCACTTCCTTTAAGGGATGCTTTTGATATTTGCCTGAGTCACAATTAGTTGGTCACACTTTATTTCCGGAATGCTTTGATGTTCGCTTAACAAGAGAGAGATATTTGGTCACACTTATGTCTGGAATGCTTATCTAAAGAATTATCTGGTCACACTCAATTTCTCATTTATTTCTCAATGTATTAAAGAAACAAACGATCTTATCAGAAATTCAGCAATCACTGATGCTTCTAGTCAAGTCAGCTGCACCTACTGGACCTGGACCTAGCCAGCCCAATTGTAGCTGCTTTATACATATGTATATATATTTTTGATATAACAATTTGTTATCGAAAATAAAAAAATAGATAAAAATATTATCATTTTATATTTAAATATTTATATACTACAAAAGTTAATTCATAGAGTGGAAAACGAGTGTTTAAAGCAGTCAAATATATTTTTGATTATTCTGTGTTCAGTTTCACTTTCGAAAGGCATTTGTAAAATATGTAAAATTTGCATGAAGGCCACGCCCAATTGACAGGAAGAGAAAGAGAGAGAGAGGGAGTCGCCCGCCCCACGCCCACACACTCATCGGACTCATTGAACGAAGCGAATGAAGTGTCCATGGGGAATAACTGACGGCAAGTGTGAAAATCCTTGAATTATTGAACGGAGAAAAGCATGCCAACATTATGGACAGCAAGTCCAGCATACCCGTCGCCTACCCTACCTTTTATCCTAGCAGAAAACAGATCCTGTCTGACACCTCAGCCAGATAACCGCAATTACATATGCACATTCATGCGAATGTGAATGCCACTTGCTGCTGCTGCTGTGAATACATTTTGTATTCGTGAGTGAATGAATATGAGTGAGGTTTTTCTGCAGAGCAAGAGAGAGATGAAGAGTGAGTGATTCGCGGGTGTGAGTGCCACTTGAGTTTGCCACAATTTTAATTGACAATCTATACTCAATCTGTATCTGTATCTGTATCTGTGTCTGTGTCGGTATCTGCAGCTGCAACATGTTGCAATCAAATTCTCAGCTCAAATTCAAATTTGAATTCAAATTTTGCGATTGGTAATTTCGCATCCTGCAACCCACACACAACATGATAAATGGCTCACTGCTCACTCAGCTGCCAGCCAACAGCTTAATGAGATGTGCAGCATCGATATATCTCTATATATATATCATATATACATATATAAATCCAAGTATGTGTGTGTAATCTATTCTGGCCAGCAGCAGCTAAATGCCAGCTCATTCAAAGAGCTTCCTTCGGCTCTGTCCTCCCCCTTTTGATTGGCAATTGATGAGCTGGAATTCAGTTTCCATTGTCAGCCGCTGCATCCTTGGTAGGAGTTATGGACTTAAAATAATCGAAAAACGTATATGGGATTCTTCTGAATCACCGAAACTTTCAAAGTAAATACAAAATTATTGCTTTATCTTAAAAAAATTAATAAAAAAAGAAAAAATATGTGCATAAAAATGTTTATAGAAAAAATTATTAATTTATTTCGGTTGGCAGCGGCACACACGAAATATTTCCGAGCCACAAATCTGGCAACGCGTTTAAGCCCAAATAAACAAGTTAACCCGAAAATAAGGGAATTTTGTTTAAATTTTGGCAAGGAATTTGTTTATTGCTGGGGATTAAATTCGTTTCTTTTCCGCGCAGGACTTTAATCCGTTTAATATAAAAATCAAATATAAACTGTATTTATCGTATTCAAATTAGATTTTCTTCAATCATTTTTGCCCGAATGATTGAAAGCATGATTTATTTTATTTTAAAGGAATATGTTATTCTTTTATTGCTTTTGATTGATTTCCTTGAGAATAGTTGAACTAAAAGCTAACAAAGGAATGAAAACAGATAACAATCCAGAGTCGAAATTAAAACAATTCGAAATTTAATAAAAAAAATAATATATATAAAAATTATTATCATTTTATAAAAATTTATTCTTATAAAATTCTTTCAATTCTTTGACAACAAAAGTAAATTCAAAAAGTAGAAAACGAGTGTTTCAAGCAGCCAAAAAAGTAGCTAGAAATAGCCAGAAACAGCTAGTAGAAATTCTTCAATCACCTTTGATTTTCCTGAGCTGCCGAAATTCTTCTTCAATTTGAACAGTTTTATGAAAAAGCATCGGCAGAATTCTTTTGCAATCTGCTGAATTATAAAGGGCAATCGCTTTTTCTTCAGAGCACTTATTATATTTGCACTGTGTATATATTTACAGTGATTCATGTTGAATAAAAGCTGAAAAAATAAAAATATGTAGAAAAGCGAAAAGAAATGCTCTTGTTTGTGCGGCCAACCAAACAAATGCGAGTAAAAAAACAGCAGGTAAACTCGTATCAAAGCAAATGAATACGGCGTAAAAAAGCAAGCTTAAAACAATATGAAACACCGAAGTTTACATACCTTGCCCTTCCGGATTATAGAATATTTGATAATCTTCTATATATAAGAACTCCGTTGCTCTGTAGTTAACGTTAACTAAGGTCGCGAAACAATCACAATAAATGGCCGAAAAAAATCATTTTTGGCCAGGAAAATGCTGAATAAAACTGGGTTTTGCGGTGATTTTTTTTTTTTTTGGCAAACGGAAAGGTTTTAAGTACTTGCATTTAAAGCTTACTTTTCTGGGCAATTTCAGGCCATTAGCTAATGAGAATTTGGCCGCAATCGAAGCGTTAAAACCGTTGACTTTTATGATTCGAAACAATGTTGATAACCTTTAAGCCCCAGATCACTCACACACACACGACAAAAGGAAAATCACCTTTGTGGAATTTAATTAATAACAAAAAGAAAATACTTCAGTTTGCTCCATTGACCAATCATTTACGATGTCCACGTCCTTATATATCGATGCCATAGAATGGATTTCAATTTAAACGTTCCATTCCCTTTTTTTTCCAGCTTTCTTTTATTGTTTTACTGGAACTGGTAACTCCCCCCGGTTGGCTGGTAAGTTAATCAAGGCTTCGGTAATTTGCTGAAGAAGAGTGTGAAGTGTTGGCCGAGACTCAATGTAGTGTGTTATATGTGTTGTGCACACACACACACACACACACACAGACACTTACACAAGGCAGCTGGCCACAGAGAAAGAGACCAACCCAAGACCCAACCTCAGCCCAGCTCCTAGTCCCCACTTCATCAAACCCACAATGAATTGCGCACAGTCTTTCGGATGCGAATGCGGATGCCGGATGCGGATGCGGATGCGGATGTAGGCACTTGGAAAAAAATATGTTCTTCAATTATACTTAATCTTGAAATTTTGAAATTTGTTAAACACGCTTTTTTCTACAGTGAGAAAAAAAGGAGGGGTTTCTAATATGTTTTCTTTATGTTTCGATTGATCCTTCCCAGCAGAATTATTGAAAATAATTCGCAATTATTAAGCGCATATTCTTTGACTTTTTTAATCACAGCTTTTGGCAGACTTAATCCTTTTCAATTACAATTACAGTTGTGTGCAGAATTCTGTGCTTTTTCTCCGAGTGTACCTTGGCAGAGGCAGAGTCAAAGCCGAAGAGAAATGAATCACCCAATGCTACTCGGTGGCTGAGGGGCTGGGTAGCTAGCTTGGCTAGGTGACTCTGTTTCTCCTTCTCTGCCTCTTCCTCCCTCTCTCTCGCTTCTTTCTCTCCTTCTCCCGCTTCTTTCTCTCCTTCTCCGTTAAGTGTTTTACAATGCTCATACAAAGCGCACATCATCCATGTCGAACGCAGGCCTTAATATATGCCCAAGGCCGAGATACTGCCAATAGTAGTAGTGGCTCCCTCTTTCTACCGACCACATACAACAACTCTATACACATATGAATATTTTTGTATGTATTGGGGTGTCTCTCTGTGCTGGAGAGCATCTGCGAGTGGCTTAGTCCAGCTGACAGGCATTGCCGATGGCAGCATTTCAATGCATATGAATCAAGTAGAGAGGTAATTGAAAATCAAAGCCAGAAAAAATCCAAACGTTGCTTGTTGCTTTTAGTTTCAGTTAGTAAAAAAATGTCAGTAAACCGATTTTAGGCTTTAACACACAGACTACCAATATGATGAATGGGCCTTTGTTAAATTACTCCCCCTCAACGCACAGCCAACAATCACAGCTCTGATATTCATATATATCTAAGTATATAGCTCATTTTCAGTTCTTAGCCAGGATATAGTATTCGAAATATATTCCTATATCATAAACCATAAAGCTATATAACTAGGGATTGTAAAACACTAATGAAATTGGGCTGATAATCGAATGGAATATAGCAATTCAGATTCAATTATTGCTGTACAGATTTCCACCCAACAGTTGGCAAAATAGGAAAATATTTGAGAAGCACTTCCAAAACTCCATTTATAGCTGTTTTCCCGCTCTGAGTTTTCTTTTTTTTTCACGTGACGAGGCCAAGCTGCAACAGCGTTCAAAAGCAGCAGAGGCCAAAGCAGCGTGTGCCACTGTGCGGCATTGTGGCAAGAACAGAAACACAGAAAACAGAGCAGAACTCAAATCTCAAAAAACTGTGCAGCACTTTGACTGCGCCTTGGGCCAACTGCCTGCCTAATCCGCTTTGGTATGTCTGGAGAAGCCGCATCATGTCAAATTTGCAGGCAAAGGCAAAACTCTACTGACGCTGCGCCGTTTTCAGTTACAGTATTCACTTACTCCAGCACAGTGGGACAGAATGCTGCAGAAAACTGTCCAAAAGAAATTTAAACAAAAATTTAAGTTCAGTTATTTCTAAACCATTTTTTAAAATGAAAAATGTAAAGAAGCTTCTAAAAATCCTTGAAAACTTTGAATTTTTTCTAAATTTGTATAAGTGCGATTGTTTTGGAACCACTGTGCGCCGCCCAACGGCCATAAAAAGTTTTTGACGTGCGGCTTGTTCAGAGGCAGCAAGTTTTCCATTGTAGGAAACTTTAATCCCGCTTAAATTATAAATGGCACATTTGGTTTCTCTATCTCTCTTCCTCTCTGAGCATTAGAATAGGGATGAGGATGGGGCTGCGGGGAAAGGGATTGAAGATGGGTCTGTCAGGCTTTGGCTACACTCGAATGCTTGACAACTTTATGTATGTTGTCGCAAGCTTGCCACAGTGGCAAGCACACAAAACACAAAACACTTTGTAGCCTTTATTTGGGAGAGAGATCGGAGCCAAGGAGCAGAAGAACCAGACGCAGCACAAGAAGAACTGAGCCGCAAGAAATGCACTGCACTAAACAAAATTTTACGAGCAATCCGACCTACGACTTCTTATCCCCGCCAAATGTGCCGTACTCACAAGGGAGCAGTGCTGACGATTTAGCCTTTTTCTGAAGAGATGTCGATATATATTAGAATTTGCTCTTCGGAATTTCTCAGAGAAACACCTCGTTTGTTCCTTTGAAAATCTTTGTTTTTGAATGGGTAATCTTTACTCTTTCGGGCAACCTTTTGAATGACTTCTTATACCCGCTAAACTTGCCCAACTCCCAAGGGAACAGAGCTGACAATTTAGCCTCTTTGTAGCCATTTATATTAGAAAGTCTTCTTTTGTATTTTTAAGAGAAACAAGTCGTTTATTCCTTTGTTCACTAGGGAACAGAGCTGGCGGTTTTAGCCTTTTCCAAAGAGATATCTCATATTTTAGACTAGTCCTGAGCTAGTCCGAAAGAGCGAAATCCATTCCTTCATTCTTCTCAAAATCGATGGATATTTTATGGCTAAATAATGAATAATTTCTAATCAGTTTTAAGCAGAACTCTTTAAGAAGCTACTTTAATATCTGTATTTTGTTTCATGATATTTTTGGAACTATTTAATTCATCATTTATCATTTCATGAGTGCTCAGATAATTAATCAAAATAAGGAATTAAGGCTCTTGGCACGGCACTATTTTTCTTTTACCTTTAATATGGTTTAGTATACTCTATGCATTAATATTTATATATTTAATTATTTCTACTATTTCTAGAACTTTCTTTATGTCCTTTGACGTCATTTTCATTAATCCAGAGTTGTCAGCACTCCTCTCAGGGATTCAAAATTGCACCCAGTTGCAGCTGGATCAATGGGATGGATGCTGAATTTACAGCTGACATAAAATTGTTATACCCTTCTCTCCCCGGGCCGGACATGATGAATTATGAAACGCTACGGTTTAGTGCCTCGCCCCCAATGCAGTAATAACGCCTTCCGCTCCCTTTGATAGAAATCAATTAAAACTTTTCACTGAGAATTCAAGGACAACACACAATATATCCTGTATACAATGTCTATATTATCATTCGACGACATGTCCTGACATGATGTGACACTGACAGTTAAAGGTAATTAAACAGTTTGTAAAGCACAATTAATGGCACCCATTATTTCCCTTTTTTTCATACTCTTTTACCCAGCAAAATCGTATGAGTAGGGTATATTAGTTAACTGCTTAAAATAAATTAAATTAAGCGAACTTATATAAACTTTCTGAATAAATTTTAGTCAATTTATGTTGAAACGATCTGCAAAGCTGAGAGACTTTTGCTGCTTCTTTGATCATAAATTTTAGAGTTATTTTCATTTTACTTTTAACCTTTTTCCATTTACTTCTTAATTTTTATATTTATCTTCAATAGTAATAAACACGAAGTTATTCAGAAAATATCAAATTTAACCGCGGGGCTTTTTTGAAGATACTGAAAAATAATCTTTACTTCCATTACAATATTTTCTAGTCGAGCAGTCTATACTTTTTCTTTGTTTTTGTTTGTGCATGTGCTGACATGACTAACATTTAGTACAGCATTAAGAGTTAGTTTGAATAACGTTTAAAGCAAAGCGAGTGTTGGCAGCAACTTTTTTTATCAAAAATCAACAAAATGTTGGCCAAAAAGGAAATATACATTTATTTTGCTAACTTAGTTTGGTGTAGAACAAAAAACTGCCTTAAAGTTTGTACAATTTTTTTGGCATAACTTTTCTTTTTTTAATTCAATTGAATAAATTCTGTAAAAAGTAAATCCAGTTGATTGCAACTCTTTCAGGCTTTGAGTATATAGAAGAATATTTTCAATAATTTTGAGTTATTACTTTAAAAAACAGGGTAAAAATACAGCAAATTATTTTTATTTATATTTTATTATTTAGTATCAAAAATATCTAGTTTATTTGTAGCTGTATGAGTATAAAGCGTCCTCTCTACCAATTTTTATAGCCTTTCGGGGCTAACTACAACTCCAGCTAGGAGACGGAAATATCATAAAGAGAGAATTCTATTTGTTGGACGGATCGAACAAATATAATATATATTATCTCGAAACAATCGGTAAAAATCTGTTCTAGAGAAAACAAAGAAGATATCTGAATGAAATATACAAACATAGAAATAAGATCGGTCTGCTATATAGTCCAGTCTGCAAGGATAGCTGTCCAATCCTTTGAATCTTTTAGCTAAAATTTGTTCAGGTATTCGGGACACTGCACAAGTGCGGTAAGTGAGGGGGGGCTATGCAGCAGCGCCTGGCAAAAATTTTAATTTGAGTGCGCCAAGCAAACATGGTAAGAAGAGACGACCGTCACCCAGGCACCGTGGGTAAAATAAACGAATAAACTGGGCAGTACAGTGGCGGCTTCAGGATGAATGCTGAGGATGCAAAAGGAAAGGAAAGGAAAGCGATACTTTACGGTCTCCATTTCAGCACACAATGTTTATGTTTGTTTGTCATACATAGCAAAATTCCCAGGCGCATTGAACGGTATCCAAATAGGGCCCCCGCGTATTGTGCTCCGTGTGTGTGTCCTCTACTCGTATGAACAACGATGCTCCTCCGACTGCTCGCTGGACTATGGAGAGCAGAGTATACTCTACTCAGCTCATACTCATACTCCTAGTCATATTCATATGGATACACACACGCTACAGGGATAACGACTCCCAAATAGACTGCATTTTCGGGCAACCCGTTGTGGCCACCACTACATGGACGCCTATTAAATACTCTGTAAACTATTTAAAAAAGAGGGTATGCCCAGTGGGATCCAGGCATATTCCTGTCTGTCTGTCCGTTGGAAGGAAGCAGCAGCGCTGCATGCAACATTTCTAGCTGTAGGGTATTTACTAGTCGTGCATTCAAATAATTCTATGCTAACAATGTTAAAGCCAACCCTTGCTTGAGTTTGCAAAAGTTAGGGAAGATATCCAAGTAGAATTATTGAAGCTTATTTAACAGTGCCTGCAAAAAGTAGAGCAGCTATCTAAGTCGACTTATTGCAGCCTATTTAACAGTCTCTGCAAAGAGTAGTAAAGATTTCTATTGGAGCTTGTTTAGCAATCTCCAAAGAGAAAAGTGTCCGTTGGATCAAAGATTTTTCATTGAGTTTCAGCAATTCAAGGCAAGCTGTTCGACTGGATGATACTCTGTAGTTAAATTGAGGAACTGTCGATTTATAATACTAGAATCATGTGTCGTATAAGTAATATTTATTCACTTATTTTCAGTCGTTAGGCTTAACTAATTAGTCTGCGGAACTTTAGCAATTGAATAATTGCTAGATTCGATTAGAGCGATTTCAAGCTTAACGGAAATACGAACCGAAATTGTTCCCGTATAAGGACGAGAAAAGTTTTTAAACAGATTTGTGCGCCGAATCGTGAAATGTTAATGACAGCACAGCATCCAAGGAACAGATTTTTTGTTGACCGAGTAGCATCGCATCTTGCGCGCTGGGCTCTTAACGGACGGTTCACACTCGGGTAAATTGGCAATATTGAAGTGAATTTCTGTTCTGGTTTGGGCCATTCGAGCCGCGACGCCTCGACTCGCGTAGCGAGACAATTGTTTTCTTGGTGTCAGTGTGTTAAAGGACAGGCCGAACCCACTCCACTCCGAAGGCATTTCTAGGGAATACGCCAGTAAGTTTTGTGGTGCCTGTGCGCCGTTGCGGTTCTTGCCAACAGTTGGCGACTCTTCTCCCTGAATTTATATTTTTATATTGGATTATCTTTTTTTTTTTTCGTGCGGTTTCCCCAATCGGATGACATTATCTGAGGCCCGCGGGATATACTCCTACTGCTGCTCCGGCTCCTCCTCTTCTTAGTGGAATCTCTCTAGTGTTGTTGCGGTTGTTTTTGTTTTTTGCTGAGACTTTAAATTAAAAGCGAACAAAGTATTCGCACCTCTCTGATATCCTTCCCCTCGCTCCTCTCTCTCTCTATCTTTCTCTCTGTGTGTCGGCATGCATCTTTAATCAGCCCTGATGAGTTTGGTGGATGTGCAAATGTTTGCAGCGAATGAATAAAGCATTAAGTAAGCACTTCCCGAGGCATTTGTCAACGCAAAGTGAAAATTAAAGTGACTCCCCGCGAAAATTGAGATAAATGTTTTGCAATTAAAGAGGATTACTCGGTACTCGGTACTCGGTAAAACAATTCCAAACGGAGGCTAATAAATACTAGATATATATTCGACTTGCGACTTGGTAACTACTGATAATTATTTTTAAAGGGTATTAAATGGGATTATAACAATTATTTCAAACTAAGGGTATTCCATTCCGAAATTATTCATTTGTTTATTAGTAATTGGCTTTACCAGGAATTAAGTGGAAATTATAATCAATGCTGCTAGGTAAATAAATGATTAGCAGTTCCTTTTCCCGAGTTCCATTTTGATTTAAAAATATGAACTGCCAGCGCTGAGCCTTTAGTTTTGATTCGACTCCTGCTTCGTCTATGCTTTCCATAAATTTTAGCCAATATTTTTATTAATTTTCTAGAAGAAGTAGGGTACTTTGGGGCATAGTTTATGTAGCTTGAATTTAAGGTCACCTTTGAAAAGCCATTTTTTAAATACACAAAATATCTAAAAGAAATTTGAGTTCTATGACAAGTTGAGATTTTATATTAATAATTAATTTTAAGTACTATAAATTCCTTTTATCATATTATAATATAAATAAATTCGTAATAAGACTAGATGATATTAGTTAGAACTATATTTTTTATATCTACCCAATATTTTTATGACTTTTTTGATAGAATACTATAGAGAATTGTTTTAAGAGTTAATCAAGATTACGAACTGCACTATTTTTATACCCTTTTGCAGAGGGTATTATAACTATGCATTGAAGGAGGCATATCCTGCCAAAGGAATGTCCTTTCCTCTCTTTAGTTATTGATAAACAAACCTAAGAATACAACTAATTATACTCATAATGAGAGTGGCTATAAATGTTTTGAGGTTCAAAATAATAATACATTTATTGTTGGTAATTGTTTCTTTTTACACTTGGCTACCTAAGAATATTTACCTTGTTTTAATGGATTTCCCTGCTCTTAAACAAAAGGCAGAAAGAAGAGAGGACAGCAGAGAGACAGAGAGAGAGAGAGAGTGTATGTTATTAGGGTCATTGAAGTGTTGCTTTAATCAAGGAACACTTTGCATTTATTTCCATTAAATATCAAATATGAAGAGGTAAATTGTTATTATGCTTTTGGGACAAGTGTTCCACATATTGTAGACTCTTGGAGTGCTCATAGAGTAATCAGTTTGAATTACGGATTTAATGAAATGCTTGATGTAGTTTTACTAGCTAAAACTTAATTACTGCTGGGAAATCATGTTAATTATTTACTCAAATACAGTTAGCCAGCGGCTACTTCACTGCTTAAGTATTAATGCGCATATATATATATGTATATATCCACACACACACTTAGGTAGGTCGCCTACGCATAAGAATTTATTATGGACAAAAGTTGGCCCGAGGGGGAAAAACGCGCGGAAAACGAGAAAATGGATGTTTGTAATTGCTTCTGATTTATCTCAATCTCATTACCGACAGCTACAAGGAGGGCGCTGAAGGGGCGAGGCATGTCATTTATTTACCGATTTCAGTCTGAGGCTCTTGACAAAATAATTCTAATTTAGATAAATTATGAAACGGACTGTTTATTGATGTTCTTTCACCTTTCATTTCACATGAAATTTTGCATTCAATTATACAGAAATTCTGTAGTTTATTTCGACTAACAACTGAATTTTTAAAATCATAAAAATATTCTTATTTTATTTACGTATTTCTGGTTGTTTTTTGCTCGTAATATATGCACCACAAAGGACCTTTTGGCATTGCCCTTTTTTCAACCACATTGCGGACAATAAAGGGAAAACTTTTACTTTTGTGCGGCTATTTATATATGCACATTATTATATTACCCACATATAATATATCTTTGTATATATCCACATACATATTTACCGGGCTCGTTTCGATTCCCGGCGGATTGTAAGCAGCCTCTCAACTATTTGGTTCCTTCATTTGAGGCGGCTAACCGCAAAACTTTGTCACATTTCTTGGCTCTAAGTTAGCAGGTTAAATTTATGTTTTTTCCTTTGTTTTTCTGTGTTTTCTCAGGACTATTTTAAGGCACTGATTTATTTTTATGAGCCACATTTTAATTAACCTTTAAAATTATTAAACGAGCATCACAGCAGAGTGGCTAAATATTTGGGGCTATTTGTTTTAAATAATTATTTTTATCGGCAATTAATTTCAACGATTATCATTCTAAATACTCCTTTATTTTCAGCCGGAAATTATTTTTGGCTATTACTGTTTTTAATTGAGGCAAGTGGATGCTTTATGTTTATATACCCTTGCCGCGGGTAGTATGACTTTGTCAGAGAATACAAAGAGGCATCTGCCGCTCCATAAAGTATATATATATTTGATCAGGTTGTTATACAGCCATGCCCGTCTCTCTGTCTCTTATCTGCCCGTCAATATATTTCTATACAATTGCTTAAAAGTATAGAAAACTTTGTTCTTTTCCAAGGCATCTTAATAAAGCTTCAAATTAAATATAATTTTTTTTTTTGTCAAGATCGAACTAATATATCTTACAACTGCTATAGGAACAATCGGCCAAAATAAATATACTCTTTAAAGAAACATTTTTAGATGGCTATTCCAGTTTGCAAGGCTATCTATTATTCGGTGCACAGAAAATTGCATATCTCTTCTAGCTTGATATTATTATTATTTAAGGCCGGAAATTAGTTTTAGTTTATGCATAGCAGAACGATTTGCCGTCGATAATAGAGAATATTTTTTATAATTATAAAAAGGCTGCAAGCCATTAAGAAAAGCAAAGCGGAGTTTCGTTTTGCGTCTCATTTCAGTTTAAAATTCAAATGGCTCAAAGCAGGCACAAATTATCTGTCATATTTTAAAATTTGTTTAATTTAATGAAAGAAAATTTATAGCTTGAAAATGACTCAAAAAGATTTGAATATCTAAACATTATTTTGAGTCAGCATTTGTGAAACAATTTCCGGTCAGGAATTTCAGTTGCATCTCGAGGCAAAAACACCAAATGGATTGGGTTGGGTGGGGCAGGCAGAGTGGGAATATAATTTGAATCCTTGCATATATTTCAATTTAGCATTCCATATGCACAAATAGATGAGCAAATAAACCAAACAAAGCAGCAGCAGCAGCAGAAGTTAGGGTATAAAATTGGGTTGCTTTAGTTGGGTGGAGTTGTTTGTTTGAGTTGGAGTAGCAGAGGGAATCAAATGTTTTGATGCCAGGCTGAACATGTTTGTGCTTTTATGCAATTTTCTATGCATCGACTGGTTGAAATTTATGGAATTTCAAATGTTGACACAAACACAAATAATTTAAATAACGAAACACTCTACTCATATGTTTTATTCGTATGCCCCGACACGTTCCCATTCCCTTTCCTTTGGCAACCTCCTTTGGCACTGGCTCTACTCTTTGAGCCCTCAGTGGGCCCATTTTAAGCATTTTCATCATTTTCACCTGCTGCTGGAAGACTTTCTCCGCCCTCCGGATTCGTTTAGTTGCATTTTACTTCGTCAGCGACTGCATAGCTCTCATTAGTGCAGGAGAAAAAAACAGGAAAAAAGGATTGGGAAATGGAATACTTGCCATGAGTATTAAGCCCTCATCAAAGTTTGTCTTTTTCTCCTTTGGCTTGGCAACCAATAAATCCGATTAAAATAAGTTGGAGTAAGAGTGCTCGACTAGCAGATACTCTGTAGTGAACACTTAAGTCGCTTATACTTTGAGTTTTTCTTCGTTGGTTGGGCAACCAATAAGTGCGATTAAAATAAGTACTAGAGTAAGAGTGTTGAAAAATGCATAAATTTGGTAAACTTGCCGCCAATTTCTGAAGGGGTATAGAAAGTATTAAAAAAAAACTGAAATTTTTTTACTATTCAATAGAAAAAACAAAAGTCTTGTAAAATTATTATAATTATTTATATTTGTTACGGCCCAACTTGCCTGGTGAAGGAGTTATGCAGCCTCAGTATTGGCGTCGGCGTTTGCGTTTTCAGGGAGCAGCTTGGTGAAGAAATAAAGTTTGGATGAAGAAGATGAAGACATGTGAACTAACACTTATGACTTGTAAAATGCTACGAGGGAACCTCTAATTGGCCCCCCCCCCTTTTTTTTTTTAACAGCAGCAGAAAAACTCTAAAAAGATAAAAATTATTTATATTTTATCTTTATTTTGACAATTTATAAACGTAAATAAATAAACAAATAAATAATTGTCAACGATCGAAAGATAAACCTGGATGAAAAAACCCCCTTTTTGAACTCCAACTAAAAAAAAAAAAAAAAATTATAAAAATTATTATAATTATTTTTTTTTTTTTTGCCTATGAGTTATGCAGCCTCAGTATTGGCGTCAGCGTTTGCGTTTTCAGTAAGCAGCTTGCTGAAGAAGATAAAGTTTGAATGAAGCCAACCAGACAGTGAAGATGTGAACTAACACTTATGACTTGTGTAAAAATGCTACGAGTGATGCCTCTAATTGCTGCGCACTGCCGATTTTTTCAAACAGCAGCGATGACAGCGGCAAAACCAACATAATTCTATAAAAAGATTAAAATTATTAATATATTATCTTTATTTTGACAATTTATAAACGTAAATAAATAAACAAATAAATAATTGTGAACAATCGAAAGATAAACCTGGATGAAAAGACTCTCCTTTTGGACTCGCTACCAAGAGTGAACAAATGTCTTGTAAAATTATTATAATTATTCATATTTCTTAATGCCCAACTTGCCTGCTGAAGGAGTTATGCAGCCTCAGTATTGGCGTCAGCGTTTGCGTTTTCAGGGAGCAGCTTGCTGAAGAAGATAAAGTTTGGATGAAGCCAACCAGACAGTGAAGATGTGAACTAACACTTATGACTTGTGTTAAAATGCTACGAGTGATGCCTCTAAGTGCTGCCCACTGCGGATTTTTTCAAACAGCAGCGATGACAGCAGCACAACCAACATAAGTCTATAAAAAGATAAAAATTATTTATATTTTATCTTTATTTTGACAATTTATAAACGTAAATAAATAAACAAATAAATAATTGTCAACGATCGAAAGATAAACCTGGATGAAAAGACTCTCCTTTTGGACTCGCTACCAAGAGTGAACAAATGTCTTGTAAAATTATAATAATTATTTATATTTGTTACGGCACAACTTGCCTGCTGAAGGAGTTATGCAGCCTCAGTATTGGCGTATGCGTTTGCGTTTTCAGGGAGCAGCTTGCTGAAGAAGATAAAGTTTGGATGAAGCCAACCAGACAGTGAAGATGTGAACTAACACTTATGACTTGTGTTAAAATGCTACGAGTGATGCCTCTAATTGCTGCCCACTGCGGATTTTTTCAAACAGCAGCGGTGACAGCAGCACAACCAACATAAATCTATAAAAAGATAAATATTATTTATATTTTATCTTTATTTTGACAATTTATAAACGTAAATAAATAAACAAATAAATAATTGTCAACGATCGAAAGATAAACCTGGATGAAAAGACTCTCCTTTTGGACTCGCTACCAAGAGTGAACAAATGCCTTGTAAAATTATTATAATTATTTATATTTGTTACGGCCCAACTTGCCTGCTGAAGGAGTTATGCAGCCTCAGTATTGGCGTCAGCGTTTGCGTTTTCAGGGAGCAGCTTGCTGAAGAAGATAAAGTTTGGATGAAGCCAACCGGACAGTGAAGATGTGAACTAACACTTATGACTTGTGTAAAAATGCTACGAGTGATGCCTCTAATTGCTGCGCACTGCCGATTTTTTCAAACAGCAGCGATGACAGCGGCAAAACCAACATAATTCTATAAAAAGATAAATATTATTTATATTTTATCTTTATTTTGACAATTTATAAACGTAAATAAATAAACAAATAAATAATTGTCAACGATCGAAAGATAAACCTGGATGAAAAGACTCTCCTTTTGGACTCGCTACCAAGAGTGAACAAATGCCTTGTAAAATTATTATAATTATTTATATTTGTTACGGCCCACCTTGCCTGCTGAATGAGTTATGCAGCCTCAGTATTGGCGTCAGCGTTTGCGTTTTCAGTAAGCAGCTTGCTGAAGAAGATAAAGTTTGAAAGAAGCCAACCAGACAGTGAAGATGTGAACTAACACTTATGACTTGTGTAAAAATGCTACGAGTGATGCCTCTAATTGCTGCGCACTGCCGATTTTTTCAAACAGCAGCGATGACAGCGGCAAAACCAACATAATTCTATAAAAAGATAAATATTATTTATATTTTATCTTTATTTTGACAATTTATAAACGTAAATAAATAAACAAATAAATAATTGTCAACGATCGAAAGATAAACCTGGATGAAAAGACTCTCCTTTTGGACTCGCTACCAAGAGTGAACAAATGTCTTGTAAAATTATTATAATTATTTATATTTGTTACGGCCCAACTTGCCTGCTGAAGGAGTTATGCAGCCTCAGTATTGGCGTCAGCGTTTGCGTTTTCAGGGAGCAGCTTGCTGAAGAAGATAAAGTTTGGATGAAGCCAACCAGACAGTGAAGATGTGAACTAACACTTAAGACATGTGATGCCTCTAAGTGCTGCCCACTGCGGATTTTTTCAAACAGCAGCGGTGACAGCAGCACAACCAACATAAATCTATAAAAAGATAAATATTATTTATATTTTATCTTTATTTTGACAATTTATAAACGTAAATAAATAAACAAATAAATAATTGTCAACGATCGAAAGATAAACCTGGATGAAAAGACTCTCCTTTTGGACTCGCTACCAAGAGTGAACAAATGTCTTGTAAAATTATAATAATTATTTATATTTGTTACGGCCCAACTTGCCTGCTGAAGGAGTTATGCAGCCTCAGTATTGGCGTCAGCGTTTGCGTTTTCAGGGAGCAGCTTGCTGAAGAAGATAAAGTTTGGATGAAGCCAACCAGACAGTGAAGATGTGAACTAACACTTATGACTTGTGTAAAAATGCTACGAGTGATGCCTCTAATTGCTGCCCACTGCCGATTTTTTCAAACAGCAGCGGTGACAGCAGCACAACCAACATAAATCTAAAAAGATAAATATTATTTATATTTTATCTTTATTTTGACAATTTATAAACGTAAATAAATAAACAAATAAATAATTGTCAACGATCGAAAGATAAACCTGGATGAAAAGACTCTCCTTTTGGACTCGCTACCAAGAGTGAACAAATGTCTTGTAAAATTATTATAATTATTTATATTTGTTACGGCCCAACTTGCCTGCTGAAGGAGTTATGCAGCCTCAGTATTGGCGTCAGCGTTTGCGTTTTCAGGGAGCAGCTTGCTGAAGAAGATAAAGTTTGGATGAAGCCAACCAGACAGTGAAGATGTGAACTAACACTTATGACTTGTGTAAAAATGCTACGAGTGATGCCTCTAATTGCTGCGCACTGCCGATTTTTTCAAACAGCAGCGGTGACAGCGGCACAACCAACATAAGTCTATAAAAAGATAAATATTATTTATATTTTATCTTTATTTTGACAATTTATAAACGTAAATAAATAAACAAATAAATAATTGTCAACGATCGAAAGATAAACCTGGATGAAAAGACTCTCCTTTTGGACTCGCTACCAAGAGTGAACAAATGTCTTGTAAAATTATTATAATTATTTATATTTGTTACGGCCCACCTTGCCTGCTGAAGGAGTTATGCAGCCTCAGTATTGGCGTCAGCGTTTGCGTTTTCAGGTGAGCAGCTTGCTGAAGAAGATAAAGTTTGGATGAAGCCAACCAGACAGTGAAGATGTGAACTAACACTTATGACTTGTGTAAAATGCTACGAGTGATGCCTCTAATTGCTGCGCACTGCCGATTTTTTCAAACAGCAGCGATGACAGCGGCAAAACCAACATAATTCTATAAAAGATAAAAATTATTTATATTTTATCTTTATTTTGACAATTTATAAACGTAAATAAATAAACAAATAAATAATTGTCAACGATCGAAAGATAAACCTGGATGAAAAGACTCTCCTTTTGGACTCGCTACCAAGAGTGAACAAATGTCTTGTAAAATTATTATAATTATTTATATTTGTTACGGCCCAACTTGCCTGCTGAAGGAGTTATGCAGCCTCAGTATTGGCGTCAGCGTTTGCGTTTTCAGGGAGCAGCTTGCTGAAGAAGATAAAGTTTGGATGAAGCCAACCAGACAGTGAAGATGTGAACTAACACTTATGACTTGTGTTAAAATGCTACGAGTGATGCCTCTAATTGCTGCCCACTGCGGATTTTTTTCAAACAGCAGCGGTGACAGCAGCACAACCAACATAAATCTATAAAAAGATAAATATTATTTATATTTTATCTTTATTTTGACAATTTATAAACGTAAATAAATAAACAAATAAATAATTGTCAACGATCGAAAGATAAACCTGGATGAAAAGACTCTCCTTTTGGACTCGCTACCAAGAGTGAACAAATGTCTTGTAAAATTATTATAATTATTTATATTTGTTACGGCCCAACTTGCCTGCTGAAGGAGTTATGCAGCCTCAGTATTGGCGTCAGCGTTTGCGTTTTCAGGGAGCAGCTTGCTGAAGAAGATAAAGTTTGGATGAAGCCAACCAGACAGTGAAGATGTGAACTAACACTTATGACTTGTGTAAAAATGCTACGAGTGATGCCTCTAATTGCTGCCCACTGCGGATTTTTTCAAACAGCAGCGGTGACAGCAGCACAACCAACATAAATCTATAAAAAGATAAATATTATTTATATTTTATCTTTATTTTGACAATTTATAAACGTAAATAAATAAACAAATAAATAATTGTCAACGATCGAAAGATAAACCTGGATGAAAAGACTCTCCTTTTGGACTCGCTACCAAGAGTGAACAAATGCCTTGTAAAATTATTATAATTATTTATATTTGTTACGGCCCAACTTGCCTGCTGAAGGAGTTATGCAGCCTCAGTATTGGCGTCAGCGTTTGCGTTTTCAGGGAGCAGCTTGCTGAAGAAGATAAAGTTTGGATGAAGCCAACCAGACAGTGAAGATGTGAACTAACACTTATGACTTGTGTAAAAATGCTACGAGTGATGCCTCTAATTGCTGCGCACTGCCGATTTTTTCAAACAGCAGCGGTGACAGCGGCACAACCAACATAAATCTATAAAAAGATAAATATTATTTATATTTTATCTTTATTTTGACAATTTATAAACGTAAATAAATAAACAAATAAATAATTGTCAACGATCGAAAGATAAACCTGGATGAAAAGACTCTCCTTTTGGACTCGCTACCAAGAGTGAACAAATGCCTTGTAAAATTATTATAATTATTTATATTTGTTACGGCCCACCTTGCCTGCTGAATGAGTTATGCAGCCTCAGTATTGGCGTCAGCGTTTGCGTTTTCAGTAAGCAGCTTGCTGAAGAAGATAAAGTTTGGATGAAGCCAACCGGACAGTGAAGATGTGAACTAACACTTATGACTTGTATAAAAATGCTACGAGTGATGCCTCTAATTGCTGCGCACTGCCGATATTTTCAAACAGCAGCGGTGACAGCAGCACAACCAACATAAATCTATAAAAAGATAAATATTATTTATATTTTATCTTTATTTTGACAATTTATAAACGTAAATAAATAAACAAATAAATAATTGTCAACGATCGAAAGATAAACCTGGATGAAAAGACTCTCCTTTTGGACTCGCTACCAAGAGTGAACAAATGTCTTGTAAAATTATTATAATTATTTATATTTGTTACGGCCCAACTTGCCTGCTGAAGGAGTTATGCAGCCTCAGTATTGGCGTCAGCGTTTGCGTTTTCAGGGAGCAGCTTGCTGAAGAAGATAAAGTTTGGATGAAGCCAACCGGACAGTGAAGATGTGAACTAACACTTATGACTTGTGTAAAAATGCTACGAGTGATGCCTCTAATTGCTGCGCACTGCCGATATTTTCAAACAGCAGCGGTGACAGCAGCACAACCAACATAAATCTATAAAAGATAAATATTATTTATATTTTATCTTTATTTTGACAATTTATAAACGTAAATAAATAAACAAATAAATAATTGTCAACGATCGAAAGATAAACCTGGATGAAAAGACTCTCCTTTTGGACTCGCTACCAAGAGTGAACAAATGTCTTGTAAAATTATTATAATTATTTATATTTGTTACTGCCCAACTTGCCTGCTGAAGGAGTTATGCAGCCTCAGTATTGGCGTCAGCGTTTGCGTTTTCAGGGAGCAGCTTGCTGAAGAAGATAAAGTTTGGATGAAGCCAACCAGACAGTGAAGATGTGAACTAACACTTAAGACATGTGATGCCTCTAATTGCTGCGCACTGCCGATTTTTTCAAACAGCAGCGGTGACAGCGGCACAACCAACATAAGTCTATAAAAAGATAAATATTATTTATATTTTGTCTTTATTTTGACAATTTATAAACGTAAATAAATAAACAAATAAATAATTGTCAACGATCGAAAGATAAACCTGGATGAAAAGACTCTCCTTTTGGACTCGCTACCAAGAGTGAACAAAAGTCTTGTAAAATTATTATAATTATTTATATTTGTTACGGCCCAACTTGACTGCTGAAGGAGTTATGCAGCCTCAGTATTGGCGTCAGCGTTTGCGTTTTCAGGGAGCAGCTTGTTGAAGAAGATAAAGTTTGGATGAAGCCAACCGGACAGTGAAGATGTGAACTAACACTTATGACTTGTGTAAAAATGCTACGAGTGATGCCTCTAATTGCTGCGCACTGCCGATTTTTTCAAACAGCAGCGATGACAGCGGCAAAACCAACATAATTCTATAAAAAGATAAATATTATTTATATTTTGTCTTTATTTTGACAATTTATAAACGTAAATAAATAAACAAATAAATAATTGTCAACGATCGAAAGATAAACCTGGATGAAAAGACTCTCCTTTTGGACTCGCTACTAAGAGTGAACAAATGCCTTGTAAAATTATTATAATTATTTATATTTGTTACGGCCCACCTTGCCTGCTGAATGAGTTATGCAGCCTCAGTATTGGCGTCAGCGTTTGCGTTTTCAGGGAGCAGCTTGCTGAAGAAGATAAAGTTTGAATGAAGCCAACCAGACAGTGAAGATGTGAACTAACACTTATGACTTGTGTAAAAATGCTACGAGTGATGCCTCTAATTGCTGCGCACTGCCGATTTTTTCAAACAGCAGCGATGACAGCGGCAAAACCAACATAATTCTATAAAAAGATAAATATTATTTATATTTTATCTTTATTTTGACAATTTATAAACGTAAATAAATAAACAAATAAATAATTGTCAACGATCGAAAGATAAACCTGGATGAAAAGACTCTCCTTTTGGACTCGCTACCAAGAGTGAACAAATGTCTTGTAAAATTATTATAATTATTTATATTTGTTACGGCCCAACTTGCCTGCTGAAGGAGTTATGCAGCCTCAGTATTGGCGTCAGCGTTTGCGTTTTCAGGGAGCAGCTTGCTGAAGAAGATAAAGTTTGGATGAAGCCAACCAGACAGTGAAGATGTGAACTAACACTTATGACTTGTGTTAAAATGCTACGAGTGATGCCTCTAATTGCTGCGCACTGCCGATTTTTTCAAACAGCAGCGGTGACAGCGGCAAAACCAACATAAATCTATAAAAAGATAAATATTATTTATATTTTATCTTTATTTTGACAATTTATAAACGTAAATAAATAAACAAATAAATAATTGTCAACGATCGAAAGATAAACCTGGATGAAAAGACTCTCCTTTTGGACTCGCTACCAAGAGTGAACAAATGTCTTGTAAAATTATTATAATTATTTATATTTGTTACGGCCCAACTTGCCTGCTGAAGGAGTTATGCAGCCTCAGTATTGGCGTCAGCGTTTGCGTTTTCAGGGAGCAGCTTACTGAAGAAGATAAAGTTTGGATGAAGCCAACCAGACAGTGAAGATGTGAACTAACACTTATGACTTGTGTCAAAATGCTACGAGTGATGCCTCTAATTGCTGCCCACTGCGGATTTTTTCAAACAGCAGCGGTGACAGCGGCACAACCAACATAAGTCTCTAAAAAGATAAAAATTATTTATATTTTGTCTTTATTTTGACAATTTATAAACGTAAATAAATAAACAAATAAATAATTGTCAACGATCGAAAGATAAACCTGGAAGAAAAGACTCTCCTTTTGGACTCGCTACCAAGAGTGAACAAATGCCTTGTAAAATTATTATAATTATTTATATTTGTTACGGCCCAACTTGCCTGCTGAAGGAGTTATGCAGCCTCAGTATTGGCGTCAGCGTTTGCGTTTTCAGGGAGCAGCTTGCTGAAGAAGATAAAGTTTGGATGAAGCCAACCAGACAGTGAAGATGTGAACTAACACTTATGACTTGTGTAAAAATGCTACGAGTGATGCCTCTAATTGCTGCGCACTGCCGATTTTTTCAAACAGCAGCGGTGACAGCGGCACAACCAACATAATTCTATAAAAAGATAAATATTATTTATATTTTATCTTTATTTTGACAATTTATAAACGTAAATAAATAAACAAATAAATAATTGTCAACGATCGAAAGATAAACCTGGATGAAAAGACTCTCCTTTTGGACTCGCTACCAAGAGTGAACAAATGTCTTGTAAAATTATTATAATTATTTATATTTGTTACGGCCCAACTTGCCTGCTGAAGGAGTTATGCAGCCTCAGTATTGGCGTCAGCGTTTGCGTTTTCAGGGAGCAGCTTGCTGAAGAAGATAAAGTTTGGATGAAGCCAACCGGACAGTGAAGATGTGAACTAACACTTATGACTTGTGTAAAAATGCTACACGTGATGCCTCTAATTGCTGCGCTCAGCCTTTTTTTCAAACAGCAGCGGTGACAGCAGCACAACCAATATAAATCTATAAAAAGATAAATATAATTTATATTTTATCTTTATTTTCACAATTTATAAACGTAAATAAATAATCAAATAAATAATTGTCAACGATCGAAAGATAAACCTGGATGAAAAGACTCTCTTTTTGGACTCGCTACCAAGAGTGAACAAATGTCTTGTAAAATTATAATAATTATTTATATTTGTTACGGCCCAACTTGCCTGCTGAAGGAGTTATGCAGCCTCAGTGTTGGCGTCAGCGTTTCCGTTTTCAGGGAGCAGCTTGCTGAAGAAGATAAAGTTTGGATGAAGCCAACCGGACAGTGAAGATGTGAACTAACACTTATGACTTGTATAAAAATGCTACGAGTGATGCCTCTAATTGCTGCCTACTGCCGATTTTTTCAAACAGCAGCGGTGACAATCTATAAAAAGATAAATATTATTTATATTTTATTTTTATTTTGACAATTTATAAACGTAAATAAATAAACAAATAAATAATTGTCAACGATCGAAAGATAAACCTGGATGAAAAGACTCTCCTTTTGGACTCGCTACCAAGAGTGAACAAATGCCTTGTAAAATTATTATAATTATTTATATTTGTTACGGCCCACCTTGCCTGCTGAAGGAGTTATGCAGCCTCAGTATTGGCGTCAGCGTTGGCGTTTTCAGGGAGCAGCTTGCTGAAGAAGATAAAGTTTGAATGAAGCCAACCAGACAGTGAAGATGTGAACTAACACTTATGACTTGTGTAAAAATGCTACGAGTGATGCCTCTAATTGCTGCGCACTGCCGATTTTTTCAAACAGCAGCGATGACAGCGGCAAAACCAACATAATTCTATAAAAAGATAAATATTATTTATATTTTATCTTTATTTTGACAATTTATAAACGAAAATAAATAAACAAATAAATAATTGTCAACGATCGAAAGATAAACCTGGATGAAAAGACTCTCTTTTTGGACTCGCTACCAAGAGTGAACAAATGTCTTGTAAAATTATTATAACTATTTATATTTGTTACGGCCCAACTTGACTGCTGAAGGAGTTATGCAGCCTCAGTATTGGCGTCAGCGTTTGCGTTTTCAGGGAGCAGCTTGCTGAAGAAGATAAAGTTTGGATGAAGCCAACCGGACAGTGAAGATGTGAACTAACACTTATGACTTGTGTTAAAGTGCTACGAGTGATGCCTCTAAGTGCTGCCCACTGCGGATTTTTTCAAACAGCAGCGGTGACAGCAGCACAACCAACATAAATCTATAAAAAGATAAATATTATTTATATTTTATCTTTATTTTGACAATTTATAAACGTAAATAAATAAACAAATAAATAATTGTCAACGATCGAAAGATAAACCTGGATGAAAAGACTCTCTTTTTGGACTCGCTACCAAGAGTGAACAAATGTCTTGTAAAATTATTATAATTATTTATATTTGTTACGGCCCAACTTGCCTGCTGAAGGAGTTATGCAGCCTCAGTATTGGCGTCAGCGTTTGCGTTTTCAGGGAGCAGCTTGCTGAAGAAGATAAAGTTTGGATGAAGCCAACCGGACAGTGAAGATGTGAACTAACACTTATGACTTGTGTAAAAATGCTACGAGTGATGCCTCTAATTGCTGCGCACTGCCGATTTTTTCAAACAGCAGCGATGACAGCGGCAAAACCAACATAATTCTATAAAAAGATAAATATTATTTATATTTTATCTTTATTTTGACAATTTATAAACGTAAATAAATAAACAAATAAATAATTGTCAACGATCGAAAGATAAACCTGGATGAAAAGACTCTCCTTTTGGACTCGCTACCAAGAGTGAACAAATGCCTTGTAAAATTATTATAATTATTTATATTTGTTACGGCCCACCTTGCCTGCTGAAGGAGTTATGCAGCCTCAGTATTGGCGTCAGCGTTTGCGTTTTCAGGGAGCAGCTTGCTGAAGAAGATAAAGTTTGGATGAAGCCAACCAGACAGTGAAGATGTGAACTAACACTTATGACTTGTGTAAAAATGCTACGAGTGATGCCTCTAATTGCTGCGCACTGCCGATTTTTTCAAACAGCAGCGATGACAGCGGCAAAACCAACATAATTCTATAAAAAGATAAAAATTATTTATATTTTATCTTTATTTTGACAATTTATAAACGTAAATAAATAAACAAATAAATAATTGTCAACGATCGAAAGATAAACCTGGATGAAAAGACTCTCCTTTTGGACTCGCTACCAAGAGTGAACAAATGTCTTGTAAAATTATTATAATTATTTATATTTGTTACGGCCCAACTTGCCTGCTGAAGGAGTTATGCAGCCTCAGTATTGGCGTCAGCGTTTGCGTTTTCAGGGAGCAGCTTGCTGAAGAAGATAAAGTTTGGATGAAGCCAACCGGACAGTGAAGATGTGAACTAACACTTATGACTTGTGTTAAAGTGCTACGAGTGATGCCTCTAAGTGCTGCCCACTGCGGATTTTTTCAAACAGCAGCGGTGACAGCAGCACAACCAACATAAATCTATAAAAAGATAAATATTATTTATATTTTATCTTTATTTTGACAATTTATAAACGTAAATAAATAAACAAATAAATAATTGTCAACGATCGAAAGATAAACCTGGATGAAAAGACTCTCCTTTTGGACTCGCTACCAAGAGTGAACAAATGTCTTGTAAAATTATTATAATTATTTATATTTGTTACGGCCCAACTTGCCTGCTGAAGGAGTTATGCAGCCTCAGTATTGGCGTCAGCGTTTGCGTTTTCAGGGAGCAGCTTGCTGAAGAAGATAAAGTTTGGATGAAGCCAACCGGACAGTGAAGATGTGAACTAACACTTATGACTTGTGTTAAAATGCTACGAGTGATGCCTCTAATTGCTGCGCACTGCCGATTTTTTCAAACAGCAGCGGTGACAGCGGCACAACCAACATAAATCTATAAAAAGATAAATATTATTTATATTTTATCTTTATTTTGACAATTTATAAACGTAAATAAATAAACAAATAAATAATTGTCAACGATCGAAAGATAAACCTGGATGAAAAGACTCTCCTTTTGCACTCGCTACTAAGAGTGAACAAATGCCTTGTAAAATTATTATAATTATTTATATTTGTTACGGCCCAACTTGCCTGCTGAAGGAGTTATGCAGCCTCAGTATTGGCGTCAGCGTTTGCGTTTTCAGGGAGCAGCTTGCTGAAGAAGATAAAGTTTGAAAGAAGCCAACCAGACAGTGAAGATGTGAACTAACACTTATGACTTGTGTAAAAATGCTACAGTGATGCCTCTAATTGCTGCGCACTGCCGATTTTTTTCAAACAGCAGCGATGACAGCGGCAAAACCAACATAATTCTATAAAAGATAAATATTATTTATATTTTATCTTTATTTTGACAATTTATAAACGTAAATAAATAAACAAATAAATAATTGTCAACGATCGAAAGATAAACCTGGATGAAAAGACTCTCCTTTTGGACTCGCTACCAAGAGTGAACAAATGTCTTGTAAAATTATTATAATTATTTATATTTGTTACGGCCCAACTTGCCTGCTGAAGGAGTTATGCAGCCTCAGTATTGGCGTCAGCGTTTGCGTTTTCAGGGAGCAGCTTGCTGAAGAAGATAAAGTTTGGATGAAGCCAACCAGACAGTGAAGATGTGAACTAACACTTATGACTTGTGTTAAAATGCTACGAGTGATGCCTCTAATTGCTGCCCACTGCGGATTTTTTCAAACAGCAGCGGTGACAGCAGCACAACCAACATAAATCTATAAAAAGATAAAAATTATTTATATTTTATCTTTATTTTGACAATTTATAAACGTAAATAAATAAACAAATAAATAATTGTCAACGATCGAAAGATAAACCTGGATGAAAAGACTCTCCTTTTGGACTCGCTACCAAGAGTGAACAAATGCCTTGTAAAATTATTATAATTATTTATATTTGTTACGGCCCAACTTGCCTGCTGAAGGAGTTATGCAGCCTCAGTATTGGCGTCAGCGTTTGCGTTTTCAGGGAGCAGCTTGCTGAAGAAGATAAAGTTTGGATGAAGCCAACCAGACAGTGAAGATGTGAACTAACACTTATGACTTGTGTAAAAATGCTACGAGTGATGCCTCTAATTGCTGCCCACTGCCGATTTTTTCAAACAGCAGCGGTGACAGCGGCACAACCAACATAAGTCTATAAAAAGATAAAAATTATTTATATTTTATCTTTATTTTGACAATTTATAAACGTAAATAAATAAACAAATAAATAATTGTCAACGATCGAAAGATAAACCTGGATGAAAAGACTCTCCTTTTGGACTCGCTACCAAGAGTGAACAAATGTCTTGTAAAATTATTATAATTATTTATATTTGTTACGGCCCACCTTGCCTGCTGAAGGAGTTATGCAGCCTCAGTATTGGCGTCAGCGTTTGCGTTTTCAGTAAGCAGCTTGCTGAAGAAGATAAAGTTTGACAGAAGCCAACCAGACAGTGAAGATGTGAACTAACACTTATGACTTGTGTAAAAATGCTACGAGTGATGCCTCTAATTGCTGCGCACTGCCAATTTTTTCAAACAGCAGCGATGACAGCGGCAAAACCAACATAAGTCTCTAAAAAGATAAAAATTATTTATATTTTATCTTTATTTTGACAATTTATAAACGTAAATAAATAAACAAATAAATAATTGTCAACGATCGAAAGATTAACCTGGATGAAAAGACTCTCCTTTTGCACTCGCTACCAAGAGTGAACAAATGTCTTGTAAAATTATTATAATTATTTATATTTGTTACGGCCCAACTTGCCTGCTGAAGGAGTTATGCAGCCTCAGTATTGGCGTCAGCGTTGGCGTTTTCAGGGAGCAGCTTGCTGAAGAAGATAAAGTTTGGATGAAGCCAACCGGACAGTGAAGATGTGAACTAACACTTATGACTTGTGTTAAAGTGCTACGAGTGATGCCTCTAAGTGCTGCCCACTGCGGATTTTTTCAAACAGCAGCGGTGACAGCAGCACAACCAACATAAATCTATAAAAAGATAAATATTATTTATATTTTATCTTTATTTTGACAATTTATAAACGTAAATAAATAAACAAATAAATAATTGTCAACGATCGAAAGATTAACCTGGATGAAAAGACTCTCCTTTTGGACTCGCTACCAAGAGTGAACAAATGTCTTGTAAAATTATTATAATTATTTATATTTGTTACGGCCCAACTTGCCTGCTGAAGGAGTTATGCAGCCTCAGTATTGGCGTCAGCGTTGGCGTTTTCAGGGAGCAGCTTGCTGAAGAAGATAAAGTTTGGATGAAGCCAACCAGACAGTGAAGATGTGAACTAACACTTATGACTTGTGTAAAGTGCTACAGTGATGCCTCTAATTGCTGCGCACTGCCGATTTTTTCAAACAGCAGCGATGACAGCGGCACAACCAACATAAGTCTATAAAAAGATAAATATTATTTATATTTTATCTTTATTTTGACAATTTATAAACGTAAATAAATAAACAAATAAATAATTGTCAACGATCGAAAGATTAACCTGGATGAAAAGACTCTCCTTTTGCACTCGCTACCAAGAGTGAACAAATGTCTTGTAAAATTATTATAATTATTTATATTTGTTACGGCCCACCTTGCCTGCTGAATGAGTTATGCAGCCTCAGTATTGGCGTCAGCGTTGGCGTTTTCAGGGAGCAGCTTGCTGAAGAAGATAAAGTTTGGATGAAGCCAACCGGACAGTGAAGATGTGAACTAACACTTATGACATGTGTAAAAATGCTACAAGTGATGCCTCTAATTGCTGCCTACTGCCGATTTTTTCAAACAGCAGCGGTGACAATCTATAAAAAGATAAATATTATTTATATTTTATTTTTATTTTGACAATTTATAAACGAAAATAAATAAACAAATAAATAATTGTCAACGATCGAAAGATAAACCTGGATGAAAAGACTCTCCTTTTGGGCTCGCTACCAAGAGTGAACAAATGCCTTGTAAAATTATTATAATTATTTATATTTGTTACGGCCCACCTTGCCTGCTGAATGAGTTATGCAGCCTCAGTATTGGCGTCAGCGTTTGCGTTTTCAGGGAGCAGCTTGCTGAAGAAGATAAAGTTTGGATGAAGCCAACCAGACAGTGAAGATGTGAACTAACACTTATGACTTGTGTAAAAATGCTACGAGTGATGCCTCTAATTGCTGCGCCATCTGCCAATTTTTCAAACAGCAGCGGTGACAGCGGCACAACCAACATAAATCTATAAAAAGATAAAAATTATTTATATTTTGTCTTTATTTTGACAATTTATAAACGTAAATAAATAAACAAATAAATAATTGTCAACGATCGAAAGATAAACCTGGATGAAAAGACTCTCCTTTTGGACTCGCTACCAAGAGTGAACAAATGTCTTGTAAAATTATTATAATTATTTATATTTGTTAAGGCCCAACTTGCCTGCTGAAGGAGTTATGCAGCCTCAGTATTGGCGTCAGCGTTTGCGTTTTCAGGGAGCAGCTTGCTGAAGAAGATAAAGTTTGGATGAAGCCAACCGGACAGTGAAGATGTGAACTAACACTTATGACTTGTGTTAAAATGCTACGAGTGATGCCTCTAATTGCTGCCCACTGCGGATTTTTTCAAACAGCAGCGGTGACAGCAGCACAACCAACATAAATCTATAAAAAGATAAATATTATTTATATTTTATCTTTATTTTGACAATTTATAAACGTAAATAAATAAACAAATAAATAATTGTCAACGATCGAAAGATTAACCTGGATGAAAAGACTCTCCTTTTGCACTCGCTACCAAGAGTGAACAAATGTCTTGTAAAATTATTATAATTATTTATATTTGTTACGGCCCAACTTGCCTGCTGAAGGAGTTATGCAGCCTCAGTATTGGCATCAGCGTTTGCGTTTTCAGGGAGCAGCTTGCTGAAGAAGATAAAGTTTGGATGAAGCCAACCAGACAGTGAAGATGTGAACTAACACTTATGACTTGGGTAAAAATGCTACGAGTGATGCCTCTAATTGCTGCGCCATTCCGATTTTTTCAAACAGCAGCGGTGACAGCGGCACAACCAACATAAATCTATAAAAAGATAAATATTATTTATATTTTGTCTTTATTTTGACAATTTATAAACGTAAATAAATAAACAAATAAATAATTGTCAACGATCGAAAGATAAACCTGGATGAAAAGACTCTCCTTTTGGACTCGCTACCAAGAGTGAACAAATGTCTTGTAAAATTATTATAATTATTTATATTTGTTAAGGCCCAACTTGCCTGCTGAAGGAGTTATGCAGCCTCAGTATTGGCGTCAGCGTTTGCGTTTTCGGGGAGCAGCTTGCTGAAGAAGATAAAGTTTGGATGAAGCCAACCAGACAGTGAAGATGTGAACTAACATTTATGACATGTGTAAAAATGCTACGAGTGATGCCTCTAATTGCTGCGCCATGCTGAATTTTTCAAACAGCAGCGGTGACAGCGGCACAACCAACATAAATCTATAAAAAGATAAAAATTATTTATATTTTGTCTTTATTTTGACAATTTATAAACGTAAATAAATAAACAAATAAATAATTGTCAACGATCGAAAGATAAACCTGGATGAAAAGACTCTACTTTTGGACTCGCTACCAAGAGTCAACAAATGTCTTGTAAAATTATTATAATTATTTATATATGTTAAGGCCCAACTTGCCTGCTGAAGGAGTTATGCAGCCTCAGTATTGGCATCAGCGTTTGCGTTTTCGGGGAGGAGCTTGCTGAAGAAGATAAAGTTTGGATGAAGCCAACCAGACAGTGAAGATGTGAACTAACACTTATGACTTGTGTAATAATGCTTTGAGTGATGCCTCTAATTGCTGCGCCATTCCGAATTTTTCAAACAGCGGCAGTGACAGCGGCACAACCAACATAAATCTATAAAAAGATAAAAATTATTTATATTTTGTCTTTATTTTGACAATTTATAAACGTATATAAATAAGCAAATAAAAAATTGTCAACGATCGAAAGATAAACCTGGATGAAAAGACTCCTTTTGAACTCGCTACCAAGAGTGAACAAATGTCTTGTAAAATTATTATAATTATTTATATTTGTTAAGGCCCAACTTACCTGCTGATGGAGTTATGTAGCCTCAGTATTGGCTCAGCGTTTGCGTTTTCGGGGAGCAGCTTGCTGAAGAAGATAAAGTTTGGATGAAGCCAACCAGACAGTGAAGATGTGAACTAACATTTATGACATTTGTAAAAATGCTACGAGTGATGCCTCTAATTGCTGCGCCATTCTGAATTTTTCAAACAGCAGCAGTGACAGCGGCACAACCAACATAAATCTATAAAAAGATAAAAATTATTTATATTTTGTCTTTATTTTGACAATTTATAAACGTAAATAAATAAACAAATAAAAAATTGTCAACGATCGAAAGATAAACCTGGATGAAAAGACTCCTTTTGGACTCGCTACCAAGAGTGAACAAATGTCTTGTAAAATTATTATAATTATTCATATTTGTTAAGGCCCAACTTGCCTGCTGATGGAGTTATGCAGCCTCAGTATTGGCATCAGCGTTTGCGTTTTCGGGGAGCAGCTTGCTGAAGAAGATAAAGTTTGGATGAAGCCACCCAGACAGTGAAGATGTGAACTAACACTTATGACTTGTGTAAAAATGCTATGAGTGATGCCTCTAATTGCTGCGCCATTCCGAATTTTTCAAACAGCAGCGGTGACTGCGGCACAACCAACATAAATCTATAAAAAGATAAAAATTATTTATATTTTAACTTTTGTATGCCCGAACAAATGTCTTGTAAAATTATTATAATTATTCATATTTGTTAAGGCCCAACTAGCCTGCTGAAGGAGTTATGCAGCCTCAGTATTGGCATCAGCGTTTGCGTTTTCGGGGAGCAGCTTGCTGAAGAGGATAAAGTTTGGATGAAGCCAACCAGACAGTGAAGATGTGAACTAACACTTATGACTTGTGTAATAATGCTTTGAGTGATGCCTCTAATTGCTGCGCCATTCCGAATTTTTCAAACAGCGGCAGTGACAGCGGCACAACCAACATAAATCTATAAAAAGATAAAAATTATTTATATTTTGTCTTTATTTTGACAATTTATAAACGTATATAAATAAGCAAATATAAAATTGTCAACGATCGAAAGATAAACCTGGATGAAAACACTCTCCTTTTGGACTCGCTACCAAGAGTGAACAAATGTCTTGTAAAATTATTATAATTATTTACATTTGTTACAGCCCACCTTGTCTGCTGAAGGAGTTATGCAGCCTCAGTATTGGCGTCAGCGTTTGCGTTTTCAAGGAGCAGCTTGCTGAAGAGGATAAAGTTTGGATGAAGCCAACCAGACAGTGAAGATGTGAACTAACACTTATGACTTATGATGCCTCTAATTGCTGCGCCATCCCGATTTTTACAAACAGCAGCGATGACAGCGGCTCAACCAACATAAGTCTATAAAAAGATAAAAATTATTTATATATTATCTGTATTTTGACAATTTATAAACGTAAATAAATAAACAAATAAATAATTGTCAACGATCGAAAGATTAACCTGGATGAAAAGACTCTCCTTTTGGACTCGCTACCAAGAGTGAACAAATGTCGTGTAAAATTATTATAATTATTCATATTTGTTAAGGCCCAACTTGCCTGCTGAAGGAGTTATGCAGCCTCAGTATTGGCATCAGCGTTTGCGTTTTCAGGGAGCAGCTTGCTGAAGAAGATAAAGTTTGGATGAAGCCAACCAGACAGTGAGGATGTGAACTAACACTTATGACTTGGGTAAAATTGCTTCGAGTGAAGCCTCTAATTGCTGCGCCATTCCGAATTTTTCAAACAGCAGCGGTGACTGCGGCACAACCAACATAAATCTATAAAAAGATAAAAATTATTTATATTTTGTCTTTATTTTGACAATTTATAAACGTAAATAAACAAACAAATAATTGTCAACGATCGAAAGATAAACCTGGATGAAAAGACTCTCCTTTTGGACTCGCTACCAAGAGTGAACAAATGTCTTGTAAAATTATTATAATTATCTATATTTGTTACGGCCCACCTTGCCTGCTGAATGAGTTATGCAGCCTCAGTATTGGCGTCAGCGTTTGCGTTTTTAGGGAGCAGCTTGCTGAAGAAGATAAAGTTTGGATGAAGCCACCCAGACAGTGAAGATGTGAACTAACACTTATGACTTGTGTAAAAATGCTACGAGTAATGCCTCTAATTGCTGCGCCATTCTGAATTTTTCAAACAGCAGCAGTGACAGCGGCACAACCAACATAAATCTATAAAAAGATAAAAATGATTTATATTTTGTCTTTATTTTGACAATTTATAAACGTATATAAATAAGCAAATATAAAATTGTCAACGATCGAAAGATAAACCTGGATGAAAAGACTCCTTTTGAACTCGCTACCAAGAGTGAACAAATGTCTTGTAAAATTATTATAATTATTTATATATGTTAAGGCCCAACTTACCTGCTGATGGAGTTATGTAGCCTCAGTATTGGCGTCAGCGTTTGCGTTTTCAGGGAGCAGCTTGCTGAAGAAGATAAAGTTTGGATGAAGCCAACTGGACAGTGAAGATGTGAACTAACACTTATGACTTGTGTTAAAATGCTACGAGAGATGCCTCTAATTGCTGCCCACTGCGGATTTTTTCAAACAGCAGCGGTGACAGCAGCACAACCAACAAAATCTATAAAAAGATAAATATTATTTATATTTTATCTTTATTTTGACAATTTATAAACGTAAATAAATAAACAAATAAATAATTGTCAACGATCGAAAGATAAACCTGGATGAAAAGACTCTCCTTTTGCACTCGCTACTAATAGTGAATAAATGTCTTGTAAAAGTATTATAATTATTCATATTTGTTAAGGCCCAACTTGCCTGCTGAAGGAGTTATGCAGCCTCAGTATTGGCATCAGCGTTTGCGTTTTCGGGGAGCAGCTTGCTGAAGCAGATAAAGTTTGGATGAAGCCACCAAGACAGTGAAGATGTGAACTAACACTTATGACTTGGGTAAAATTGCTTCGAGTGAAGCCTCTAATTGCTGCGCCATTCCGAATTTTTCAAACAGCAGCGGTGAGATCGGCACAACCAACATAAATCTATAAAAAGATTAAAATTATTTATATTTTGTCTTTATTTTGACAATTTATAAACGTAAATAAATAAACAATTAAATAATTGTCAACGATCGAAAGATAAACCTGGATGAAAAGACTCTACTTTTGGACTCGCTACCAAGAGTGAACAAATGTCTTGTAAAATTATTATAATTATTCATATTTGTTAAGGCCCAACTTGCCTGCTGAAGGAGTTATGCAGCCTCAGTATTGGCTCAGCGTTTGCGTTTTCGGGGAGCAGCTTGCTGACGAAGCTAAAGTTTGGATGAAGCCAACCAGACAGTGAAGATGTGAACTAACATTTATGACATTTGTAAAAATGCTACGAGTGATGCCTCTAATTGCTGCGCCATTCTGAATTTTTCAAACAGCAGCAGTGACAGCGGCACAACCAACATAAATCTATAAAAAGATAAAAATTATTTATATTTTGTCTTTATTTTGACAATTTATAAACGTAAATAAATAAACAAATAAAAAATTGTCAACGATCGAAAGATAAACCTGGATGAAAAGACTCATTTTGGACTCGCTACCAAGAGTGAACAAATGTCTTGTAAAATTATTATAATTATTCATATTTGTTAAGGCCCAACTTGCCTGCTGAAGGAGTTATGCAGCCTCAGTATTGGCTCAGCGTTTGCGTTTTCGGGGAGCAGCTTGCTGAAGAAGATAAAGTTTGGATGAAGCCAACCAGACAGTGAAGATGTGAACTAACATTTATGACATTTGTAAAAATGCTACGAGTGATGCCTCTAATTGCTGCGCCATTCTGAATTTTTCAAACAGCAGCAGTGACAGCGGCACAACCAACATAAATCTATAAAAAGATAAAAATTATTTATATTTTGTCTTTATTTTGACAATTTATAAACGTAAATAAATAAACAAATAAAAAATTGTCAACGATCGAAAGATAAACCTGGATGAAAAGACTCATTTTGGACTCGCTACCAAGAGTGAACAAATGTCTTGTAAAATTATTATAATTATTCATATTTGTTAAGGCCCAACTTGCCTGCTGAAGGAGTTATGCAGCCTCAGTATTGGCTCAGCGTTTGCGTTTTCGGGGAGCAGCTTGCTGAAGAAGATAAAGTTTGGATGAAGCCAACCAGACAGTGAAGATGTGAACTAACATTTATGACATTTGTAAAAATGCTACGAGTGATGCCTCTAATTGCTGCGCCATTCTGAATTTTTCAAACAGCAGCAGTGACAGCGGCACAACCAACATAAATCTATAAAAAGATAAAAATTATTTATATTTTGTCTTTATTTTGACAATTTATAAACGTAAATAAATAAACAAATAAAAAATTGTCAACGATCGAAAGATAAACCTGGATGAAAAGACTCATTTTGGACTCGCTACCAAGAGTGAACAAATGTCTTGTAAAATTATTATAATTATTCATATTTGTTAAGGCCCAACTTGCCTGCTGATGGAGTTATGCAGCCTCAGTATTGGCATCAGCGTTTGTGTTTTCGGGGAGCAGCTTGCTGAAGAAGATAAAGTTTGGATGAAGCCACCCAGACAGTGAAGATGTGAACTAACACTTATGACTTGTGTAAAAATGCTATGAGTGATGCCTCTAATTGCTGCGCCATTCCGAATTTTTCAAACAGCAGCGGTGACTGCGGCACAACCAACATAAATCTATAAAAAGATAAAAATTATTTATATTTTAACAACAAATGTCTTGTAAAATTATTATAATTATTCATATTTGTTAAGGCCCAACTAGCCTGCTGAAGGAGTTATGCAGCCTCAGTATTGGCATCAGCGTTTGCGTTTTCGGGGAGCAGCTTGCTGAAGAAGATAAAGTTTGGATGAAGCCACCCAGACAGTGAAGATGTGAACTAACACTTATGACTTGTGTAAAAATGCTACGAGTTATGCCTCTAATTGCTGCGCCATTCCGATTTTTTCAAACAGCAGCAGTGACAGCGGCACAACCAACATAAATCCATAAAAAGATAAAAATTATTTATATTTTAACTAACAAATGTCTTGTAAAATTATTATAATTATTCATATTTGTTAAGGCCCAACTTGCCTGCTGAAGGAGTTATGCAGCCTCAGTATTGGCTTCAGCGTTTGCGTTTTCAGGGAGCAGCTTGCTGAAGAAGATAAAGTTTGGATGAAGCCAACCAGACAGTGAAGATGTGAACTAACACTTATGACTTGTGATGCCTCTAATTGCTGCGCCATCCCGATTTTTACAAACAGCTGCGATGACAGCGGCACAACCAACATAAGTCTATACATAGATTCAAAGTATTTATATATTATTTTGAAAATTTATAAACGTAAATAAATAAACAATTAAATAATTGTCAACGATCGAAAGATAAACCTGGATGAAAAGACTCTCCTTTTGGACTCGCTACCAAGAGTGAACAAATGTCTTGTAAAATTATTATAATTATTCATATTTGTTAAGGCCCAACTTGCCTGCTGAAGGAGTTATGCAGCCTCAGTATTGGCTCAGCGTTTGCGTTTTCGGGGAGCAGCTTGCTGAAGAAGATAAAGTTTGGATGAAGCCAACCAGACAGTGAAGATGTGAACTAACATTTATGACATTTGTAAAAATGCTACGAGTGATGCCTCTAATTGCTGCGCCATTCTGAATTTTTCAAACAGCAGCAGTGACAGCGGCACAACCAACATAAATCTATAAAAAGATAAAAATTATTTATATTTTGTCTTTATTTTGACAATTTATAAACGTAAATAAATAAACAAATAAAAAATTGTCAACGATCGAAAGATAAACCTGGATGAAAAGACTCATTTTGGACTCGCTACCAAGAGTGAACAAATGTCTTGTAAAATTATTATAATTATTCATATTTGTTAAGGCCCAACTTGCCTGCTGATGGAGTTATGCAGCCTCAGTATTGGCATCAGCGTTTGTGTTTTCGGGGAGCAGCTTGCTGAAGAAGATAAAGTTTGGATGAAGCCACCCAGACAGTGAAGATGTGAACTAACACTTATGACTTGTGTAAAAATGCTATGAGTGATGCCTCTAATTGCTGCGCCATTCCGAATTTTTCAAACAGCAGCGGTGACTGCGGCACAACCAACATAAATCTATAAAAAGATAAAAATTATTTATATTTTAACAACAAATGTCTTGTAAAATTATTATAATTATTCATATTTGTTAAGGCCCAACTAGCCTGCTGAAGGAGTTATGCAGCCTCAGTATTGGCATCAGCGTTTGCGTTTTCGGGGAGCAGCTTGCTGAAGAAGATAAAGTTTGGATGAAGCCACCCAGACAGTGAAGATGTGAACTAACACTTATGACTTGTGTAAAAATGCTACGAGTTATGCCTCTAATTGCTGCGCCATTCCGATTTTTTCAAACAGCAGCAGTGACAGCGGCACAACCAACATAAATCCATAAAAAGATAAAAATTATTTATATTTTAACAACAAATGTCTTGTAAAATTATTATAATTATTCATATTTGTTAAGGCCCAACTTGCCTGCTGAAGGAGTTATGCAGCCTCAGTATTGGCTTCAGCGTTTGCGTTTTCAGGGAGCAGCTTGCTGAAGAAGATAAAGTTTGGATGAAGCCAACCAGACAGTGAAGATGTGAACTAACACTTATGACTTGTGATGCCTCTAATTGCTGCGCCATCCCGATTTTTACAAACAGCTGCGATGACAGCGGCACAACCAACATAAGTCTATACATAGATTCAAAGTATTTATATATTATTTTGAAAATTTATAAACGTAAATAAATAAACAATTAAATAATTGTCAACGATCGAAAGATAAACCTGGATGAAAAGACTCTCCTTTTGGACTCGCTACCAAGAGTGAACAAATGTCTTGTAAAATTATTATAATTATTCATATTTGTTAAGGCCCAACTTGCCTGCTGAATGAGTTATGCAGCCTCAGTATTGGCATCAGCGTTTGCGTTTTCGGGGAGCAGCTTGCTGAAGAAGATAAAGTTTGGATGAAGCCACCCAGACAGTGAAGATGTGAACTAACACTTATGACTTGTGTAAAAATGCTACGAGTGATGCCTCTAATTGCTGCGCCATTCCGAATTTTTCAAACAGCAGCGGTGACAGCGGCACAACCAACATAAATCTATAAAAATATAAAAATTATTTATATTTTGTCTTTATTTTGACAATTTATAAACGTAAATAAATAAACAAATAAAAAATTGTCAACGATCGAAAGATAAACCTGGATGAAAAGACTCCTTTTGAACTCGCTACCAAGAGTGAACAAATGTCTTGTAAAATTATTATAATTATTTATATTTGTTAAGGCCCAACTTGCCTGCTGAAGGAGTTATGCAGCCTCAGTATTGGCATCAGCGCTTGCGTTTTCGGGGAGCAGCTTGCTGAAGAATATAAAGTTTGGATGAAGCCACCCAGACAGTGAAGATGTGAACTAACACTTATGACTTGTGTAAAAATGCTACGAGTGATGCCTCTAATTGCTGCGCCATTCCGAATTTTTCAAACAGCAGCGGTGACTGCGGCACAACCAACATAAATCTATAAAAAGATAAAAATTATTTATATTTTATCTTTATTTTGACAATTTATAAACGTAAATAAATAAACAAATAAATAATTGTCAACGACGAAAGATAAACCTGGATGAAAAGACTCTCCTTTTGGACTCGCTACCAAGGATGAACAAATGTCTTGTAAAATTATTATAATTATTTATATTTGTTACGGCCCACCTTGCCTGCTGAATGAGTTATGAAGCCTCAGTATTGGCGTCAGCGTTTGCGTTTTCAGGGAGCAGCTTGCTGAAGAAGATAAAGTTTGGATGAAGCCAACCAGACAGTGAAGATGTGAACTAACACTTATGACTTGTGATGCCTCTAATTGCTGCTCCATCCCGATTTTTACAAACAGCTGCGATGACAGCGGCACAACCAACATAAGCCTATACAAAGATTCAAACTATTTATATATTATTTTGAAAATTTATAAACGTAAATAAATAAACAATTAAATAATTGTCAACGATATAAAGATAAACCTGGATGAAAAGACTCTCCTTTTGGACTCGCTACCAAGAGTGAACAAATGTCTTGTAAAATTATTATAATTATTCATATTTGTTAAGGCCCAACTTGCCTGCTGAATGAGTTATGCAGCCTCAGTATTGGCATCAGCGTTTGCGTTTTCAGGGAGCAGCTTGCTGAAGAAGATAAAGTTTGGATGAAGCCACCCAGACAGTGAAGATGTGAACTAACACTTATGACTTGTGTAAAAATGCTACGAGTGATGCCTCTAATTGCTGCGCCATTCCGAATTTTTCAAACAGCAGCGGTGACTGCGGCACAACCAACATAAATCTATAAAAATATAAAAATTATTTATATTTTGTCTTTATTTTGACAATTTATAAACGTAAATAAATAAATAAATAAAAAATTGTCAACGATCGAAAGATAAACCTGGATGAAAAGACTCCTTTTGAACTCGCTACCAAGAGTGAACAAATGTCTTGTAAAATTATTATAATTATTTATATTTGTTAAGGCCCAACTTGCCTGCTGAAGGAGTTATGCAGCCTCAGTATTGGCTCAGCGTTTGCGTTTTCGGGGAGCAGCTTGCTGAAGAATATAAAGTTTGGATGAAGCCACCCAGACAGTGAAGATGTGAACTAACACTTATGACTTGTGTAAAAATGCTACGAGTGATGCCTCTAATTGCTGCGCCATTCCGAATTTTTCAAACAGCAGCGGTGACTGCGGCACTACCAACATAAATCTATAAAAAGATAAAAATTATTTATATTTTATCTTTATTTTGATAATTTATAAAATTAAATAAATAAATAATTGTCAACGACGAAAGATAAACCTGGATGAAAAGACTCTCCTTTTGAACTCGCTACCAAGAGTGAACAAATGTCTTGTAAAATTATTATAATTATTCATATTTGTTAAGGCCCAACTTGCCTGCTGAAGGAGTTATGCAGCCTCAGTATTGGCATCAGCGTTTGCGTTTTCGGGGAGCAGCTTGCTGAAGAATATAAAGTTTGGATGAAGCCACCCAGACAGTGAAGATTTGAACTAACACTTATGACTTGTGTAAAAATGCTACGAGTGATGCCTCTAATTGCTGCGCCATTCCGAATTTTTCAAACAGCAGCGGTGACAGCGGCACAACCAACATAAATCTATAAAAAGATAAAAATTATTTATATTTTATCTTTATTTTGACAATTTATAAACGTAAATAAATAAACAAATAAATAATTGTCAACGACGAAACATAAACCTGGATGAAAAGACTCTCCTTTTGGACTCGCTACCAAGAGTGAACAAATGTCTGGTAAAATTATTATAATTATTTATATTTGTTACGGCCCACCTTGCCTGCTGAATGAGTTATGCAGCCTCAGTATTGGAGTCAGCGTTTGCGTTTTCAGGGAGCAGCTTGCTGAAGAGGATAAAGTTTGGATGAAGCCAACCAGACAGTGAAGATGTGAACTAACACTTATGACATTTGTAAAAATGCTACGAGTGATGCCTCTAATTGCTGCCCACTGCCGATTTTTTCAAACAGCAGCGGTGACTGCGGCACAACCAACATATATCTATAAAAAGATAAAAATTATTTATATTTTATCTGTATTTTGACAATTTATAAATGTGAATATGTGAACTAACTCTTATGACTTGTGATGCCTCTAATTGCTGCGCCATCCCGATTTTTACAAACAGCTGCGATGATAGCGGCACAACCAAAATAAGTCTATAAAAAGATATAAAGTATTCATATATTATCTTTATTTTGAAAATTTATAAATGTAAATAAATAAACAATTAAATAATTGTCAACGATCGAAATATAAACCTGGATGAAAAGACTCTACTTTTGGACTCGCTACCAAGAGTGAACAAATGTCTGGTAAAATTATTATAATTATTTATATTTGTTACGGCCCACCTTGCCTGCTGAATGAGTTATGCAGCCTCAGTATTGGAGTCAGCGTTTGCGTTTTCAGGGAGCAGCTTGCTGAAGAGGATAAAGTTTGGATGAAGCCAACCAGACAGTGAAGATGTGAACTAACACTTATGACTTGTGATGCCTCTAATTGCTGCGCCATCCCGATTTTTTCAAACTACTGCGGTGACAGCGGCACAACCAACATATGTCTATAAAAAGATAAAAATTATTTATATTTTATCTGTATTTTGACAATTTATAAATGTGAAGATGTGAACTAACTCTTATGACTTGTGATGCCTCTAATTGCTGCGCCATCCCGATTTTTACAAACAGATGCGTTGACAGCGGCACAACCAACATAAATCTATAAAAAGATTAAAAGTATTTATATATTATTTTGAAAATTTATAAACGTAAATAAATAAACAATTAAATTATTGTCAACGATCTAAAGATAAACCTGGATGAAAAGACTCTACTTTTGGACTCGCTACCAAGAGTCAACAAATGTCTTGTAAAATTATTATAATTATTTATATTTGTTACGGCCCACCTTGCCTGCTGAATGAGTTATCCAGCCTCAGTATTGGAGTCATCGTTTGCGTTTTCAGGGAGCAGCTTGCTGAAGAGGATAAAGTTTGGATGAAGCCAACCAGACAGTGAAGATGTGAACTAACACTTATGACTTGTGATGCCTCTAATTGCTGCGCCATCCCGATTTTTTCAAACTACAGCGGTGACAGCGGCACAACCAACATAAGCCTATACAAAGATTCAAAGTATTTATATATTATTTTGAAAATTTATAAACGTAAATAAATAACCAATTAAATATTTGTCAACGATCTAAAGATAAACCTGGATGAAAAGACTCTACTTTTGGACTCGCTACCAAGAGTCAACAAATGTCTTGTAAAATTATTGTAATTATTTATATTTGTTACGGCCCACCTTGCCTGCTGAATGAGTTATGCAGCCTCAGTATTGGAGTCATCGTTTGCGTTTTCAGGGAGCAGCTTGCTGAAGAGGATAAAGTTTGGATGATGCCAACCAGACAGTGAAGATGTGAACTAACACTTATGACTTGTGATGCCTCTAATTGCTGCGCCATCCCGATTTTTTCAAACTACAGCGGTGACAGCGGCACAACCAACACATATCTATAAAAAGATAAAAATTATTTATATTTTATCTTTATTTTGGCAATTTATAAACGTAAATAAATAAACAAATAAATAATTATCAACATCGAAAGATAAACCTGGATGAAAAGACTTTCCTTTTGAACTCGCTACCAAGAGTGAACAAATGTCTTGTAAAATTATTATAATTATTTATATTTGTTACGGCCCAACTTGCCTGCTGAAGGAGTTATGCAGCCTCAGTATTGGCATCAGCGTTTGCGTTTTCGGGGAGCAGCTTGCTGAAGAAGATAAAGTTTGGATGAAGCCAAACAGACAGTGAAGATGTGAACTAACACTTATGACTTGTGTAAAAATGCTACGAGTGATGCCTCTAATTGTTGCGCCATTCCGAATTTTTCAAACAGCAGCGGTGTCTGCGGCACAACCAACATAATTCTATAAAAAGATAAAAATTATTTATATTTTATCTTTATTTTGACAATTTAAAAACATAAATAAATAAACAAATAAATAATTGTTAACGATCGAAAGATAAACCTGGATGAAAAGACTCTCCTTTTGGACTCGCTACCAAGAGTCAACAAATGTCTTGTAAAATTATTATAATTATTTATATTTGTTACGGCCCAACTTGCCTGCTGAAGGAGTTATGCAGCCTCAGTATTGGCATCAGCGTTTGCGTTTTCGGGCAGCAGCTTGCTGAAGAAGATAAAGTTTGGATGAAGCCAAACAGACAGTGAAGATGTGAACTAACACTTATGACTTGTGTAAAAATGCTACGAGTGATGCCTCTAATTGCTGCGCCATTCCGAATTTTTCAAACAGCAGCGGTGACTGCGGCACAACCAACATAAAGCTATAAAAAGATAAAAATTATTTATATTTTATCTGTATTTTGACAATTTATAAATGTGAATATGTGAACTAACTCTTATGACTTGTGATGCCTCTAATTGCTGCGCCATCCCGATTTTTACAAACAGCTGCGATGATAGCGGCACAACCAAAATAAGTCTATAAAAAGATAGAAAGTATTCATATATTATCTTTATTTTGAAAATTTATAAATGTAAATAAATAAACAATTAAATAATTGTCAACGATCGAAAGATAAACCTGGATGAAAAGACTCTACTTTTGGACTCGCTACCAAGAGTCAACAAATGTCTTGTAAAAATATTATAATTATTTATATTTGTTACGGCCCACCTTGCCTGCTGAATGAGTTATGCAGCCTCAGTATTGGAGTCATCGTTTGCGTTTTCAGGGAGCAGCTTGCTGAAGAAGATAAAGTTTGGATGAAGCCAACCAGACAGTGAAGATGTGAACTAACACTTATGACTTGTGATGCCTCTAATTGCTGCGCCATCCCGATTTTTTCAAACTACAGCGGTGACAGCGGCACAACCAACATATATCTATAAAAAGATAAAAATTATTTATATTTTATCTGTATTTTGACAATTTATAAATGTGAAGATGTTAACTAACTCTTATGACTTGTGATGCCTCTAATTGCTGCGCCATCCCGATTTTTACAAACAGCTGCGTTGACAGCGGCACAACCAACATAAATCTATAAAAAGATAAAAATTATTTATATTTTATCTTTATTTTGGCAATTTATAAACGTAAATAAATAAACAAATAAATAATTGTCAACATCGAAAGATAAACCTGGATGAAAAGACTTTCCTTTTGAACTCGCTACCAAGAGTGAACAAATGTCTTGTAAAATTATTATAATTATTTATATTTGTTACGGCCCACCTTGCCTGCTGAATGAGTTATGCAGCCTCAGTATTGGCGTCAGCGTTTGCGTTTTCAGGGAGCAGCTTGCTGAAGAAGATAATGTTTGGATGAAGCCAACCAGACAGTGAAGATGTGAACTAACACTTATGACTTGTGATGCCTCTAATTGCTGCGCCATCCCGATTTTTACAAACAGCTGCGATGACAGCGGCACAACCAACATAAGCCTATACAAAGATTCAAAGTATTTATATATTATTTTGAAAATTTATAAACGTAAATAAATAAACAATTAAATAATTGTCAACGATCTAAAGATAAACCTGGATGAAAAGACTCTCCTTTTGGACTCGCTACCAAGAGTCAACAATTGTCTTGTAAAATTATTATAATTATTTATATTTGTTACGGCCCACCTTGCCTGCTGAATGAGTTATGCAGGCTCAATATTGGCGTCAGCGTTTGCGTTTTCAGGGAGCAGCTTGCTGAAGAGGATAAAGTTTGGATGAAGCCAACCAGACAGTGAAGATGTGAACTAACACTTATGACTTGTGATGCCTATAATTGCTGCGCCATCCCGATTTTTTCAAACTACAGCGGTGACAGCGGCACAACCAACATATATCTATAAAAAGATAAAAATTATTTATATTTTATCTGTATTTTGACAATTTATAAATGTGAAGATGTGAACTAACTCTTATGACTTGTGATGCCTCTAATTGCTGCGCCATCCCGATTTTTACAAACAGCTGCGTTGACAGCGACACAACCAACATAAATCTATAAAAAGATAAAAATTATTTTTATTTTATCTTTATTTTGGCAATTTATAAACGTAAATAAATAAACAAATAAATAATTGTCAACATCGAAAGATAAACCTGGATGAAAAGACTTTCCTTTTGAACTCGCTACCAAGAGTGAACAAATGTCTTGTAAAATTATTATAATTATTTATATTTGTTACGGCCCAACTTGCCTGCTGAAGGAGTTATGCAGCCTCAGTATTGGCATCAGCGTTTGCGTTTTCGGGGAGCAGCTTGCTGAAGAAGATAAAGTTTGGATGAAGCCACACAGAAAGTGAAGATGTGAACTAACACTTATGACTTGTGTAAAAATGCTACGAGTGATTGCCTCTAATTGCTGCGCCATTCCGAATTTTTCAAACAGCAGCGGTGATTGCGGCACAACCAACATAAATCTATAAAAAGATAAAAGTTATTTATATTTTATACAATTTATAAACGTAAATAAATAAACAAATAAATAATTGTCAACGACGAAAGATAAACCTGGATGAACAGACTCTCCTTTTGGACTCGCTACCAAGAGTGAACAAATGTCTTGTAAAATTATTATAATTATTTATATTTGTTACGGCCCACCTTGCCTGCTGAATAAGTTATGCAGCCTCAGTATTGGCGTCAGCGTTTGCGTTTTCGGGGAGCAGCTTGCTGAAGTAGATAAAGTTTGGATGAAGCCAACCAGACAGTGAAGATGTGAACTAACACTTATGACTTGTGTTAAAATGCTACGAGTGATGCCTCTAATTGCTGCGCCATTGCGAATTTTTCAAACAGCAGCGGTGACTGCGGCACAACCAACATAAAGCTGTAAAAAGATAAATATTATTTATATTTTATCTGTATTTTGACAATTTATAAATGTGAATATGTGAACTAACTCATATGACTTGTGATGCCTCTAATTGCTGCGCCATCCCGATTTTTACAAACAGCTGCGATGATAGCGGCACAACCAAAATAAGTCTATAAAAAGATACAAAGTATTCACATATTATCTTTATTTTGGCAATTTATAAACGTAAATAAATAAACAAATAAATAATTGTCAACATCGAAAGATAAACCTGGATGAAAAGACTTTCCTTTTGAACTCGCTACCAAGAGTGAACAAATGTCTTGTAAAATTATTATAATTATTTATATTTGTTACGGCCCACCTTGCCTGCTGAATGAGTTATGCAGGCTCAATATTGGCGTCAGCGTTTGCGTTTTCAGGGAGCAGCTTGCTGAAGAGGATAAAGTTTGGATGAAGCCAACCAGACAGTGAAGATGTGAACTAACACTTATGACTTGTGATGCCTATAATTGCTGCGCCATCCCGATTTTTTCAAACTACAGCGGTGACAGCGGCACAACCAACATATATCTATAAAAAGATAAAAATTATTTATATTTTATCTGTATTTTGACAATTTATAAATGTGAAGATGTGAACTAACTCTTATGACTTGTGATGCCTCTAATTGCTGCGCCATCCCGATTTTTACAAACAGCTGCGTTGACAGCGACACAACCAACATAAATCTATAAAAAGATAAAAATTATTTTTATTTTATCTTTATTTTGGCAATTTATAAACGTAAATAAATAAACAAATAAATAATTGTCAACATCGAAAGATAAACCTGGATGAAAAGACTTTCCTTTTGAACTCGCTACCAAGAGTGAACAAATGTCTTGTAAAATTATTATAATTATTTATATTTGTTACGGCCCAACTTGCCTGCTGAAGGAGTTATGCAGCCTCAGTATTGGCATCAGCGTTTGCGTTTTCGGGAGCAGCTTGCTGAAGAAGATAAAGTTTGGATGAAGCCACCCAGACAGTGAAGATGTGAACTAACACTTATTACTTGTGTAAAAAATGCTACGAGTGATGCCTCTAATTGCTGCGCCATTCCGAATTTTTCAAACAGCAGCGGTGACTGCGGCACAACCAACATAAGTCTATAAAAGATAAATATTATTTATATTTTATCTTTATTTTGACAATTTATAAACGTAAATAAATAAACAAATAAATAATTGTCAACGATCGAAAGATAAACCTGGATGAAAAGACTCTCCTTTTGGACTCGCTACCAAGACTCAACAAATGTCTTGTAAAATTATTATAATTATTTATATTTGTTACGGCCCAACTTGCCTGCTGAAGGAGTTATGCAGCCTCAGTATTGGCATCAGCGTTTGCGTTTTCGGGGAGCAGCTTGCTGAAGAAGATAAAGTTTGGATGAAGCCACCCAGACAGTGAAGATGTGAACTAACACTTATTACTTGTGTAAAAATGCTACGAGTGATGCCTCTAATTGCTGCGCCATTCCGAATTTTTCAAACAGCAGCGGTGACAGCGGCACAACCAACATAAGTCTATAAAAAGATAAAAATTATTTTTATTTTATCTTTATTTTGGCAATTTATAAACGTAAATAAATAAACAAATAAATAATTGTCAACATCGAAAGATAAACCTGGATGAAAAGACTTTCCTTTTGAACTCGCTACCAAGAGTGAACAAATGTCTTGTAAAATTATTATAATTATTCATATTTGTTAAGGCCCAACTTGCCTGCTGAATGAGTTATGCAGCCTCAGTATTGGCATCAGCGTTTGCGTTTTCAGGGAGCAGCTTGCTGAAGAAGATAAAGTTTGGATGAAGCCACACAGAAAGTGAAGATGTGAACTAACACTTATGACTTGTGTAAAAATGCTACGAGTGATTGCCTCTAATTGCTGCGCCATTCCGAATTTTTCAAACAGCAGCGGTGATTGCGGCACAACCAACATAAATCTATAAAAAGATAAAAGTTATTTATATTTTATACAATTTATAAACGTAAATAAATAAACAAATAAATAATTGTCAACGACGAAAGATAAACCTGGATGAACAGACTCTCCTTTTGGACTCGCTACCAAGAGTGAACAAATGTCTTGTAAAATTATTATAATTATTTATATTTGTTACGGCCCACCTTGCCTGCTGAATGAGTTATGCAGCCTCAGTATTGGCGTCAGCGTTTGCGTTTTCGGGGAGCAGCTTGCTGAAGTAGATAAAGTTTGGATGAAGCCAACCAGACAGTGAAGATGTGAACTAACACTTATGACTTGTGTTAAAATGCTACGAGTGATGCCTCTAATTGCTGCGCCATTGCGAATTTTTCAAACAGCAGCGGTGACTGCGGCACAACCAACATAAAGCTGTAAAAAGATAAAAATTATTTATATTTTATCTGTATTTTGACAATTTATAAATGTGAATATGTGAACTAACTCTTATGACTTGTGATGCCTCTAATTGCTGCGCCATCCCGATTTTTACAAACAGCTGCGATGATAGCGGCACAACCAAAATAAGTCTATAAAAAGATACAAAGTATTCACATATTATCTTTATTTTGAAAATTTATAAACGTAAATAAATAAACAATTAAATAATTGTCAACGATCGAAAGATAAACCTGGATGAAAAGACTCTACTTTTGGACTCGCTACCAAGAGTCAACAATTGTCTTGTAAAATTATTATAATTATTTATATTTGTTACGGCCCACCTTGCCTGCTGAATGAGTTATGCAGGCTCAATATTGGCGTCAGCGTTTGCGTTTTCAGGGAGCAGCTTGCTGAAGAGGATAAAGTTTGGATGAAGCCAACCAGACAGTGAAGATGTGAACTAACACTTATGACTTGTGATGCCTATAATTGCTGCGCCATCCCGATTTTTTCAAACTACAGCGGTGACAGCGGCACAACCAACATATATCTATAAAAAGATAAAAATTATTTATATTTTATCTGTATTTTGACAATTTATAAATGTGAAGATGTGAACTTACTCTTATGACTTGTGATGCCTCTAATTGCTGCGCCATCCCGATTTTTACAAACAGCTGCGTTGACAGCGACACAACCAACATAAATCTATAAAAAGATAAAAATTATTTTTATTTTATCTTTATTTTGGCAATTTATAAACGTAAATAAATAAACAAATAAATAATTGTCAACATCGAAAGATAAACCTGGATGAAAAGACTTTCCTTTTGAACTCGCTACCAAGAGTGAACAAATGTCTTGTAAAATTATTATAATTATTTATATTTGTTACGGCCCAACTTGCCTGCTGAAGGAGTTATGCAGCCTCAGTATTGGCATCAGCGTTTGCGTTTTCGGGGAGCAGCTTGCTGAAGAAGATAAAGTTTGGATGAAGCCACCCAGACAGTGAAGATGTGAACTAACACTTATTACTTGTGTAAAAATGCTACGAGTGATGCCTCTAATTGCTGCGCCATTCCGAATTTTTCAAACAGCAGCGGTGACTGCGGCACAACCAACATAAGTCTATAAAAAGATAAATATTATTTATATTTTATCTTTATTTTGACAATTTATAAACGTAAATAAATAAACAAATAAATAATTGTCAACGATCGAAAGATAAACCTGGATGAAAAGACTCTCCTTTTGGACTCGCTACCAAGACTCAACAAATGTCTTATAAAATTATTATAATTATTCATATTTGTTAAGGCCCAACTTGCCTGCTGAAGGAGTTATGCAGCCTCAGTAATGGCGTTAGCGTTTGCGTTTTCAGGGAGCAGCTTACTGAAGAGGATTAAGTATGGATGAAGCCACCCAGACAGTGAAGATGTGAACTAACACTGATGACTTGTGTAGAAATGCTACGAGTTATGCCTCTAATTGCTGCGTCATCCCGATTTTTTCAAACAGCAGCGGTGACAGCGGCACAACCAACATAAGTCTATAAAAAGATAAAAATTATTTACATTTTGTCTTTATTTTGACAATTTATAAACGTAAATAAATAAACAAATAAAAAATTGTCAACGATCGAAAAATAAACCTGGATGAAAAGACTCCATTTGAATGAGTTAAGCAGCCTCAGTATTGGCGTCAGCGTTTGCGTTTTCAGGGAGCAGCTTGCTGAAGAAGATAAAGTTTGGATGAAGCCAACCAGACAGTGAAGATGTGAACTAACATTTATGACATTTGTAAAAATGCTACGAGTGATGCCTCTAATTGCTGCCCACTGCCGAGTTTTTCAAACTACAGCGGTGACAGCGGCACAACCAAACATAAATCTAAAAAGATAAAAATTATTTATATTTTGTCTTTATTTTGACAATTTATAAAAGTAAATAAATAAACAAATAAAAAAATGTCAACGATCGAAAGATAAACCTGGATGAAAAGACTCCTTTTGGATTCGCTACCAAGAGTGAACAAATGTCTTGTAAAATTATTATAATTATTCATATTTGTTAAGGGCCAACTTGCATGCTGAAGGAGTTATGCAGCCTCAGTATTGGCGTCAGCGTTTGCGTTTTCAGGGAGCAGCTTGCTAAAGAAGATAAAGTTTGGATGAAGCCAACCAGACAGTGAAGATGTGAACTAACATTTATGACATTTGTAAAAATGCTACGAGTGATGCCTCTAATTGCTGCCCACTGCCGAGTTTTTCAAACTACAGCGGTGACAGCGGCACAACCAAACATAAATCTAAAAAGATAAAATTTATTTATATATTATCTTTATTTTGAAAATTTATAAACGTAAATAAATAAACAAATAAATAACGATCGAAAGATAAACCTGGATTAAAAGACTCTCCTTTTGGACTAGCTACCAAGAGTGAACAAATGTCTTGTAAAATTATTATAATTATTTATATTTGTTACGGCCCACCTTGCCTGCTGAATGAGTTATGCAGCCTCAGTATTGGCGTCAGCGTTTGCGTTTTCGGGAGCAGCTTGCTGAAGTAGATAAAGTTTGGATGAAGCCAACCAGACAGTGAAGATGTGAACTAACACTTATGACTTGTGTTAAAATGCTACGAGTGATGCCTCTAATTGCTGCGCCATTGCGAATTTTTCAAACAGCAGCGGTGACTGCGGCACAACCAACATAAAGCTGTAAAAAGATAAAAATTATTTATATTTTATCTGTATTTTGACAATTTATAAATGTGAATATGTGAACTAACTCTTATGACTTGTGATGCCTCTAATTGCTGCGCCATCCCGATTTTTACAAACAGCTGCGATGATAGCGGCACAACCAAAATAAGTCTATAAAAAGATACAAAGTATTCACATATTATCTTTATTTTGAAAATTTATAAACGTAAATAAATAAACAATTAAATAATTGTCAACGATCGAAAGATAAACCTGGATGAAAAGACTCTACTTTTGGACTCGCTACCAAGAGTCAACAATTGTCTTGTAAAATTATTATAATTATTTATATTTGTTACGGCCCACCTTGCCTGCTGAATGAGTTATGCAGGCTCAATATTGGCGTCAGCGTTTGCGTTTTCAGGGAGCAGCTTGCTGAAGAGGATAAAGTTTGGATGAAGCCAACCAGACAGTGAAGATGTGAACTAACACTTATGACTTGTGATGCCTATAATTGCTGCGCCATCCCGATTTTTTCAAACTACAGCGGTGACAGCGGCACAACCAACATATATCTATAAAAAGATAAAAATTATTTATATTTTATCTGTATTTTGACAATTTATAAATGTGAAGATGTGAACTTACTCTTATGACTTGTGATGCCTCTAATTGCTGCGCCATCCCGATTTTTACAAACAGCTGCGTTGACAGCGACACAACCAACATAAATCTATAAAAGATAAAAATTATTTTTATTTTATCTTTATTTTGGCAATTTATAAACGTAAATAAATAAACAAATAAATAATTGTCAACATCGAAAGATAAACCTGGATGAAAAGACTTTCCTTTTGAACTCGCTACCAAGAGTGAACAAATGTCTTGTAAAATTATTATAATTATTTATATTTGTTACGGCCCAACTTGCCTGCTGAAGGAGTTATGCAGCCTCAGTATTGGCATCAGCGTTTGCGTTTTCGGGGAGCAGCTTGCTGAAGAAGATAAAGTTTGGATGAAGCCACCCAGACAGTGAAGATGTGAACTAACACTTATTACTTGTGTAAAAATGCTACGAGTGATGCCTCTAATTGCTGCGCCATTCCGAATTTTTCAAACAGCAGCGGTGACTGCGGCACAACCAACATAAGTCTATAAAAAGATAAATATTATTTATATTTTATCTTTATTTTGACAATTTATAAACGTAAATAAATAAACAAATAAATAATTGTCAACGATCGAAAGATAAACCTGGATGAAAAGACTCTCCTTTTGGACTCGCTACCAAGACTCAACAAATGTCTTATAAAATTATTATAATTATTCATATTTGTTAAGGCCCAACTTGCCTGCTGAAGGAGTTATGCAGCCTCAGTAATGGCGTTAGCGTTTGCGTTTTCAGGGAGCAGCTTACTGAAGAGGATTAAGTATGGATGAAGCCACCCAGACAGTGAAGATGTGAACTAACACTGATGACTTGTGTAGAAATGCTACGAGTTATGCCTCTAATTGCTGCGTCATCCCGATTTTTTCAAACAGCAGCGGTGACAGCGGCACAACCAACATAAGTCTATAAAAAGATAAAAATTATTTACATTTTGTCTTTATTTTGACAATTTATAAACGTAAATAAATAAACAAATAAAAAATTGTCAACGATCGAAAAATAAACCTGGATGAAAAGACTCCATTTGAATGAGTTAAGCAGCCTCAGTATTGGCGTCAGCGTTTGCGTTTTCAGGGAGCAGCTTGCTGAAGAAGATAAAGTTTGGATGAAGCCAACCAGACAGTGAAGATGTGAACTAACATTTATGACATTTGTAAAAATGCTACGAGTGATGCCTCTAATTGCTGCCCACTGCCGAGTTTTTCAAACTACAGCGGTGACAGCGGCACAACCAAACATAAATCTAAAAAGATAAAAATTATTTATATTTTGTCTTTATTTTGACAATTTATAAAAGTAAATAAATAAACAAATAAAAAATGTCAACGATCGAAAGATAAACCTGGATGAAAAGACTCCTTTTGGATTCGCTACCAAGAGTGAACAAATGTCTTGTAAAATTATTATAATTATTCATATTTGTTAAGGGCCAACTTGCATGCTGAAGGAGTTATGCAGCCTCAGTATTGGCGTCAGCGTTTGCGTTTTCAGGGAGCAGCTTGCTAAAGAAGATAAAGTTTGGATGAAGCCAACCAGACAGTGAAGATGTGAACTAACATTTATGACATTTGTAAAAATGCTACGAGTGATGCCTCTAATTGCTGCCCACTGCCGAGTTTTTCAAACTACAGCGGTGACAGCGGCACAACCAAACATAAATCTAAAAAGATAAAATTTATTTATATATTATCTTTATTTTGAAAATTTATAAACGTAAATAAATAAACAAATAAATAACGATCGAAAGATAAACCTGGATTAAAAGACTCTCCTTTTGGACTAGCTACCAAGAGTGAACAAATGTCTTGTAAAATTATTATAATTATTCATATTTCTTAATGCCCAACTTGCCTGCTGATGGAGTTATGCAGCCTCAGTATTGGCGTCTGCGTTTGCGTTTTCAGGGAGCAGCATGGTGAAGAAGATAAAGTTTGGATGAAGCCACCTAGACAGTAAAGATATGAAGTAACACTTATGAGTTGTGATGCCTCTAATTGCTGCGCCATCCCGATTTTTTCAAACAGCAGCAGTCACAGCGGCACAACCAACATAAATCTATAAAAAGATACAAAGTATTTATATATTATCTTTATTTTGACAATTTATAAACGTAAATAAATAAAAAATTAAATAATTGTCAACGATCGAAAGATAAACCTGGATGAAAAGACTCCTTTTGGACTCGCAACCAAGAGTGAACAAATGTCTTGTAAAATTATTATAATTATTCATATTTGTTTCGGCCCACCTTGCCTGCTGATGGAGTTATGCAGACTCAGTATTGGAGTTAGCGTTTGCGTTTTCAGGGAGCAGCTTGCTGAAGAAGATAAAGTTTGGATGAAGCCAACCAGACAGTGAAGATGTGAACTAACACTTATGTCTTGTGATGCCTCTAATTGCTGCGCCATCCCGATTTTTTCAAACAGCAGCGATGACAGCGGCACATCCAACATAAATCTATAAAAAGATAAAAATTATTTATATTTTGTCTTTATTTTGACAATTTATAAAAGTAAATAAATAAACAAATAAAAAATTGTCAACGATCGAAAGATAAACCTGGATGAAAAGAACCCTTTTGGACTCGCTACCAAGAGTGAACAAATGTCTTGTAAAATTATTATAATTATTTATATTTGTTACGGCCCACCTTGCCTGCTGAATGAGTTATGCAGCCTCAGTATTGGCGTCAGCGTTTGCGTTTTCAGGGAGCAGCTTGCTGAAGAGGATAAAGTTTGGATGAAGCCAACCAGACAGTGAAGATATGAACTAACACTTATGACTTGTGATGCCTCTAATTGCTGCGCCATCCCGATTTTTTCAAACAGCAGCGATGACAGCGGCACATCCAACATAAATCTATAAAAAGATAAAAATTATTTATATTTTGTCTTTATTTTGACAATTTATAAAAGTAAATAAATAAACAAATAAAAAATTGTCAACGATCGAAAGATAAACCTGGATGAAAAGACTCCTTTTGGATTCGCTACCAAGAGTGAACAAATGTCTTGTAAAATTACTATAATTATTCATATTTGTTAAGGGCCAACTTGCCTGCTGAAGGAGTTATGCAGCCTCAGTATTGGCGTCAGCGTTTGCGTTTTCAGGGAGCAGCTTGCTGAAGAAGATAAAGTTTGGATGAAGCCAACCAGACAGTGAAGATGTGAACTAACATTTATGACATTTGTAAAAATGCAACGAGTGATGCCTCTAATTGCTGCCCACTGCCGATTTTTTCAAACTACAGCGGTGACAGCGGCACAACCAAACATAAATCTAAAAAGATAAAAATTATTTATATATTATCTTTATTTTGAAAATTTATAAACGTAAATAAATAAACAATTAAATAATTGTCAACGATCGAAAGATAAACCTGGATTAAAAGACTCTCCTTTTGGACTCGCTACCAAGAGTCAACAAATGTCTTGTAAAATTATTTTAATTACTTATATTTGTTACGGCCCAACTTCCCTGCTGAAGGAGTTATGCAGCCTCATTATTGGCGTCAGCGTTTGCGTTTTCAGGGAGCAGCTTGCTGAAGAGGATAAAGTTTGGATGAAGCCAACCAGACAGTGAAGATGTGAACTAACACTAATGACTTGTGATGCCTCTAATTGCTGCGCCATCCCGATTTTTACAAACAGCTGCGATGACAGCGGCACAACCAACATAAGTCTATAAAAAGATACAAAGTATTTATATCTTATCTTTATTTTGAAAATTTATAAACGTAAATAAATAAACAATTAAATAATTGTCAATGATCGAAAGATAAACCTGGATGCATAGACTCTCCTTTTGGACTCGCCACCAAGACTGAACAAATGTCTTGTAAAATTATTATAATTATTCATATTTGTTAAGGCCCAACTTGCCTGCTGATGGAGTTATGCAGCCTCAGTATTGGCGTCAGCGTTTGCGTTTTCAGGGAGCAGCATGGTGAAGAAGATAAAGTTTGGATGAAGCCACCTAGACAGTAAAGATATGAAGTAACACTTATGACTTGTGATGCCTCTAATTGCTGCATCATCCCGATTTTTTCAAACAGCAGCGGTGACAGCGGCACAACCAACATAAGTCTATAAAAAGATAAAAATTATTTACATTTTGTCTTTATTTTGACAATTTATAAACGTAAATAAATAAACAAATAAAAAATTGTCAACGATCGAAAAATAAACCTGGATGAAAAGACTCCTTTTGAATGAGTTAAGCAGCCTCAGTGTTGGCGTCAGCGTTTGCGTTTTCAGGGAGCAGCTTGCTGAAGAAGATAAAGTTTGGATGAAGCCAACCAGACAGTGAAGATGTGAACTAACATTTATGACATTTGTAAAAATGCTACGAGTGATGCCTCTAATTGCTGCCCACTGCCGATTTTTTCAAAATACAGCGGTGACAGCGGCACAACCAAACATAATTCTAAAAAGATAAAAATTATTTATATATTATCTTTATTTTGAAAATTTATAAACGTAAATAAATAAACAAGTAAAAAATTGTCAACGATCGAAAGATAAACCTGGATGAAAAGACTCCTTTTGGACTCGCTACCAAGAGTGAACAAATATCTTGTAAAATTATTATAATTATTCTTATTTGTTAAGGCCCAACTTGCCTGCTGATGGAGTTATGCAGCCTCAGTATTGGCATCAGCGTTTGCGTTTTCAGGGAGCAGCTTGCTGAAGAAGATAAAGTTTGGATGAAGCCAACCGAAAAGTGAAGATGTGAACTAACACTTATGACTTGTGATGCCTCTAATTGCTGCGCCATCCCGATTTTTTCAAACCGCAGCAATGACAGCGGCACAACCAACATAAATCTATAAAAAGATAAAAATTATTTATATTTTATCTTTATTTTGACAATTTATAAACGTAAATAAATAAACAAATAAAAAATTGTCAACGATCGAAAGATAAACCTGGATGAAAAGACTCCTTTTGGATTCGCTACCAAGAGTGAACAAATGTCTTGTAAAATTATTATAATTATTCATATTTGTTAAGGCCCAACTTGCCTGCTGAATGAGTTATGCAGCCTCAGTATTGGCATCAGCGTTTGCGTTTTCAGGGAGCAGCTTGCTGAAGAAGATAAAGTTTGGATGAAGCCACCCAGAAAGTGAAGATGTGAACTAACACTTATGACTTGTGTAAAATGCTACGAGTGATTGCCTCTAATTGCTGCGCCATCCCGATTTTTTCAAACAGCAGCGGTGACAGCGGCACAACCAACATAAATCTATAAAAAGATAAAAGTTATTTATATTTTATTTTGACAATTTATAAACGTAAATAAATAAACAAATAAATAATTGTCAACGATCGAAAGATAAACCTGGATGAAAAGACTCTCCTTTTGGACTCGCTACCAAGAGTGAACAAATGTCTTGTAAAATTATTATAATTATTTATATTTGTTACGGCCCAACTTGCCTGCTGAAGGAGTTATGCAGCCTCAGTATTGGCATCAGCGATTGCGTTTTCGGGGAGCAGCTTACTGAAGAAGATAAAGTTTGGATGAAGCCAACCAGACAGTGAAGATGTGAACTAACACTTATGACTTGTGTAAAAATGCTACGAGTGATGCCTCTAATTGCTGCGCCATTCCGAATTTTTCAAACAGCAGCGGTGACAGCGGCACAACCAACATAAGTCTATAAAAAGATAAAAATTATTTTTATTTTATCTTTATTTTGGCAATTTATAAACGTAAATAAATAAACAAATAAATAATTGTCAACGATCGAAAGATAAACCTGGATGAAAAGACTCTCCTTTTGGACTCGCTACCAAGAGTGAACAAATGTCTTGTAAAATTATTATAATTATTCATATTTGTTAAGGCCCAACTTGCCTGCTGAATGAGTTATGCAGCCTCAGTATTGGCATCAGCGTTTGCGTTTTCAGGGAGCAGCTTGCTGAAGAAGATAAAGTTTGGATGAAGCCACACAGAAAGTGAAGATGTGAACTAACACTTATGACTTGTGAAAATGTACAGTGATTGCCTCTAATTGCTGCGCCATCCCGAATTTTTCAAACAGCAGCGGTGATTGCGGCACAACCAACATAAATCTATAAAAAGATAAAAGTTATTTATATTTTTTATTTTGACAATTTATAAACGTAAATAAATAAACAAATAAATAATTGTCAACGATCGAAAGATAAACCTGGATGAAAAGACTCTCCTTTTGGACTCGCTACCAAGAGTGAACAAATGTCTTGTAAAATTATTATAATTATTTATATTTGTTACGGCCCACCTTGCCTGCTGAATGAGTTATGCAGCCTCAGTATTGGCGTCAGCGTTTGCGTTTTCGGGGAGCAGCTTGCTGAAGTAGATAAAGTTTGGATGAAGCCAACCAGACAGTGAAGATGTGAACTAACACTTATGACTTGTGTTAAAATGCTACGAGTGATGCCTCTAATTGCTGCGCCATTGCGAATTTTTCAAACAGCAGCGGTGACTGCGGCACAACCAACATAAAGCTGTAAAAAGATAAAAATTATTTATATTTTATCTGTATTTTGACAATTTATAAATGTGAATATGTGAACTAACTCTTATGACTTGTGATGCCTCTAATTGCTGCGCCATCCCGATTTTTACAAACAGCTGCGATGATAGCGGCACAACCAAAATAAGTCTATAAAAAGATACAAAGTATTCACATATTATCTTTATTTTGAAAATTTATAAACGTAAATAAATAAACAATTAAATAATTGTCAACGATCGAAAGATAAACCTGGATGAAAAGACTCTCCTTTTGGACTCGCTACCAAGAGTCAACAATTGTCTTGTAAAATTATTATAATTATTTATATTTGTTACGGCCCACCTTGCCTGCTGAATGAGTTATGCAGCCTCAATATTGGCGTCAGCGTTTGCGTTTTCAGGGAGCAGCTTGCTGAAGAGGATAAAGTTTGGATGAAGCCAACCAGACAGTGAAGATGTGAACTAACACTTATGACTTGTGATGCCTATAATTGCTGCGCCATCCCGATTTTTCAAACTACAGCGGTGACAGCGGCACAACCAACATATATCTATAAAAAGATAAAAATTATTTATATTTTATCTGTATTTTGACAATTTATAAATGTGAAGATGTGAACTTACCTTATGACTTGTGATGCCTCTAATTGCTGCGCCATCCCGATTTTTACAAACAGCTGCGTTGACAGCGACACAACCAACATAAATCTATAAAAAGATAAAAATTATTTTTATTTTATCTTTATTTTGACAATTTATAAACGTAAATAAATAAACAAATAAATAATTGTCAACGATCGAAAGATAAACCTGGATGAAAAGACTTTCCTTTTGAACTCGCTACCAAGAGTGAACAAATGTCTTGTAAAATTATTATAATTATTTATATTTGTTACGGCCCAACTTGCCTGCTGAAGGAGTTATGCAGCCTCAGTATTGGCATCAGCGTTTGCGTTTTCGGGGAGCAGCTTGCTGAAGAAGATAAAGTTTGGATGAAGCCACCCAGACAGTGAAGATGTGAACTAACACTTATGACTTGTGTAAAATGCACGAGTGATGCCTCTAATTGCTGCGCCATTCCGAATTTTTCAAACAGCAGCGGTGACTGCGGCACAACCAACATAAGTCTATAAAAAGATAAATATTATTTATATTTTATCTTTATTTTGACAATTTATAAACGTAAATAAATAAACAAATAAATAATTGTCAACGATCGAAAGATAAACCTGGATGAAAAGACTCTCCTTTTGGACTCGCTACCAAGACTCAACAAATGTCTTGTAAAATTATTATAATTATTTATATTTGTTAAGGCCCAACTTGCCTGCTGAAGGAGTTATGCAGCCTCAGTATTGGCGTTAGCGTTTGCGTTTTCAGGGAGCAGCTTACTGAAGAGGATAAAGTTTGGATGAAGCCAACCAGACAGTGAAGATGTGAACTAACACTTATGACTTGTGTAAAATGCTAGGTTATGCCTCTAATTGCTGCGCCATCCCGATTTTTTCAAACAGCAGCGGTGACAGCGGCACAACCAACATAAGTCTATAAAAAGATAAAAATTATTTACATTTTGTCTTTATTTTGACAATTTATAAACGTAAATAAATAAACAAATAAAAAATTGTCAACGATCGAAAGATAAACCTGGATGAAAAGACTCTCCTTTTGGACTCGCTACCAAAAGTGAACAAATGTCTTGTAAAATTATTATATTTTTTTTTTTTTTTTAAGCCCCACCTTCCCTTGAAGGAGTTATGCAGCCTCAGTATTGGCGTCAGCGTTTGCGTTTTCAGGGAGCAGCTTGCTGAAGAAGATAAAGTTTGGATGAAGCCAACCAGACAGTGAAGATGTGAACTAACATTTATGACTTGTAAATGCTACGAGTGATGCCTCTAATTGCTGCCCATCCCGAGTTTTTCAAACAGCAGCGGTGACAGCGGCACAACCAAACATAAATCTAAAAAGATAAAAATTATTTATATTTTGTCTTTATTTTGACAATTTATAAAAGTAAATAAATAAACAAATAAATAAATGTCAACGATCGAAAGATAAACCTGGATGAAAAGACCTCCTTTTGGACTCGCTACCAAGAGTGAACAAATGTCTTGTAAAATTATTATAATTATTTATATTTGTTAAGGGCCAACTTGCCTGCTGAAGGAGTTATGCAGCCTCAGTATTGGCGTCAGCGTTTGCGTTTTCAGGGAGCAGCTTGCTGAAGAAGATAAAGTTTGGATGAAGCCAACCAGACAGTGAAGATGTGAACTAACACTTATGACTTGTAAAAATGCTCAGTGATGCCTCTAATTGCTGCCCACTGCCGAGTTTTTCAAACAGCAGCGGTGACAGCGGCACAACCAAACATAAATCTAAAAAGATAAAAATTATTTATATATTATCTTTATTTTGAAAATTTATAAACGTAAATAAATAAACAAATAAATATTAACGATCGAAAGATAAACCTGGATGAAAAGACTCTCCTTTTGGACTCGCTACCAAGAGTGAACAAATGTCTTGTAAAATTATTATAATTATTTATATTTGTTAATGCCCAACTTGCCTGCTGAAGGAGTTATGCAGCCTCAGTATTGGCGTCAGCGTTTGCGTTTTCAGGGAGCAGCTTGCTGAAGAAGATAAAGTTTGGATGAAGCCACCTAGACAGTAAAGATGTGAACTAACACTTATGACTTGTGATGCCTCTAATTGCTGCGCCATCCCGATTTTTTCAAACAGCAGCAGTCACAGCGGCACAACCAACATAAATCTATAAAAAGATACAAAGTATTTATATATTATCTTTATTTTGACAATTTATAAACGTAAATAAATAAAAAATTAAATAATTGTCAACGATCGAAAGATAAACCTGGATGAAAAGACTCTCCTTTTGGACTCGCTACCAAGAGTGAACAAATGTCTTGTAAAATTATTATAATTATTCATATTTGTTTCGGCCCACCTTGCCTGCTGAAGGAGTTATGCAGCCTCAGTATTGGCGTTAGCGTTTGCGTTTTCAGGGAGCAGCTTGCTGAAGAAGATAAAGTTTGGATGAAGCCAACCAGACAGTGAAGATGTGAACTAACACTTATGACTTGTGATGCCTCTAATTGCTGCGCCATCCCGATTTTTACAAATAGCAGCGATGACAGCGGCACAACCAACATAAGTCTATAAAAAGATACAAAGTATTTATATTTTATCTTTATTTTGAAAATTTATAAACGTAAATAAATAAACAATTAAATAATTGTCAATGATCGAAAGATAAACCTGGATGAAAAAACTCTCCTTTTGGACTCGCTACCAAGAGTGAACAAATGTCTTGTAAAATTATTATAATTATTCATATTTGTTAAGGCCCAACTTGCCTGCTGAAGGAGTTATGCAGCCTCAGTATTGGCGTCAGCGTTTGCGTTTTCAGGGAGCAGCTTGCTGAAGAAGATAAAGTTTGGATGAAGCCACCCAGACAGTAAAGATGTGAACTAACACTTATGACTTGTGATGCCTCTAATTGCTGCGCCATCCCGATTTTTTCAAACAGCAGCAGTCACAGCGGCACAACCAACATAAATCTATAAAAAGATACAAATTATTTATATATTATCTTTATTTTGACAATTTATAAACGTAAATAAATAAAAAAATAAATAATTGTCAACGATCGAAAGATAAACCTGGATGAAAAGACTCTCCTTTTGGACTCGCTACCAAGAGTGAACAAATGTCTTGTAAAATTATTATAATTATTCATATTTGTTTCGGCCCAACTTGCCTGCTGAAGGAGTTATGCAGCCTCAGTATTGGCGTCAGCGTTTGCGTTTTCAGGGAGCAGCTTGCTGAAGAAGATAAAGTTTGGATGAAGCCAACCAGACAGTGAAGATGTGAACTAACACTTATGTCTTGTGATGCCTCTAATTGCTGCGCCATCCCGATTTTTTCAAACAGCAGCAGTGACAGCGGCACAACCAACATAAATCTATAAAAAGATAAAAATTATTTATATTTTGTCTTTATTTTGACAATTTATAAACGTAAATAAATAAACAAATAAACATAAAAAATTGTCAACGATCGAAAAATAAACCTGGATGAAAAGACTCCTTTTGGACTCGCTACCAAGAAAAAACAAATTTTTTAAAAATTATATTAATTTATTTTTTTTATTTACCCCCTGAATGAGTTATGCAGCCTCAGTATTGGCGTCAGCGTTTGCGTTTTCAGGGAGCAGCTTGCTGAAGAGGATAAAGTTTGGATGAAGCCAACCAGACAGTGAAGATGTGAACTAACACTTATGAGTTAGTGATGCCTCTAATTGCTGCGCCATCCCGATTTTTTCAAACAGCAGCAGTCACAGCGGCACAACCAACATAAATCTATAAAAAGATAAAAATTATTTATATATTATCTTTATTTTGACAATTTATAAACGTAAATAAATAAACAAATAAATAATTGTCAACGATCGAAAGATAAACCTGGATGAAAAGACTCTCCTTTTGGACTCGCAACCAAGAGTGAACAAATGTCTTGTAAAATTATTATAATTATTCATATTTGTTTCGGCCCAACTTGCCTGCTGAAGGAGTTATGCAGCCTCAGTATTGGCGTTAGCGTTTGCGTTTTCAGGGAGCAGCTTGCTGAAGAAGATAAAGTTTGGATGAAGCCAACCAGACAGTGAAGATGTGAACTAACACTTATGACTTGTGATGCCTCTAATTGCTGCGCCATCCCGATTTTTTCAAACAGCAGCAGTGACAGCGGCACAACCAACATAAATCTATAAAAAGATAAAAATTATTTATATTTTGTCTTTATTTTGACAATTTATAAACGTAAATAAAAAAACAAATAAATAATTGTCAACGATCGAAAGATAAACCTGGATGAAAAGACTCTCCTTTTGGACTCGCTACCAAGAGTGAACAAATGTCTTGTAAAATTATTATAATTATTCATATTTGTTAAGGCCCAACTTGCCTGCTGAAGGAGTTATGCAGCCTCAGTATTGGCGTCAGCGTTTGCGTTTTCAGGGAGCAGCTTGCTGAAGAGGATAAAGTTTGGATGAAGCCAACCGGACAGTGAAGATGTGAACTAACACTTATGACTTGTGATGCCTCACTGCCTGCTGAAGGAGTTATGCAGCCTCAGTATTGGCATCAGCGTTTGCGTTTTCAGGGAGCAGCTTGCTGAAGAAGATAAAGTTTGGATGAAGCCAACCGGACAGTGAAGATGTGAACTAACTCTTATGACTTGTGATGCCTCTAATTGCTGCGCCATCCCGATTTTTACAAACAGCAGCGGTGACAGCGGCACAACCAACATAAATCTATAAAAAGATAAAAATTATTTATATTTTATCATTATTTTGACAATTTATAAACGTAAATAAATAAACAAATAAATTAAAAATTATTTATATTTTGTCTTTATTTTGATTTATAATCGTAAATAAATAAACAAATAAAAAATTGTCAACGATCGAAAGATAAACCTGGATGAAAAGAACCCTTTTGGACTCGCTACCAAGAGTGAACAAATGTCTTGTAAAATTATTATAATTATTCATATTTGTTAAGGGCCCAACTTGCCTGCTGAAGGAGTTATGCAGCCTCAGTATTGCCGTTAGCGTTTGCGTTTTCAAGGAGCAGCTTACTGAAGAGGATAAAGTTTGGATGAAGCCAACCGGACAGTGAAGATGTGAACTAACACTTATGACTTGTGATGCCTCTAATTGCTGCGCCATCCCGATTTTTACAAACAGCAGCGATGACAGCGGCACAACCAACATAAGTCTATAAAAAGATACAAATTATTTATATATTATCTTTATTTTGACAATTTATAAACGTAAATAAATAAAAAAATAAATAATTGTCAACGATCGAAAGATAAACCTGGATGAAAAGACTCTCCTTTTGGACTCGCTACCAAGAGTGAACAAATGTCTTGTAAAATTATTATAATTATTCATATTTGTTAAGGCCCAACTTGCCTGCTGAAGGAGTTATGCAGCCTCAGTATTGGCGTCAGCGTTTGCGTTTTCAGGGAGCAGCTTGCTGAAGAAGATAAAGTTTGGATGAAGCCAACCAGACAGTGAAGATGTGAACTAACACTTATGACTTGTGTAAAATGCTACAGTGATGCCTCTAATTGCTGCGCCATCCCGAATTTTTCAAACAGCAGCGGTGAATGCGGCACAACCAACATAAATCTATAAAAAGATAAAAATTATTTATATTTTATCTTTATTTTGACAATTTATAAACGTAAATAAATAAACAAATAAATAATTGTCAACGATCGAAAGATAAACCTGGATGAAAAGACTCTCCTTTTGGACTCGCTACCAAGAGTGAACAAATGTCTTGTAAAATTATTATAATTATTTATATTTGTTACGGCCCAACTTGCCTGCTGAAGGAGTTATGCAGCCTCAGTATTGGCGTCAGCGTTTGCGTTTTCAGGGAGCAGCTTACTGAAGAAGATAAAGTTTGGATGAAGCCAACCAGACAGTGAAGATGTGAACTAACACTTATGACTTGTGTAAAAATGCTACGAGTGATGCCTCTAATTGCTGCGCCATCCCGATTTTTTCAAACAGCAGCAGTGACAGCGGCACAACCAACATAAATCTATAAAAAGATAAAAATTATTTATATTTTATCTTTATTTTGACAATTTATAAACGTAAATAAATAAACAAATAAATAATTGTCAACGATCGAAAGATAAACCTGGATGAAAAGACTCTCCTTTTGGACTCGCTACCAAGAGTGAACAAATGTCTTGTAAAATTATTATAATTATTTATATTTGTTACGGCCCAACTTGCCAGCTGAAGGAGTTATGCAGCCTCAGTATTGGCGTCAGCGTTTGCGTTTTCAGGGAGCAGCTTGCTGAAGAGGATAAAGTTTGGATGAAGCCAACCAGACAGTGAAGATGTGAACTAACACTTATGACTTGTGATGCCTCTAATTGCTGCGCCATCCCGATTTTTTCAAACAGCAGAGATGACAGCGGCACAACCAACATAAATCTATAAAAAGATAAAAATTATTTATATTTTGTCTTTATTTTGACAATTTATAAACGTAAATAAATAAACAAATAAATAATTGTCAACGATCGAAAGATAAACCTGGATGAAAAGACTCTCCTTTTGGACTCGCTACCAAGAGTGAACAAATGTCTTGTAAAATTATTATAATTATTTATATTTGTTACGGCCCAACTTGCCTGCTGAAGGAGTTATGCAGCCTCAGTATTGGCGTCAGCGTTTGCGTTTTCAGGGAGCAGCTTGCTGAAGAAGATAAAGTTTGGATGAAGCCAACCAGACAGTGAAGATGTGAACTAACACTTATGACTTGTAAATGAAGTGATGCCTCTAATTGCTGCGCCATCCCGATTTTTTCAAAAAACAGCGGTGACAGCGGCACAACCAACATAAATCTATAAAAGATAAAAATTATTTATATATTATCTTTATTTTGACAATTTATAAACGTAAATAAATAAACAAATAAATAATTGTCAACGATCGAAAGATAAACCTGGATGAAAAGACTCTCCTTTTGGACTCGCTACCAAGAGTGAACAAATGTCTTGTAAAATTATTATAATTATTTATATTTGTTACGGCCCAACTTGCCTGCTGAAGGAGTTATGCAGCCTCAGTATTGGCGTCAGCGTTTGCGTTTTCAGGGAGCAGCTTGCTGAAGAGGATAAAGTTTGGATGAAGCCAACCGGACAGTGAAGATGTGAACTAACACTTATGACTTGTTTTGGTGATGCCTCTAATTGCTGCGCCACTGCCGATTTTTTCAAACAGCAGCGGTGACAGCGGCACAACCAACATAAATCTAAAAAGATAAAAATTATTTATATTTTATCTTTATTTTGACAATTTATAAACGTAAATAAATAAACAAATAAATAATTGTCAACGATCGAAAGATAAACCTGGATGAAAAGACTCTCCTTTTGGACTCGCTACCAAGAGTGAACAAATGTCTTGTAAAATTATTATAATTATTTATATTTGTTACGGCCCAACTTGCCTGCTGAAGGAGTTATGCAGCCTCAGTATTGGCGTCAGCGTTTGCGTTTTCAGGGAGCAGCTTGCTGAAGAGGATAAAGTTTGGATGAAGCCAACCGGACAGTGAAGATGTGAACTAACACTTATGACTTGTGATGCCTCTAATTGCTGCGCCATCCCGATTTTTTCAAACAGCAGCGATGACAGCGGCACAACCAACATAAATCTATAAAAAGATAAAAATTATTTATATTTTATCTTTATTTTGACAATTTATAAACGTAAATAAATAAACAAATAAATAATTGTCAACGATCGAAAGATAAACCTGGATGAAAAGACTCTCCTTTTGGACTCGCTACCAAGAGTGAACAAATGTCTTGTAAAATTATTATAATTATTCATATTTGTTACGGCCCAACTTGCCTGCTGAAGGAGTTATGCAGCCTCAGTATTGGCGTCAGCGTTTGCGTTTTCAGGGAGCAGCTTGCTGAAGAAGATAAAGTTTGGATGAAGCCAACCAGACAGTGAAGATGTGAACTAACACTTATGACTTGTAAATGAGTGATGCCTCTAATTGCTGCGCCATCCCGATTTTTTCAAACAGCAGCGGTGACAGCGGCACAACCAACATAAATCTATAAAAGATAAAAATTATTTATATTTTATCTTTATTTTGACAATTTATAAACGTAAATAAATAAACAAATAAATAATTGTCAACGATCGAAAGATAAACCTGGATGAAAAGACTCTCCTTTTGGACTCGCTACCAAGAGTGAACAAATGTCTTGTAAAATTATTATAATTATTTATATTTGTTACGGCCCAACTTGCCTGCTGAAGGAGTTATGCAGCCTCAGTATTGGCGTCAGCGTTTGCGTTTTCAGGGAGCAGCTTGCTGAAGAGGATAAAGTTTAGATGAAGCCAACCGGACAGTGAAGATGTGAACTAACACTTATGACTTGTGATGCCTCTAATTGCTGCGCCATCCCGATTTTTTCAAACAGCAGCGATGACAGCGGCACAACCAACATAAGTCTATAAAAAGATAAAAATTATTTATATTTTATCTTTATTTTGACAATTTATAAACGTAAATAAATAAACAAATAAATAATTGTCAACGATCGAAAGATAAACCTGGATGAAAAGACTCTCCTTTTGGACTCGCTACCAAGAGTGAACAAATGTCTTGTAAAATTATTATAATTATTTATATTTGTTACGGCCCAACTTGCCTGCTGAAGGAGTTATGCAGCCTCAGTATTGGCGTCAGCGTTTGCGTTTTCAGGGAGCAGCTTGCTGAAGAAGATAAAGTTTGGATGAAGCCAACCAGACAGTGAAGATGTGAACTAACACTTATGACTTGTGATGCCTCTAATTGCTGCGCCATCCCGATTTTTTCAAACAGCAGCGGTGACAGCGGCACAACCAACATAAATCTATAAAAAGATAAAAATTATTTATATTTTATCTTTATTTTGACAATTTATAAACGTAAATAAATAAACAAATAAATAATTGTCAACGATCGAAAGATAAACCTGGATGAAAAGACTCTCCTTTTGGACTCGCTACCAAGAGTGAACAAATGTCTTGTAAAATTATTAAATTATTATAATTATTTTATTTTTGTGTTGCCAATTGTAGTTATGCAGCCTCAGTATTGGCGTCAGCGTTTGCGTTTTCAGGGAGCAGCTTGCTGAAGAAGATAAAGTTTGGATGAAGCCAACCGGACAGTGAAGATGTGAACTAACACTTATGACTTTGTAAAATGTACGAGTGATGCCTCTAATTGCTGCGCCACTGCCGATTTTTTCAAACAGCAGCGGTGACAGCGGCACAACCAACATAAATCTATAAAAAGATAAAAATTATTTATATTTTATCTTTATTTTGACAATTTATAAACGTAAATAAATAAACAAATAAATAATTGTCAACGATCGACAGATAAACCTGGATGAAAAGACTCTCCTTTTGGACTCGCTACCAAGAGTGAACAAATGTCTTGTAAAATTATTATAATTATTTATATTTGTTACGGCCCAACTTGCCTGCTGAAGGAGTTATGCAGCCTCAGTATTGGCGTCAGCGTTTGCGTTTTCAGGGAGCAGCTTGCTGAAGAGGATAAAGTTTGGATGAAGCCAACCGGACAGTGAAGATGTGAACTAACACTTATGACTTGTGATGCCTCTAATTGCTGCGCTATCCCGATTTTTTCAAACAGCAGAGATGACAGCGGCACAACCAACATAAATCTATAAAAAGATAAAAGTTATTTATATTTTATCTTTATTTTGACAATTTATAAACGTAAATAAATAAACAAATAAATAATTGTCAACGATCGAAAGATAAACCTGGATGAAAAGACTCTCCTTTTGGACTCGCTACCAAGAGTGAACAAATGTCTTGTAAAATTTTTATAATTATTTATATTTGTTACGGCCAACTTGCCTGCTGAAGGAGTTATGCAGCCTCAGTATTGGCGTCAGCGTTTGCGTTTTCAGGGAGCAGCTTGCTGAAGAGGATAAAGTTTAAATGAAGCCAACCGGACAGTGAAGATGTGAACTAACACTTATGACTTGTGATGCCTCTAATTGCTGCGCCATCCCGATATTTTCAAACAGCAGCGATGACAGCGGCACAACCAACATAAATCTATAAAAAGATAAAAATTATTTATATTTTATCTTTATTTTGACAATTTATAAACGTAAATAAATAAACAAATAAATAATTGTCAACGATCGAAAGATAAACCTGGATGAAAAGACTCTCCTTTTGGACTCGCTACCAAGAGTGAACAAATGTCTTGTAAAATTATTATAATTATTTATATTTGTTACGGCCCAACTTGCCTGCTGAAGGAGTTATGCAGCCTCAGTATTGGCGTCAGCGTTTGCGTTTTCAGGGAGCAGCTTGCTGAAGAGGATAAAGTTTAAATGAAGCCAACCGGACAGTGAAGATGTGAACTAACACTTATGACTTGTGATGCCTCTAATTGCTGCGCCATCCCGATTTTTTCAAACAGCAGCGATGACAGCGGCACAACCAACATAAATCTATAAAAAGATAAAAATTATTTATATTTTATCTTTATTTTGACAATTTATAAACGTAAATAAATAAACAAATAAATAATTGTCAACGATCGAAAGATAAACCTGGATGAAAAGACTCTCCTTTTGGACTCGCTACCAAGAGTGAACAAATGTCTTGTAAAATTTTTATAATTATTTATATTTGTTACGGCCCAACTTGCCTGCTGAAGGAGTTATGCAGCCTCAGTATTGGCGTCAGCGTTTGCGTTTTCAGGGAGCAGCTTGCTGAAGAGGATAAAGTTTAAATGAAGCCAACCGGACAGTGAAGATGTGAACTAACACTTATGACTTGTGATGCCTCTAATTGCTGCGCCATCCCGATTTTTTCAAACAGCAGCGGTGACAGCGGCACAACCAACATAAATCTATAAAAAGATAAAAATTATTTATATTTTATCTTTATTTTGACAATTTATAAACGTAAATAAATAAACAAATAAATAATTGTCAACGATCGAAAGATAAACCTGGATGAAAAGACTCTCCTTTTGGACTCGCTACCAAGAGTGAACAAATGTCTTGTAAAATTATTATAATTATTTATATTTGTTACGGCCCAACTTGCCTGCTGAAGGAGTTATGCAGCCTCAGTATTGGCGTCAGCGTTTGCGTTTTCAGGGAGCAGCTTACTGAAAAAGATAAAGTTTGGATGAAGCCAAGCAGACAGTGAAGATGTGAACTAACACTTATGACTTGTGATGCCTCTAATTGCTGCGCCATCCCGATTTTTTCAAACAGCAGAGATGACAGCGGCACAACCAACATAAATCTATAAAAAGATAAAAGTTATTTATATTTTATCTTTATTTTGACAATTTATAAACGTAAATAAATAAACAAATAAATAACTGTCAACGATCGAAAGATAAACCTGGATGAAAAGACTCTCCTTTTGGACTCGCTACCAAGAGTGAACAAATGTCTTGTAAAATTTTTATAATTATTTATATTTGTTACGGCCCAACTTGCCTGCTGAAGGAGTTATGCAGCCTCAGTATTGGCGTCAGCGTTTGCGTTTTCAGGGAGCAGCTTGCTGAAGAGGATAAAGTTTGGATGAAGCCAACCGGACAGTGAAGATGTGAACTAACACTTATGACTTGTGATGCCTCTAATTGCTGCGCCATCCCGATTTTTTCAAACAGCAGCGGTGACAGCGGCACAACCAACATAAATCTATAAAAAGATAAAAATTATTTATATTTTATCTTTATTTTGACAATTTATAAACGTAAATAAATAAACAAATAAATAATTGTCAACGATCGAAAGATAAACCTGGATGAAAAGACTCTCCTTTTGGACTCGCTACCAAGAGTGAACAAATGTCTTGTAAAATTATTATAATTATTTATATTTGTTACGGCCCAACTTGCCTGCTGAAGGAGTTATGCAGCCTCAGTATTGGCGTCAGCGTTTGCGTTTTCAGGGAGCAGCTTGCTGAAGAGGATAAAGTTTAAATGAAGCCAACCGGACAGTGAAGATGTGAACTAACACTTATGACTTGTGATGCCTCTAATTGCTGCGCCATCCCGATTTTTTCAAACAGCAGCGATGACAGCGGCACAACCAACATAAATCTATAAAAAGATAAAAATTATTTATATTTTATCTTTATTTTGACAATTTATAAACGTAAATAAATAAACAAATAAATAATTGTCAACGATCGAAAGATAAACCTGGATGAAAAGACTCTCCTTTTGGACTCGCTACCAAGAGTGAACAAATGTCTTGTAAAATTTTTATAATTATTTATATTTGTTACGGCCCAACTTGCCTGCTGAAGGAGTTATGCAGCCTCAGTATTGGCGTCAGCGTTTGCGTTTTCAGGGAGCAGCTTGCTGAAGAGGATAAAGTTTGGATGAAGCCAACCGGACAGTGAAGATGTGAACTAACACTTATGACTTGTGATGCCTCTAATTGCTGCGCCATCCCGATTTTTTCAAACAGCAGCGATGACAGCGGCACAACCAACATAAATCTATAAAAAGATAAAAATTATTTATATATTATCTTTACTTTGACAATTATAAACGTAAATAAATAAACAAATAAATAACTGTCAACGACCGAAAGATAAACCTTGATGAAAACACTCTCCTTTTGGACTCGCTACCAAGAGTGAACAAATGTCTTGTAAAATTTTTATAATTATTTATATTTGTTACGGCCCAACTTGCCTGCTGAAGGAGTTATGCAGCCTCAGTATTGGCGTCAGCGTTTGCGTTTTCAGGGAGCAGCTTGCTGAAGAGGATAAAGTTTAAATGAAGCCAACCGGACAGTGAAGATGCGAACTAACACTTATGACTTGTATTGCCTCTAATTGCTGCGCCATCCCGATTTTTACAAACAGCAGCGGTGACATCGGCACAACCAACATAAATCTATAAACAAATAAAAATTATTTATATATTATCTGTACTTTGACAATTTATAAATGTAAATAAATATACAAATAAATAACTGTCAACGATCGAGAGATAAACCTGGATGAAAAGACTCTCCTTTTGGACTCGCTACCAAGAGTGAACAAATGTCTTGTAAAATTTTTATAATTATTTATATTTGTTACGGCCCAACTTGCCTGCTGAAGGAGTTGTGCAGCCTCAGTATTGGCGTCAGCGTTTGCGTTTTCAGGGAGCAGCTTGCTGAAGAGGATAAAGTTTAAATGAAGCCAACCGGACAGTGAAGATGTGAACTAACACTTATGACTTGTGATGCCTCTAATTGCTGCGCCATCCCGATTTTTTCAAACAGCAGCGGTGACAGCGGCACAACCAACATAAATCTATAAAAAGATAAAAATTATTTATATATTATCTTTACTTTGACAATTATAAATGTAAATAAATAAACAAATAAATAACTGTCAACGATCGAAAGATAAACCTGGATGAAAAGACTCTCCTTTTGGACTCGCTACCAAGAGTGAACAAATGTCTTGTAAAATTTTTATAATTATTTATATTTGTTACGGCCCAACTTGCCTGCTGAAGGAGTTATGCAGCCTCAGTATTGGCGTCAGCGTTTGCGTTTTCAGGGAGCAGCTTGCTGAAGAGGATAAAGTTTAAATGAAGCCAACCGGACAGTGAAGATGTGAACTAACACTTATGACTTGTGATGCCTCTAATTGCTGCGCCATCCCGATTTTTTCAAACAGCAGCGATGACAGCGGCACAACCAACATAAATCTATAAAAAGATAAAAATTATTTATATTTTATCTTTATTTTGACAATTTATAAACGTAAATAAATAAACAAATAAATAATTGTCAACGATCGAAAGATAAACCTGGATGAAAAGACTCTCCTTTTGGACTCGCTACCAAGAGTGAACAAATGTCTTGTAAAATTTTTATAATTATTTATATTTGTTACGGCCCAACTTGCCTGCTGAAGGAGTTATGCAGCCTCAGTATTGGCGTCAGCGTTTGCGTTTTCAGGGAGCAGCTTGCTGAAGAGGATAAAGTTTAAATGAAGCCAACCGGACAGTGAAGATGTGAACTAACACTTATGACTTGTGATGCCTCTAATTGCTGCGCCATCCCGATTTTTTCAAACAGCAGCGATGACAGCGGCACAACCAACATAAATCTATAAAAAGATAAAAATTATTTATATATTATCTTTACTTTGATAATTTATAAACGTAAATAAATAAACAAATAAATAACTGTCAACGATCGAAAGATAAACCTGGATGAAAAGACTCTCCTTTTGGACTCGCTACCAAGAGTGAACAAATGTCTTGTAAAATTATTATAATTATTTATATTTGTTACGGCCCAACTTGCCTGCTGAAGGAGTTATGCAGCCTCAGTATTGGCGTCAGCGTTTGCGTTTTCAGGGAGCAGCTTGCTGAAGAGGATAAAGTTTGGATGAAGCCAACCGGACAGTGAAGATGTGAACTAACACTTATGACTTGTGATGCCTCTAATTGCTGCGCCATCCCGATTTTTACAAACAGCAGCGGTGACAGCGGCACAACCAACATAAATCTATAAAAAGATAAAAATTATTTATATATTATCTTTATTTTGACAATTTATAAACGTAAATAAATAAACAAATAAATAACTGTCAACGATCGAAAGATAAACCTGGATGAAAAGACTCTCCTTTTGGACTCGCTACCAAGAGTGAACAAATGTCTTGTAAAATTTATTATAATTATTTATATTTGTTACGGCCCAACTTGCCTGCTGAAGGAGTTATGCAGCCTCAGTATTGGCGTCAGCGTTTGCGTTTTCAGGGAGCAGCTTGCTGAAGAGGATAAAGTTTAAATGAAGCCAACCGGACAGTGAAGATGTGAACTAACACTTATGACTTGTGATGCCTCTAATTGCTGCGCCATCCCGATTTTTTCAAACAGCAGCGATGACAGCGGCACAACCAACATAAATCTATAAAAAGATAAAAGTTATTTATATTTTGTCTTTATTTTGACAATTTATAAACGTAAATAAATAAACAAATAAATAACTGTCAACGATCGAAAGATAAACCTGGATGAAAAGACTCTCCTTTTGGACTCGCTACCAAGAGTCAACAAATGTCTTGTAAAATTTTTATAATTATTTATATTTGTTACGGCCCAACTTGCCTGCTGAAGGAGTTATGCAGCCTCAGTATTGGCGTCAGCGTTTGCGTTTTCAGGGAGCAGCTTGCTGAAGAGGATAAAGTTTAAATGAAGCCAACCGGACAGTGAAGATGTGAACTAACACTTATGACTTGTGATGCCTCTAATTGCTGCGCCATCCCGATTTTTTCAAACAGCAGAGATGACAGCGGCACAACCAACATAAATCTATAAAAAGATAAAAATTATTTATATTTTATCTTTATTTTGACAATTTATAAACGTAAATAAATAAACAAATAAATAATTGTCAACGATCGAAAGATAAACCTGGATGAAAAGACTCTCCTTTTGGACTCGCTACCAAGAGTGAACAAATGTCTTGTAAAATTTTTATAATTATTTATATTTGTTACGGCCCAACTTGCCTGCTGAAGGAGTTATGCAGCCTCAGTATTGGCGTCAGCGTTTGCGTTTTCAGGGAGCAGCTTGCTGAAGAGGATAAAGTTTAGATGAAGCCAACCGGACAGTGAAGATGTGAACTAACACTTATGACTTGTGATGCCTCTAATTGCTGCGCCATCCCGATTTTTTCAAACAGCAGAGATGACAGCGGCACAACCAACATAAATCTATAAAAAGATAAAATTTATTTATATATTATCTTTACTTTGACAATTATAAACGTAAATAAATAAACAAATAAATAACTGTCAACGACCGAAAGATAAACCTTGATGAAAACACTCTCCTTTTGGACTCGCTACCAAGAGTGAACAAATGTCTTGTAAAATTTTTATAATTATTTATATTTGTTACGGCCTACCTTTCCTGCTGAAGGAGTTGTGCAGCCTCAGTATTGGCGTCAGCGTTTGCGTTTTCAGGGAGCAGCTTGCTGAAGAGGATAAAGTTTAGATGAAGCCAACCGGACAGTGAAGATGTGAACTAACACTTATGACTTGTGATGCCTCTAATTGCTGCGCCATCCCGATTTTTTCAAACAGCAGCGATGACAGCGGCACAACCAACATAAATCTATAAAAAGATAAAAATTATTTATATATTATCTTTATTTTGACAATTTATAAACGTAAATAAATAAACAAATAAATAACTGTCAACGATCGAAAGATAAACCTGGATGAAAAGACTCTCCTTTTGGACTCGCTACCAAGAGTGAACAAATGTCTTGTAAAATTTTTATAATTATTTATATTTGTTACGGCCCAACTTGCCTGCTGAAGGAGTTATGCAGCCTCAGTATTGGCGTCAGCGTTTGCGTTTTCAGGGAGCAGCTTGCTGAAGAGGATAAAGTTTAAATGAAGCCAACCGGACAGTGAAGATGTGAACTAACACTTATGACTTGTGATGCCTCTAATTGCTGCGCCATCCCGATTTTTTCAAACAGCAGCGATGACAGCGGCACAACCAACATAAATCTATAAAAAGATAAAAATTATTTATATTTTATCTTTATTTTGACAATTTATAAACGTAAATAAATAAACAAATAAATAACTGTCAACGATCGAAAGATAAACCTGGATGAAAAGACTCTCCTTTTGGACTCGCTACCAAGAGTGAACAAATGTCTTGTAAAATTATTATAATTATTCATATTTGTTACGGCCCAACTTGCCTGCTGAAGGAGTTATGCAGCCTCAGTATTGGCGTCAGCGTTTGCGTTTTCAGGGAGCAGCTTGCAGAAGAGGATAAAGTTTGGATGAAGCCAACCGGACAGTGAAGATGTGAACTAACACTTATGACTTGTGATGCCTCTAATTGCTGCGCCATCCCGATTTTTTCAAACAGCAGCGATGACAGCGGCACAACCAACATAAATCTATAAAAAGATAAAAGTTATTTATATTTTATCTTTATTTTGACAATTTATAAACGTAAATAAATAAACAAATAAATAACTGTCAACGATCGAAAGATAAACCTGGATGAAAAGACTCTCCTTTTGGACTCGCTACCAAGAGTGAACAAATGTCTTGTAAAATTATTATAATTATTCATATTTGTTACGGCCCAACTTGCCTGCTGAAGGAGTTATGCAGCCTCAGTATTGGCGTCAGCGTTTGCGTTTTCAGGGAGCAGCTTGCTGAAGAGGATAAAGTTTAAATGAAGCCAACCGGACAGTGAAGATGTGAACTAACACTTATGACTTGTGATGCCTCTAATTGCTGCGCCATCCCGATTTTTTCAAACAGCAGCGATGACAGCGGCACAACCAACATAAGTCTATATAAAGATAAAAATTATTTATATTTTGTCTTTATTTTGACAATTTATAAACGTAAATAAATAAACAAATAAATAACTGTCAACGATCGAAAGATAAACCTGGATGAAAAGACTCTCCTTTTGGACTCGCTACCAAGAGTGAACAAATGTCTTGTAAAATTTTTATAATTATTTATATTTGTTACGGCCCAACTTGCCTGCTGAAGGAGTTGTGCAGCCTCAGTATTGGCGTCAGCGTTTGCGTTTTCAGGGAGCAGCTTGCAGAAGAGGATAAAGTTTGGATGAAGCCAACCGGACAGTGAAGATGTGAACTAACACTTATGACTTGTGATGCCCTTAATTGCTGCGTTATCCCGATTTTTTCAAACAGCAGCTTTGACAGCGGCCCAACCAACATAAATCTATAAAAAGATAAAAGTTATTTATATTTTATCTTTATTTTGACAATTTATAAACGTAAATAAATAAACAAATAAATAATTGTCAACGATCGAAAGATAAACCTGGATGAAAAGACTCTCCTTTTGGACTCGCTACCAAGAGTGAACAAATGTCTTGTAAAATTTTTATAATTATTTATATTTGTTACGGCCCAACTTGCCTGCTGAAGGAGTTATGCAGCCTCAGTATTGGCGTCAGCGTTTGCGTTTTCAGGGAGCAGCTTGCAGAAGAGGATAAAGTTTGGATGAAGCCAACCGGACAGTGAAGATGTGAACTAACACTTATGACTTGTGATGCCCTTAATTGCTGCGTTATCCCGATTTTTTCAAACAGCAGCGATGACAGCGGCACAACCAACATAAATCTATAAAAAGATAAAAGTTATTTATATTTTGTCTTTATTTTGACAATTTATAAACGTAAATAAATAAACAAATAAATAACTGTCAACGATCGAAAGATAAACCTGGATGAAAAGACTCTCCTTTTGGACTCGCTACCAAGAGTAAACAAATGTCTTGTAAAATTATTATAATTATTTATATTTGTTACGGCCCAACTTGCCTGCTGAAGGAGTTATGCAGCCTCAGTATTGGCGTCAGCGATTGCGTTTTCAGGGAGCAGCTTGCAGAAGAGGATAAAGTTTGGATGAAGCCAACCGGACAGTGAAGATGTGAACTAACACTTATGACTTGTGATGCCTCTAATTGCTGCGCCATCCCGATTTTTTCAAACAGCAGCTTTGACAGCGGCCCAACCAACATAAATCTATAAAAAGATAAAAGTTATTTATATTTTATCTTTATTTTGACAATTTATAAACGTAAATAAATAAACAAATAAATAATTGTCAACGATCGAAAGATAAACCTGGATGAAAAGACTCTCCTTTTGGACTCGCTACCAAGAGTGAACAAATGTCTTGTAAAATTATTATAATTATTTATATTTGTTACGGCCCAACTTGCCTGCTGAAGGAGTTATGCAGCCTCAGTATTGGCGTCAGCGTTTGCGTTTTCAGGGAGCAGCTTGCTGAAGAGGATAAAGTTTGGATGAAGCCAACCGGACAGTGAAGATGTGAACTAACACTTATGACTTGTGATGCCTCTAATTGCTGCGCCATCCCGATTTTTTCAAACAGCAGAGATGACAGCGGCACAACCAACATAAATCTATAAAAAGATAAAAATTATTTATATTTTATCTTTATTTTGACAATTTATAAACGTAAATAAATAAACAAATAAATAATTGTCAACGATCGAAAGATAAACCTGGATGAAAAGACTCTCCTTTTGGACTCGCTACCAAGAGTGAACAAATGTCTTGTAAAATTTTTATAATTATTTATATTTGTTACGGCCCAACTTGCCTGCTGAAGGAGTTATGCAGCCTCAGTATTGGCGTCAGCGTTTGCGTTTTCAGGGAGCAGCTTGCTGAAGAGGATAAAGTTTGGATGAAGCCAACCGGACAGTGAAGATGTGAACTAACACTTATGACTTGTGATGCCCTTAATTGCTGCGTTATCCCGATTTTTTCAAACAGCAGCTTTGACAGCGGCCCAACCAACATAAATCTATAAAAAGATAAAAGTTATTTATATTTTATCTTTATTTTGACAATTTATAAACGTAAATAAATAAACAAATAAATAATTGTCAACGATCGAAAGATAAACCTGGATGAAAAGACTCTCCTTTTGGACTCGCTACCAAGAGTGAACAAATGTCTTGTAAAATTATTATAATTATTTATATTTGTTACGGCCCAACTTGCCTGCTGAAGGAGTTGTGCAGCCTCAGTATTGGCGTCAGCGTTTGCGTTTTCAGGGAGCAGCTTGCTGAAGAGGATAAAGTTTAAATGAAGCCAACCGGACAGTGAAGATGTGAACTAACACTTATGACTTGTGATGCCTCTAATTGCTGCGCCATCCCGATTTTTTCAAACAGCAGCGATGACAGCGGCACAACCAACATAAGTCTATATAAAGATAAAAATTATTTATATTTTGTCTTTATTTTGACAATTTATAAACGTAAATAAATAAACAAATAAATAATTGTCAACGATCGAAAGATAAACCTGGATGAAAAGACTCTCCTTTTGGACTCGCTACCAAGAGTGAACAAATGTCTTGTAAAATTTTTATAATTATTTATATTTGTTACGGCCCAACTTGCCTGCTGAAGGAGTTATGCAGCCTCAGTATTGGCGTCAGCGTTTGCGTTTTCAGGGAGCAGCTTGCTGAAGAGGATAAAGTTTAAATGAAGCCAACCGGACAGTGAAGATGTGAACTAACACTTATGACTTGTGATGCCTCTAATTGCTGCGCCATCCCGATTTTTTCAAACAGCAGCGATGACAGCGGCACAACCAACATAAATCTATAAAAAGATAAAAATTATTTATATTTTATCTTTATTTTGACAATTTATAAACGTAAATAAATAAACAAATAAATAATTGTCAACGATCGAAAGACAAACCTGGATGAAAAGACTCTCCTTTTGGACTCGCTACCAAGAGTGAACAAATGTCTTGTAAAATTTTTATAATTATTTATATTTGTTACGGCCCAACTTGCCTGCTGAAGGAGTTATGCAGCCTCAGTATTGGCGTCAGCGTTTGCGTTTTCAGGGAGCAGCTTGCTGAAGAGGATAAAGTTTGGATGAAGCCAACCGGACAGTGAAGATGTGAACTAACACTTATGACTTGTGATGCCTCTAATTGCTGCGCCATCCCGATTTTTTCAAACAGCAGCGATGACAGCGGCACAACCAACATAAATCTATAAAAAGATAAAAATTATTTATATATTATCTTTATTTTGACAATTTATAAACGTAAATAAATAAACAAATAAATAACTGTCAACGATCGAAAGATAAACCTGGATGAAAAGACTCTCCTTTTGGACTCGCTACCAAGAGTGAACAAATGTCTTGTAAAATTATTATAATTATTTATATTTGTTACGGCCCAACTTGCCTGCTGAAGGAGTTATGCAGCCTCAGTATTGGCGTCAGCGTTTGCGTTTTCAGGGAGCAGCTTGCTGAAGAGGATAAAGTTTGGATGAAGCCAACCGGACAGTGAAGATGTGAACTAACACTTATGACTTGTGATGCCTCTAATTGCTGCGCCATCCCGATTTTTTCAAACAGCAGCGATGACAGCGGCACAACCAACATAAATCTATAAAAAGATAAAAATTATTTATATTTTATCTTTATTTTGACAATTTATAAACGTAAATAAATAAACAAATAAATAATTGTCAACGATCGAAAGATAAACCTGGATGAAAAGACTCTCCTTTTGGACTCGCTACCAAGAGTGAACAAATGTCTTGTAAAATTATTATAATTATTTATATTTGTTACGGCCCAACTTGCCTGCTGAAGGAGTTATGCAGCCTCAGTATTGGCGTCAGCGTTTGCGTTTTCAGGGAGCAGCTTGCTGAAGAAGATAAAGTTTAGATGAAGCCAACCGGACAGTGAAGATGTGAACTAACACTTATGACTTGTGATGCCTCTAATTGCTGCGCCATCCCGATTTTTTCAAACAGCAGCGATGACAGCGGCACAACCAACATAAATCTATAAAAAGATAAAAATTATTTATATTTTATCTTTATTTTGACAATTTATAAACGTAAATAAATAAACAAATAAATAATTGTCAACGATCGAAAGATAAACCTGGATGAAAAGACTCTCCTTTTGGACTCGCTACCAAGAGTGAACAAATGTCTTGTAAAATTATTATAATTATTTATATTTGTTACGGCCCAACTTGCCTGCTGAAGGAGTTATGCAGCCTCAGTATTGGCGTCAGCGTTTGCGTTTTCAGGGAGCAGCTTGCTGAAGAGGATAAAGTTTAGATGAAGCCAACCGGACAGTGAAGATGTGAACTAACACTTATGACTTGTGATGCCTCTAATTGCTGCGCCATCCCGATTTTTTCAAACAGCAGCGATGACAGCGGCACAACCAACATAAATCTATAAAAAGATAAAAATTATTTATATTTTATCTTTATTTTGACAATTTATAAACGTAAATAAATAAACAAATAAATAATTGTCAACGATCGAAAGATAAACCTGGATGAAAAGACTCTCCTTTTGGACTCGCTACCAAGAGTGAACAAATGTCTTGTAAAATTATTATAATTATTTATATTTGTTACGGCCCAACTTGCCTGCTGAAGGAGTTATGCAGCCTCAGTATTGGCGTCAGCGTTTGCGTTTTCAGGGAGCAGCTTGCTGAAGAGGATAAAGTTTAGATGAAGCCAACCGGACAGTGAAGATGTGAACTAACACTTATGACTTGTGATGCCTCTAATTGCTGCGCCATCCCGATTTTTTCAAACAGCAGCGGTTGACAGCGGCACAACCAACATAAATCTATAAAAAGATAAAAATTATTTATATATTATATTTATTTTGACAATTTATAAACGTAAATAAATAAACAAATAAATAATTGTCAACGATCGAAAGATAAACCTGGATGAAAAGACTCTCCTTTTGGACTCGCTACCAAGAGTGAACAAATGTCTTGTAAAATTATTATAATTATTTATATTTGTTACGGCCCAACTTGCCTGCTGAAGGAGTTATGCAGCCTCAGTATTGGCGTCAGCGTTTGCGTTTTCAGGGAGCAGCTTGCTGAAGAGGATAAAGTTTAAATGAAGCCAACCGGACAGTGAAGATGTGAACTAACACTTATGACTTGTGATGCCTCTAATTGCTGCGCCATCCCGATTTTTTCAAACAGCAGCGATGACAGCGGCACAACCAACATAAGTCTATATAAAGATAAAAATTATTTATATTTTGTCTTTATTTTGACAATTTATAAACGTAAATAAATAAACAAATAAATAATTGTCAACGATCGAAAGATAAACCTGGATGAAAAGACTCTCCTTTTGGACTCGCTAACAAGAGTGAACAAATGTCTTGTAAAATTTTTATAATTATTTATATTTGTTACGGCCAACTTGCCTGCTGAAGGAGTTATGCAGCCTCAGTATTGGCGTCAGCGTTTGCGTTTTCAGGGAGCAGCTTGCTGAAGAGGATAAAGTTTAAATGAAGCCAACCGGACAGTGAAGATGTGAATTAACACTTATGACTTGTGATGCCTCTAATTGCTGCGCCATCCCGATATTTTCAAACAGCAGCGATGACAGCGGCACAACCAACATAAGTCTATATAAAGATAAAAATTATTTATATTTTGTCTTTATTTTGACAATTTATAAACGTAAATAAATAAACAAATAAATAATTGTCAACGATCGAAAGATAAACCTGGATGAAAAGACTCTCCTTTTGGACTCGCTACCAAGAGTGAACAAATGTCTTGTAAAATTATTATAATTATTTATATTTGTTACGGCCCAACTTGCCTGCTGAAGGAGTTATGCAGCCTCAGTATTGGCGTCAGCGATTGCGTTTTCAGGGAGCAGCTTGCTGAAGAGGATAAAGTTTGGATGAAGCCAACCGGACAGTGAAGATGTGAACTAACACTTATGACTTGTGATGCCTCTAATTGCTGCGCCATCCCGATTTTTTCAAACAGCAGCGATGACAGCGGCACAACCAACATAAATCTATAAAAAGATAAAAATTATTTATATATTATCTTTACTTTGACAATTTATAAACGTAAATAAATAAACAAATAAATAACTGTCAACGATCGAAAGATAAACCTGGATGAAAAGACTCTCCTTTTGGACTCGCTACCAAGAGTGAACAAATGTCTTGTAAAATTATTATAATTATTTATATTTGTTACGGCCCAACTTGCCTGCTGAAGGAGTTATGCAGCCTCAGTATTGGCGTCAGCGTTTGCGTTTTCAGGGAGCAGCTTGCTGAAGAGGATAAAGTTTAAATGAAGCCAACCGGACAGTGAAGATGTGAACTAACACTTATGACTTGTGATGCCTCTAATTGCTGCGCCATCCCGATTTTTTCAAACAGCAGCGATGACAGCGGCACAACCAACATAAATCTATAAAAAGATAAAAATTATTTATATTTTATCTTTATTTTGACAATTTATAAACGTAAATAAATAAACAAATAAATAATTGTCAACGATCGAAAGATAAACCTGGATGAAAAGACTCTCCTTTTGGACTCGCTACCAAGAGTGAACAAATGTCTTGTAAAATTATTATAATTATTTATATTTGTTACGGCCCAACTTGCCTGCTGAAGGAGTTATGCAGCCTCAGTATTGGCGTCAGCGTTTGCGTTTTCAGGGAGCAGCTTGCTGAAGAGGATAAAGTTTAGATGAAGCCAACCAGACAGTGAAGATGTGAACTAACACTTATGACTTGTGATGCCTCTAATTGCTGCGCCATCCCGATTTTTTCAAACAGCAGCGATGACAGCGGCACAACCAACATAAATCTATAAAAAGATAAAAATTATTTATATATTATCTTTATTTTGACAATTTATAAACGTAAATAAATAAACAAATAAATAATTGTCAACGATCGAAAGATAAACCTGGATGAAAAGACTCTCCTTTTGGACTCGCTACCAAGAGTGAACAAATGTCTTGTAAAATTATTATAATTATTTATATTTGTTACGGCCCAACTTGCCTGCTGAAGGAGTTATGCAGCCTCAGTATTGGCGTCAGCGTTTGCGTTTTCAGGGAGCAGCTTGCTGAAGAGGATAAAGTTTGGATGAAGCCAACCGGACAGTGAAGATGTGAACTAACACTTATGACTTGTGATGCCCCTAATTGCTGCGCCATCCCGATTTTTTCAAACAGCAGCGATGACAGCGGCACAACCAACATAAATCTATAAAAAGATAAAAATTATTTATATTTTATCTTTATTTTGACAATTTATAAACGTAAATAAATAAACAAATAAATAATTGTCAACGATCGAAAGATAAACCTGGATGAAAAGACTCTCCTTTTGGACTCGCTACCAAGAGTGAACAAATGTCTTGTAAAATTATTATAATTATTTATATTTGTTACGGCCCAACTTGCCTGCTGAAGGAGTTATGCAGCCTCAGTATTGGCGTCAGCGTTTGCGTTTTCAGGGAGCAGCTTGCTGAAGAGGATAAAGTTTGGATGAAGCCAACCAGACAGTGAAGATGTGAACTAACACTTATGACTTGTGATGCCTCTAATTGCTGCGCCATCCCGATTTTTTCAAACAGCAGCGATGACAGCGGCACAACCAACATAAGTCTATAAAAAGATAAAAATTATTTATATTATTATCTTTATTTTGACAATTTATAAACGTAAATAAATAAACAAATAAATAATTGTCAACGATCGAAAGATAAACCTGGATGAAAAGACTCTCCTTTTGGACTCGCTACCAAGAGTGAACAAATGTCTTGTAAATTTATTATAATTATTTATATTTGTTACGGCCCAACTTGCCTGCTGAAGGAGTTATGCAGCCTCAGTATTGGCGTCAGCGTTTGCGTTTTCAGGGAGCAGCTTGCTGAAGAGGATAAAGTTTGGATGAAGCCAACCGGACAGTGAAGATGTGAACTAACACTTATGACTTGTGATGCCTCTAATTGCTGCGCCATCCCGATTTTTTCAAACAGCAGCGATGACAGCGGCACAACCAACATAAATCTATAAAAAGATAAAAATTATTTATATTTTGTCTTTATTTTGACAATTTATAAACGTAAATAAATAAACAAATAAATAATTGTCAACGATCGAAAGATAAACCTGGATGAAAAGACTCTCCTTTTGGACTCGCTACCAAGAGTGAACAAATGTCTTGTAAAATTATTATAATTATTTATATTTGTTACGGCCCAACTTGCCTGCTGAAGGAGTTATGCAGCCTCAGTATTGGCGTCAGCGTTTGCGTTTTCAGGGAGCAGCTTGCTGAAGAGGATAAAGTTTGGATGAAGCCAACCAGACAGTGAAGATGTGAACTAACACTTATGACTTGTGATGCCTCTAATTGCTGCGCCATCCCGATTTTTTCAAACAGCAGCGATGACAGCGGCACAACCAACATAAATCTATAAAAAGATAAAAATTATTTATATATTATCTTTATTTTGACAATTTATAAACGTAAATAAATAAACAAATAAATAATTGTCAACGATCGAAAGATAAACCTGGATGAAAAGACTCTCCTTTTGGACTCGCTACCAAGAGTGAACAAATGTCTTGTAAAATTATTATAATTATTTATATTTGTTACGGCCCAACTTGCCTGCTGAAGGAGTTATGCAGCCTCAGTATTGGCGTCAGCGTTTGCGTTTTCAGGGAGCAGCTTGCTGAAGAGGATAAAGTTTGGATGAAGCCAACCAGACAGTGAAGATGTGAACTAACACTTATGACTTGTGATGCCTCTAATTGCTGCGCCATCCCGATTTTTACAAACAGCAGCGATGACAGCGGCACAACCAACATAAATCTATAAAAAGATAAAAATTATTTATATTTTATCTTTATTTTGACAATTTATAAACGTAAATAAATAAACAAATAAATAATTGTCAACGATCGAAAGATAAACCTGGATGAAAAGACTCTCCTTTTGGACTCGCTACCAAGAGTGAACAAATGTCTTGTAAAATTATTATAATTATTTATATTTGTTACGGCCCAACTTGCCTGCTGAAGGAGTTATGCAGCCTCAGTATTGGCGTCAGCGTTTGCGTTTTCAGGGAGCAGCTTGCTGAAGAAGATAAAGTTTGGATGAAGCCAACCAGACAGTGAAGATGTGAACTAACACTTATGACTTGTGATGCCTCTAATTGCTGCGCCATCCCGATTTTTTCAAACAGCAGCGATGACAGCGGCACAACCAACATAAGTCTATAAAAAGATAAAAATTATTTATATATTATCTTTATTTTGACAATTTATAAACGTAAATAAATAAACAAATAAATAATTGTCAACGATCGAAAGATAAACCTGGATGAAAAGACTCTCCTTTTGGACTCGCTACCAAGAGTGAACAAATGTCTTGTAAAATTATTATAATTATTTATATTTGTTACGGCCCAACTTGCCTGCTGAAGGAGTTATGCAGCCTCAGTATTGGCGTCAGCGTTTGCGTTTTCAGGGAGCAGCTTGCTGAAGAGGATAAAGTTTGGATGAAGCCAACCAGACAGTGAAGATGTGAACTAACACTTATGACTTGTGATGCCTCTAATTGCTGCGCCATCCCGATTTTTTCAAACAGCAGCGATGACAGCGGCACAACCAACATAAGTCTATAAAAAGATAAAAATTATTTATATATTATCTTTATTTTGACAATTTATAAACGTAAATAATATATAAACAAATAAATAATTGTCAACGATCGAAAGATAAACCTGGATGAAAAGACTCTCCTTTTGGACTCGCTACCAAGAGTGAACAAATGTCTTGTAAAATTATTATAATTATTTATATTTGTTACGGCCCACCTTGCCTGCTGAAGGAGTTATGCAGCCTCAGTATTGGCGTCAGCGTTTGCGTTTTCAGGGAGCAGCTTGCTGAAGAGGATAAAGTTTGGATGAAGCCAACCGGACAGTGAAGATGTGAACTAACACTTATGACTTGTGATGCCTCTAATTGCTGCGCCATCCCGATTTTTACAAACAGCAGCGATGACAGCGGCACAACCAACATAAGTCTATAAAAAGATAAAAATTATTTATATATTATCTTTATTTTGACAATTTATAAACGTAAATAAATAAACAAATAAATAATTGTCAACGATCGAAAGATAAACCTGGATGAAAAGACTCTCCTTTTGGACTCGCTACCAAGACTGAACAAATGTCTTGTAAAATTATTATAATTATTTATATTTGTTAAGGCCCACCTTGCCTGCTGAAGGAGTTATGCAGCCTCAGTATTGGCGTCAGCGTTTGCGTTTTCAGGGAGCAGCTTGCTGAAGAGGATAAAGTTTGGATGAAGCCAACCAGACAGTGAAGATGTGAACTAACACTTATGACTTGTGATGCCTCTAATTGCTGCGCCATCCCGAATTTTTCAAACAGCAGCGATGACAGCGGCACAACCAACATAAATCTATAAAAAGATAAAAATTATTTATATATTATCTTTATTTTGACAATTTATAAACGTAAATAAATAAACAAATAAATAATTGTCAACGATCGAAAGATAAACCTGGATGAAAAGACTCTCCTTTTGGACTCGCTACCAAGACTGAACAAATGTCTTGTAAAATTATTATAATTATTTATATTTGTTAAGGCCCACCTTGCCTGCTGAAGGAGTTATGCAGCCTCAATATTGGCGTCAGCGTTTGCGTTTTCAGGGAGCAGCTTGCTGAAGAGGATAAAGTTTGGATAGAGCCAACCAGACAGTGAAGATGTGAACTAACACTTATGACTTGTGATGCCTCTAATTGCTGCGCCATCCCGATTTTTACAAACAGCAGCGATGACAGCGGCACAACCAACATAAGTCTATAAAAAGATAAAAATTATTTATATATTATCTTTATTTTGACAATTTATAAACGTAAATAAATAAAAAAATAAATAATTGTCAACGATCGAAAGATAAACCTGGATGAAAAGACTCTCCTTTTGGACTCGCTACCAAGAGTGAACAAATGTCTTGTAAAATTATTATAATTATTCATATTTGTTAAGGCCCAACTTGCCTGCTGAAGGAGTTATGCAGCCTCAGTATTGGCGTCAGCGTTTGCGTTTTCAGGGAACAGCTTGTTGAAGAGGATAAAGTTTGGATGAAGCCAACCAGACAGTGAAGATGTGAACTAACACTTATGACTTGTGATGCCTCTAATTGCTGCGCCATCCCGATTTTTACAAACAGCAGCGATGACAGCGGCACAACCAACATAAGTCTATAAAAGATACAAATTATGTATATATTATCTTTATTTTGACAATTTATAAACGTAAATAAATAAACAAATAAATAACTGTCAACGATCGAAAGATAAACCTGGATGAAAAGACTCTCCTTTTGGACTCGCTACGAAGAGTGAACAAATGTCTTGTAAAATTATTATAATTATTTATGTTTGTTACGGCCCACATTGCCTGCTGAAGGAGTTAAGCAGCCTCAGTATTGGCGTCAGCGTTTGCGTTTTCAGGGAGCAGCTTGCTGAAGAGGATAAAGTTTGGATGAAGCCAACCGGTCAGTGAAGATGTGAACTAACACTTATGACTTGTGATGCCACTAATTGCTGCGCCATCCCGATTTTTACAAACAGCAGCGATGACAGCGGCACAACCAACATAAGTCTATAAAAAGATAAAAATTATTTATATATTATCTTTATTTTGACAATTTATAAACGTAAATAAATAAAAAAATAAATAATTGTCAACGATCGAAAGATAAACCTGGATGAAAAGACTCTCCTTTTGGACTCGCTACGAAGAGTAAACAAATGTCTTGTAAAATTATTATAATTATTTATATTTGTTAAGGCCCAACTTGCCTGCTGAAGGAGTTATGCAGCCTCAGTATTGGCGTCAGCGTTTGCGTTTTCAGGGAGCAGCTTGCTGAAGAGGATAAAGTTTGGATGAAGCCAACCGGACAGTGAAGATGTGAACTAACACTTATGACTTGTGATGCCTCTAATTGCTGCGCCATCCCGATTTTTTCAAACAGCAGCGATGACAGCGGCACAACCAACATAAGTCTATAAAAAGATAAAATTATTTATATATTATCTTTATTTTGACAATTTATAAACGTAAATAAATAAAACAAATAAATAATTGTCAACGATCGAAAGATAAACCTGGATGAAAAGACTCTCCTTTTGGACTCGTTACCAAGACTGAACAAATGTCTTGTAAAATTATTATAATTATTTCATATTTGTTAAGGCCCACCTTGCCTGCTGAAGGAGTTATGCAGCCTCAGTATTGGCGTCAGCGTTTGCGTTTTCAGGGAGCAGCTTGCTGAAGAGGATAAAGTTTGGATAGAGCCAACCAGACAGTGAAGATGTGAACTAACACTTATGACTTGTGATGCCTCTAATTGCTGCGCCATCCCGATTTTTACAAACAGCAGCGATGACAGCGGCACAACCAACATAAATCTATAAAAGATAAAAATTATTTATATATTATCTTTATTTTGACAATTTATAAACGTAAATAAATAAACAAATAAATAATTGTCAACGATCGAAAGATAAACCTGGATGAAAAGACTCTCCTTTTGGACTCGCTACCAAGAGTGAACAAATGTCTTGTAAAATTATTATAATTATTCATATTTGTTACGGCCCAACTTGCCTGCTGAAGGAGTTATGCAGCCTCAGTATTGGCGTCAGCGTTTGCGTTTTCGCGGAGCAGCTTACTGAAGAGGATAAAGTTTGGATGCAGCCAACCGGACAGTGAAGATGTGAGCTAACACTTATGACTTGTGATGCCTCTAATTGCTGAGCACTGCCGATTTTTTCAAACTACAGCGGTGACAGCGGCACAACCAACATAAGTCTATAAAAAGATAAAAATTATTTATATATTATCTTTATTTTGACAATTTATAAACGTAAATAAATAAACAAATAAATAACTGTCAACGATCGAAAGATAAACCTGGATGAAAAGACTCTCCTTTTGGACTCGCTACCAAGAGTGAACAAATGTCTTGTAAAATTATTATAATTATTCATATTTGTTAAGGCCCAACTTGCCTGCTGAAGGAGTTATGCAGCCTCAGTATTGGCATCAGAGTTTGCGTTTTCGGGGAGCAGTTTTCTGAAGAAGATAAAGTTTGGATGAAGCCAACCAGACAGTGAAGATGTGAACTAACACTTATGACTTGTGATGCCTCTAATTGCTGCGCCATCCCGATTTTTACAAACAGCAGCGATGACAGCGGCACAACCAACATAAGTCTATAAAAAGATACAAATTATTTATATATTATCTTTATTTTGACAATTTATAAACGTAAATAAATAAATAAATAAATAAATTGTCAACGATCGAAAGATAAACCTGGATGAAAAGACTTTCCTTTTGGACTCGCTACCAAGAGTGAACAAATGTCTTGTAAAATTATTATAATTATTTATGTTTGTTACGGCCCACATTGCCTGCTGAAGGAGTTAAGCAGCCTTAGTATTGGCGTCAGCGTTTGCGTTTTCAGGGAGCAGCTTAAGATAGATAAAGTTTGGATGAAGCCACCTAGACAGTTAAGATGTGAAGTAACACTTATGACTTGTGATGCCTCTAATTGCTGCGCACTGCCGACTTTTACAAAGAGCAGCGGAGACAGCGGCACAACCAACATAAGTCTATAAAAAGATACAAATTATTTATATATTATCTTTATTTTGACAATTTATAAACGTAAATAAATAAAAAAATAAATAATTGTCAACGATCGAAAGATAAACCTGGATGAAAAGACTCCTTTTGGACTCGTTACCAAGACTGAACAAATGTCTTGTAAAATTATCATAATTATTCATATTTGTTAAGGCCCACCTTGCCTGCTGAAGGAGTTATGCAGCCTCAATATTGGCGTCAGCGTTTGCGTTTTCAGGGAGCAGCTTGCTGAAGAGGATAAAGTTTGGATAGAGCCAACCAGACAGTGAAGATGTGAACTAACACTTATGACTTGTGATGCCTCTAATTGCTGCGCCATCCCGATTTTTACAAACAGCAGCGATGACAGCGGCACAACCAACATAAGTCTATAAAAAGATAAAAATTATTTATATATTATCTTTATTTTGACAATTTATAAACGTAAATAAATAAAAAAATAAATAATTGTCAACGATCGAAAGATAAACCTGGATGAAAAGACTCTCCTTTTGGACTCGCTACCAAGAGTGAACAAATGTCTTGTAAAATTATTATAATTATTCATATTTGTTAAGGCCCAACTTGCCTGCTGAAGGAGTTATGCAGCCTCAGTATTGGCATCAGCGTTTGCGTTTTCAGGGAGCAGCTTGCTGAAGAAGATAAAGTTTGGATGAAGCCAACCAGACAGTGAAGATGTGAACTAACACTTATGACTTGTGATGCCTCTAATTGCTGAGCACTGCCGATTTTTTCAAACTACAGCGGTGACAGCGGCACAACCAACATAAGTCTATAAAAAGATAAAAATTATTTATATATTATCTTTATTTTGACAATTTATAAACGTAAATAAATAAACAAATAAATAATTGTCAACGATCGAAAGATAAACCTGGATGAAAAGACTCTCCTTTTGGACTCGCTACCAAGAGTGAACAAATGTCTAGTAAAATTATTATAATTATTCATATTTGTTAAGGCCCAACTTGCCTGCTGAAGGAGTTATGCAGCCTCAGTATTGGCATCAGAGTTTGCGTTTTCGGGGAGCAGCTTACTGAAGAGGATAAAGTTTGGATGAAGCCAACCAGACAGTGAAGATGTGAACTAACACTTATGACTTGTGATGCCTCTAATTGCTGCGCCATCCCGATTTTTTCAAACAGCAGCGATGAGAGCGGCACAACCAACATAAGTCTATAAAAAGATAAAAATTATTTATATATTATCTTTATTTTGACAATTTATAAACGTAAATAAATAAACAAATAAATAATTGTCAACGATCGAAAGATAAACCTGGATGAAAAGACTCTCCTTTTGGACTCGCTACCAAGAGTGAACAAATGTCTTGTAAAATTATTATAATTATTTATATTTGTTACGGCCCAACTTGCCTGCTGAAGGAGTTATGCAGCCTCAGTATTGGCGTCAGCGTTTGCGTTTTCAGGGAGCAGCTTACTGAAGAGGATAAAGTTTGGATGAAGCCAACCAGACAGTGAAGATGTGAACTAACACTTATGACTTGTGATGCCTCTAATTGCTGCGCCATCCCGATTTTTACAAACAGCAGCGATGACAGCGGCACAACCAACATAAGTCTATAAAAAGATAAAAATTATTTATATATTATCTTTATTTTGACAATTTATAAACGTAAATAAATAAACAAATAAATAATTGTCAACGATCGAAAGATAAACCTGGATGAAAAGACTCTCCTTTTGGACTCGCTACCAAGAGTGAACAAATGTCTTGTAAAATTATTATAATTATTTATATTTGTTAAGGCCCAACTTGCCTGCTGAAGGAGTTATGCAGCCTCAGTATTGGCGTCAGCGTTTGCGTTTTCAGGGAGCAGCTTGCTGAAGAAGATAAAGTTTGGATGAAGCCAACCAGACAGTGAAGATGTGAACTAACACTTATGACTTGTGATGCCTCTAATTGCTGCGCCATCCCGATTTTTACAAACAGCAGCGATGACAGCGGCACAACCAACATAAGTCTATAAAAAGATAAAAATTATTTATATATTATCTTTATTTTGACAATTTATAAACGTAAATAAATAAACAAATAAATAATTGTCAACGATCGAAAGATAAACCTGGATGAAAAGACTCCTCTTGGACTCGATACCAAGACTGAACAAATGTCTTGTAAAATTATCATAATTATTTATATTTGTTAAGGCCCACCTTGCCTGCTGAAGGAGTTATGCAGGCTCAGTATTGGCGTCAGCGTTTGCGTTTTCAGGGAACAGCTTGTTGAAGAGGATAAAGTTTGGATGAAGCCAACCAGACAGTGAAGATGTGAACTAACACTTATGACTTGTGATGCCTCTAATTGCTGCGCCATCCCGATTTTTACAAACAGCAGCGATGACAGCGGCACAACCAACATAAGTCTATAAAAAGATAAAAATTATTTATATATTATCTTTATTTTGACAATTTATAAACGTAAATAAATAAATAAATAAATAATTGTCAACGATCGAAAGATAAACCTGGATGAAAAGACTCTCCTTTTGGACTCGCTACCAAGACTGAACAAATGTCTTGTAAAATTATTATAATTATTTATATTTGTTAAGGCCCACCTTGCCTGCTGAAGGAGTTATGCAGGCTCAATATTGGCGTCAGCGTTTGCGTTTTCAGGGAGCAGCTTGCTGAAGAGGATAAAGTTTGGCTGAAGCCAACCGGTCAGTGAAGATGTGAACTAACACTTATGACTTGTGATGCCTCTACTTGCTGCGCCATCCCGATTTTTACAAACAGTAGCGATGACAGCGGCACAACCAACATAAGTCTATAAAAAGATACAAATTATTTATATATTATCTTTATTTTGACAATTTATAAACGTAAATAAATAAAAAAATAAATAATTGTCAACGATCGAAAGATAAACCTGGATGAAAAGACTCCTTTTGGACTCGTTACCAAGACTGAACAAATGTCTTGTAAAATTATCATAATTATTTATATTTGTTAAGGCCCACCTTGCCTGCTGAAGGAGTTATGCAGCCTCAATATTGGCGTCGGCGTTTGCGTTTTCAGGGAGCAGCTTGCTGAAGAGGATAAAGTTTGGATGAAGCCAACCAGACAGTGAAGATGTGAACTAACACTTATGACTTGTGATGCCTCTAATTGCTGCGCCATCCCGATTTTTACAAACAGCAGCGATGACAGCGGCACAACCTACATAAATCTATAAAAAGATAAAAATTATTTATATTTTATCTTTATTTTGACAAGTTATAAACGTAAATAAATAAAAAAATAAATAATTGTCAACGATCGAAAGATAAACCTGGATGAAAAGACTCTCCTTTTGGACTCGCTACCAAGAGTGAACAAATGTCTTGTAAAATTATTATAATTATTCATATTTGTTAAGGCCCAACTTGCCTGCTGAAGGAGTTATGCAGCCTCAGTATTGGCGTCAGCGTTTGCGTTTTCAGGGAGCAGCTTGCTGAAGAAGATAAAGTTTGGATGAAGCCAACCAGACAGTGAAGATGTGAACTAACACTTATGACTTGTGATGCCGTTAATTGCTGCGCCTTCCCGATTTTTTCAAACAGCTGCGATGACAGCGGCACAACCAACATAAGTCTATAAAAAGATAAAAATTATTTATTTATTATCTTTATTTTGACAATTTATAAACGTAAATAAATAAGCAATTAAATAATTGTCAACGATCGAAAGATAAACCTGGATGAAAAGACTCTCCTTTTGGACTCGTTACCAAGACTGAACAAATGTCTTGTAAAATTATTATAATTATTTATATTCGATAAGGCCCACCTTGCCTGCTGAAGGAGTTATGCAGCCTCAGTATTGGCGTCAGCGTTTGCGTTTTCAGGGAGCAGCTTGCTGAAGAGGATAAAGTTTGGATAAAGCCAACCAGACAGTGAACTAACACTTATGACTTGTGTAAAATGCTACGAGTGATGCCTCTAATTGCCGAGCACTGCCGAGTTTTTCAAACAGCAGCGATGACAGCGGCACAACCTACATAAATCTATAAAAAGATAAAAATTATTTATATTTTATCTTTATTTTGACAATTTATAAACGTAAATAAATAAAAAAATAAATAATTGTCAACGATCGAAAGATAAACCTGGATGAAAAGACTCTTCCTTTTGGACTCGCTACCAAGAGTGAACAAATGTCTTGTAAAATTATTATAATTATTCATATTTGTTAAGGCCCAACTTGCCTGCTGAAGGAGTTATGCAGCCTCAGTATTGGCGTCAGCGTTTGCGTTTTCAGGGAGCAGCTTGCTGAAGAAGATAAAGTTTGGATGAAGCCAACCAGACAGTGAAGATGTGAACTAACACTTATGACTTGTGATGCCGTTAATTGCTGCGCCTTCCCGATTTTTTCAAACAGCAGCGATGACAGCGGCACAACCAACATAAGTCTATAAAAAGATAAAAATTATTTATTTATTATCTTTATTTTGACAATTTATAAACGTAAATAAATAAAAATATAAATAATTGTCAACGATCGAAAGATAAACCTGGATGAAAAGACTCTCCTTTTGGACTCGTTACCAAGACTGAACAAATGTCTTGTAAAATTATTATAATTATTTATATTTGTTAAGGCCCACCGTGCCTGCTGAAGGAGTTATGCAGCCTCAGTATTGGCGTCAGCGTTTGCGTTTTCAGGGAGCAGCTTGCTGAAGAAGATAAAGTTTGGATGAAGCCAACCAGACAGTGAAGATGTGAACTAACACTTATGACTTGTGATGCCGTTAATTGCTGCACCTTCCCGATTTTTTCAAACAGCAGCGATGACAGCGGCACAACCTACATAAGTCTATAAAAAGATACAAATTATTTATTTATTATCTTTATTTTGACAATTTATAAACGTAAATAAATAAGCAATTAAATAATTGTCAACGATCGAAAGATAAACCTGGATGAAAAGACTTTCCTTTTGGACTCGCTACCAAGAGTGAACAAATGTCTTGTAAAATTATTATAATTATTCATATTTGTTAAGGCCCAACTTGCCTGCTGTAGGAGTTATGCAGCCTCAGTATTGGCATCAGCGTTTGCGTTTTCAGGGAGCAGCTTGCTGAAGAAGATAAAGTTTGGATGAAGCCAACCAGACAGTGAAGATGTGAACTAACACTTATGACTTGTGATGCCGTTAATTGCTGCACCTTCCCGATTTTTTCAAACAGCAGCGATGACAGCGGCACAACCAACATAAGTCTATAAAAAGATAAAAATTATTTATTTATTATCTTTATTTTGACAATTTATAAACGTAAATAAATAAAAATATAAATAATTGTCAACGATCGAAAGATAAACCTGGATGAAAAGACTCTCCTTTTGGACTCGTTACCAAGACTGAACAAATGTCTTGTAAAATTATTATAATTATTTATATTTGTTAAGGCCCACCGTGCCTGCTGAAGGAGTTATGCAGCCTCAGTATTGGCGTCAGCGTTTGCGTTTTCAGGGAGCAACTTGCTGAAGAGGATAAAGTTTGGATAAAGCCAACCAGACAGTGAACTAACACTTATGACTTGTGTAAAAATGCTACGAGTGATGCCTCTAATTGCCGAGCACTGCCGAGTTTTTCAAACAGCAGCGATGACAGCGGCACAACCTACATAAATCTATAAAAATAAAAATTATTTATTTATTATCTTTAGTTTGACAATTTATAAACGTAAATAAATAAGCAATTAAATAATTGTCAACGATCGAAAGATAAACCTGGATGAAAAGACTTTCCTTTTGGACTCGCTACCAAGAGTGAACAAATGTCTTGTAAAATTATTATAATTATTCATATTTGTTAAGGCCCAACTTGCCTGCTGTAGGAGTTATGCAGCCTCAGTATTGGCATCAGCGTTTGCGTTTTCAGGGAGCAGCTTGCTGAAGAAGATAAAGTTTGGATGAAGCCAACCAGACAGTGAAGATGTGAACTAACACTTATGACTTGTGATGCCGTTAATTGCTGCACCTTCCCGATTTTTTCAAACAGCAGCGATGACAGCGGCACAACCAACATAAGTCTATAAAAAGATAAAAATTATTTATTTAATATCTTTATTTTGACAATTTATAAACGTAAATAAGTAAAAATATAAATAATTGTCAACGATCGAAAGATAAACCTGGATGAAAAGACTCTCCTTTTGGACTCGTTACCAAGAGTGAACAAATGTCTTGTAAAATTATTATAATTATTCATATTTGTTAAGGCCCAACTTGCCTGCTGAAGGAGTTATGCAGCCTCAGTATTGGCATCAGCGTTTGCGTTTTCAGGGAGCAGCTTGCTGAAGAAGATAAAGTTTGGATGAAGCCAACCAGACAGTGAAGATGTGAACTAACACTTATGACTTGTGATGCCGTTAATTGCTGCACCTTCCCGATTTTTTCAAACAGCAGCGATGACAGCGGCACAACCAACATAAGTCTATAAAAAGATAAAAATTATTTATTTATTATCTTTATTTTGACAATTTATAAACGTAAATAAATAAAAATATAAATAATTGTCAACGATCGAAAGATAAACCTGGATGAAAAGACTCTCCTTTTGGACTCGTTACCAAGACTGAACAAATGTCTTGTAAAATTATTATAATTATTTATATTTGTTAAGGCCCACCGTGCCTGCTGAAGGAGTTATGCAGCCTCAGTATTGGCGTCAGCGTTTGCGTTTTCAGGGAGCAGCTTGCTGAAGAGGATAAAGTTTGGATAAAGCCAACCAGACAGTGAACTAACACTTATGACTTGTGTAAAAATGCTACGAGTGATGCCTCTAATTGCCGAGCACTGCCGAGTTTTTCAAACAGCAGCGATGACAGCGGCACAACCTACATAAATCTATAAAAAGATAAAAATTATTTATTTATTATCTTTATTTTGACAATTTATAAACGTAAATAAATAAACAAATAAATAATTGTCAACGATCGAAAGATAAACCTGGATGAAAAGACTCTCCTTTTGGACTCGCTACCAAGAGTGAACAAATGTCTTGTAAAATTATTATAATTATTCATATTTGTTAAGGCCCAACTTGCCTGCTGTAGGAGTTATGCAGCCTCAGTATTGGCATCAGCGTTTGCGTTTTCAGGGAGCAGCTTGCTGAAGAAGATAAAGTTTGGATGAAGCCAACCAGACAGTGAAGATGTGAACTAACACTTATGACTTGTGATGCCGTTAATTGCTGCACCTTCCCGATTTTTTCAAACAGCAGCGATGACAGCGGCACAACCAACATAAGTCTATAAAAAGATAAAAATTATTTATTTATTATCTTTATTTTGACAATTTATAAACGTAAATAAATAACAATTAAATAATTGTCAACGATCGAAAGATAAACCTGGATGAAAAGACTTTCCTTTTGGACTCGTTACCAAGACTGAACAAATGTCTTGTAAAATTATTATAATTATTTATATTTGTTAAGGCCCACCTGCCTGCTGAAGGAGTTATGCAGCCTCAGTATTGGCGTCAGCGTTTGCGTTTTCAGGGAGCAGCTTGCTGAAGAGGATAAAGTTTGGATAAAGCCAACCAGACAGTGAAGATGTGAACTAACACTTATGACTTGTGTAAAAATGCTACGAGTGATGCCTCTAATTGCCGGCTGCCGATTTTTTCAAACAGCAGCGATGACAGCGGCACAACCTACATAAATCTATAAAAAGATAAAAATTATTTATTTATTATCTTTATTTTGACAATTTATAAACGTAAATAAATAAGCAATTAAATAATTGTCAACGATCGAAAGATAAACCTGGATGAAAAGACTTTCCTTTTGGACTCGCTACCAAGACTGAACAAATGTCTTGTAAAATTATTATAATTATTTATATTTGTTAAGGCCCACCGTGCCTGCTGAAGGAGTTATGCAGCCTCAGTATTGGCGTCAGCGTTTGCGTTTTCAGGGAGCAGCTTGCTGAAGAGGATAAAGTTTGGATAAAGCCAACCAGACAGTGAACTAACACTTATGACTTGTGTAAAAATGCTACGAGTGATGCCTCTAATTGCCGAGCACTGCCGAGTTTTTCAAACAGCAGCGATGACAGCGGCACAACCTACATAAATCTATAAAAAGATAAAAATTATTTATTTATTATCTTTATTTTGACAATTTATAAACGTAAATAAATAAGCAATTAAATAATTGTCAACGATCGAAAGATAAACCTGGATGAAAAGACTTTCCTTTTGGACTCGCTACCAAGAGTGAACAAATGTCTTGTAAAATTATTATAATTATTCATATTTGTTAAGGCCCAACTTGCCTGCTGTAGGAGTTATGCAGCCTCAGTATTGGCATCAGCGTTTGCGTTTTCAGGGAGCAGCTTGCTGAAGAAGATAAAGTTTGGATGAAGCCAACCAGACAGTGAAGATGTGAACTAACACTTATGACTTGTGATGCCTCTAATTGCTGCGCCATCCCGATTTTTTCAAACAGCAGCGATGACAGCGGCACAACCAACATAAGTCTATAAAAAGATAAAAATTATTTATTTATTATCTTTATTTTGACAATTTATAAACGTAAATAAATAAGCAATTAAATAATTGTCAACGATCGAAAGATAAACCTGGATGAAAAGACTTTCCTTTTGGACTCGCTACCAAGAGTGAACAAATGTCTTGTAAAATTATTATAATTATTCATATTTGTTAAGGCCCAACTTGCCTGCTGTAGGAGTTATGCAGCCTCAGTATTGGCATCAGCGTTTGCGTTTTCAGGGAGCAGCTTGCTGAAGAAGATAAAGTTTGGATGAAGCCAACCAGACAGTGAAGATGTGAACTAACACTTATGACTTGTGATGCCGTTAATTGCTGCACCTTCCCGATTTTTTCAAACAGCAGCGATGACAGCGGCACAACCTACATAAGTCTATAAAAAGATAAAAATTATTTATTTATTATCTTTATTTTGACAATTTATAAACGTAAATAAATAAGCAATTAAATAATTGTCAACGATCGAAAGATAAACCTGGATGAAAAGACTTTCCTTTTGGACTCGCTACCAAGAGTGAACAAATGTCTTGTAAAATTATTATAATTATTCATATTTGTTAAGGCCCAACTTGCCTGCTGTAGGAGTTATGCAGCCTCAGTATTGGCATCAGCGTTTGCGTTTTCAGGGAGCAGCTTGCTGAAGAAGATAAAGTTTGGATGAAGCCAACCAGACAGTGAAGATGTGAACTAACACTTATGACTTGTGATGCCGTTAATTGCTGCACCTTCCCGATTTTTTCAAACAGCAGCGATGACAGCGGCACAACCAACATAAGTCTATAAAAAGATAAAAATTATTTATTTATTATCTTTATTTTGACAATTTATAAACGTAAATAAATAAACAATATAAATAATTGTCAACGATCGAAAAATAAACCTGGATGAAAAGACTCTCCTTTTGGACTCGTTACCAAGACTGAACAAATGTCTTGTAAAATTATTATAATTATTTATATTTGTTAAGGCCCACCGTGCCTGCTGAAGGAGTTATGCAGCCTCAGTATTGGCGTCAGCGTTTGCGTTTTCAGGGAGCAGCTTGCTGAAGAGGATAAAGTTTGGATAAAGCCAACCAGACAGTAGAGTGAACTAACACTTATGACTTGTGTAAAAATGCTACGAGTGATGCCTCTAATTGCCGAGCACTGCCGAGTTTTTCAAACAGCAGCGATGACAGCGGCACAACCTACATAAATCTATAAAAAGATAAAAATTATTTATTTATTATCTTTATTTTGACAATTTATAAACGTAAATAAATAAGCAATTAAATAATTGTCAACGATCGAAAGATAAACCTGGATGAAAAGACTTTCCTTTTGGACTCGCTACCAAGAGTGAACAAATGTCTTGTAAAATTATTATAATTATTTATATTTGTTACGGCCCACCTTGCCTGCTGAAGGAGTTATGCAGCCTCAGTATTGGCGTCAGCGTTTGCGTTTTCAGGGAGCAGCTTGCTGAAGAAGATAAAGTTTGGATGAAGCCAACCAGACAGTGAAGATGTGAACTAACACTTATGACTTGTGATGCCACTAATTGCTGCGCCATCCCGATTTTTTCAAACAGCAGCGATGACAGCGGCACAACCAACATAAGTCTATAAAAAGATAAAAATTATTTATTTATTATCTTTATTTTGACAATTTATAAACGTAAATAAATAAACAATATAAATAATTGTCAACGATCGAAAGATAAACCTGGATGAAAAGACTTTCCTTTTGGACTCGCTACCAAGAGTGAACAAATGTCTTGTAAAATTATTATAATTATTCATATTTGTTAAGGCCCAACTTGCCTGCTGAAGGAGTTATGCAGCCTCAGTATTGGCATCAGCGTTTGCGTTTTCAGGGAGCAGCTTGCTGAAGAAGATAAAGTTTGGATGAAGCCAACCAGACAGTGAAGATGTGAACTAACACTTATGACTTGTGATGCCGTTAATTGCTGCACCTTCCCGATTTTTTCAAACAGCAGCGATGACAGCGGCACAACCAACATAAGTCTATAAAAAGATAAAAATTATTTATTTATTATCTTTATTTTGACAATTTATAAACGTAAATAAATAAAAAATTAAATAATTGTCAACGATCGAAAGATAAACCTGGATGAAAAGACTCTCCTTTTGGACTCGTTACCAAGACTGAACAAATGTCTTGTAAAATTATTATAATTATTTATATTTGTTAAGGCCCACCGTGCCTGCTGAAGGAGTTATGCAGCCTCAGTATTGGCGTCAGCGTTTGCGTTTTCAGGGAGCAGCTTGCTGAAGAGGATAAAGTTTGGATAAAGCCAACCAGACAGTGAACTAACACTTATGACTTGTGTAAAAATGCTACGAGTGATGCCTCTAATTGCCGAGCCCTGCCGAGTTTTTCAAACAGCAGCGATGACAGCGGCACAACCTACATAAGTCTATAAAAAGATAAAAATTATTTATTTATTATCTATATTTTGAAAACTTATAAACGTAAATAAATAAACAAATAAATAATTGTCAACGATCGAAAGATAAACCTGGATGAAAAGACTCTCCTTTTGGACTCGCTACCAAGAGTAAAAAATGTCTTGTAAAATTATTAAAATTATTCTTATTTGTTAAGGCCCAACTTGCCTGCTGAAGGAGTTATCCAGCCTCAGTATTGGCATCAGCGTTTGCGTTGTCAGGGAGCAGCTTGCTGAAGAAGATAAAGTTTGGATGAAGCCAACCAGACAGTGAAGATGTGAACTAACACTTATGACTTGTGATGCCGTTAATTGCTGCACCTTCCCGATTTTTTCAAACAGCAGCGATGACAGCGGCACAACCAACATAAGTCTATAAAAAGATAAAAATTATTTATTTATTATCTTTATTTTGACAATTTATAAACGTAAATAAATAAGCAATTAAATAATTGTCAACGATCGAAAGATAAACCTGGATGAAAAGACTTTCCTTTTGGACTCGCTACCAAGAGTGAACAAATGTCTTGTAAAATTATTATAATTATTCATATTTGTTAAGGCCCACCGTGCCTGCTGAAGGAGTTATGCAGCCTCAGTATTGGCGTCAGCGTTTGCGTTTTCAGGGAGCAGCTTGCTGAAGAGGATAAAGATTGGATAAAGCCAACCAGACAGTGAACTAACACTTATGAATTGTGTAAAAATGCTACGAGTGATGCCTCTAATTGCCGAGCACTGCCGAGTTTTTCAAACAGCAGCGATGACAGCGGCACAACCTACATAAATCTATAAAAAGTTAAAAATTATTTATATTTTATCTTTATTTTGACAATTTATAAACGTAAATAAATAAAAAAATAAATAATTGTCAACGATCGAAAGATAAACCTGGATGAAAAGACTCTCCTTTTGGACTCGCTACCAAGAGTAAAAAATGTCTTGTAAAATTATTAAAATTATTCTTATTTGTTAAGGCCCAACTTGCCTGCTGAAGGAGTTATGCAGCCTCAGTATTGGCATCAGCGTTTGCGTTTTCGCGGAGCAGCTTGCTGAAGAAGATAAAGTTTGGATGAAGCCAACCAGACAGTGAAGATGTGAACTAACACTTATGACTTGTGATGCCTCTAATTGCTGCGCCATCCCGATTTTTACAAATAGCAGCGATGACAGCGGCACAACCAACATAAGTCTATAAAAAGATACAAAGTATTTATATATTATCTTTATTTTGAAAACTTATAAACGTAAATAAATAAACAAATAAATAATTGTCAACGATCGAAAGATAAACCTGGATGAAAAGACTCTCCTTTTGGACTCGCTACCAAGAGTGAACAAATGTCTTGTAAAATTATTATAATTATGCAGCCTCAGTATTGGCATCAGCGTTTGCGTTTTCAGGGAGCAGCTTGCTGAAGAGGATAAAGTTTGGATGAAGCCAACCAGACAGTGAAGATGTGAACTAACACTTACGACTTGTGATGCCTCTAATTGCTGCGCCATCCCGATTTTTTACAAACAGCAGCGATGACAGCGGCACAACCAACATAAGTCTATAAAAAGATAAAAATTATTTATTTATTATCTTTATTTTGACAATTTATAAACGTAAATAAATAAGCAATTAAATAATTGTCAACGATCGAAAGATAAACCTGGATGAAAAGACTTTCCTTTTGGACTCGCTACCAAGAGTGAACAAATGTCTTGTAAAATTATTATAATTATTCATATTTGTTAAGGCCCAACTTGCCTGCTGAAGGAGTTATGCAGCCTCAGTATTGGCATCAGCGTTTGCGTTTTCAGGGAGCAGCTTGCTGAAGAGGATAAAGTTTGGATGAAGCCAACCAGACAGTGAAGATGTGAACTAACACTTATGACTTGTGATGCCTCTAATTGCTGCGCCATCCCGATTTTTTCAAACAGCAGCGATGACAGCGGCACAACCAACATAAGTCTATAAAAAGATAAAAATTATTTATTTATTATCTTTATTTTGACAATTTATAAACGTAAATAAATAAACAAATAAATAATTGTCAACGATCGAAAGATAAACCTGGATGAAAAGACTCTCCTTTTGGACTCGCTACCAAGAGTGAACAAATGTCTTGTAAAATTATTATAATTATTCATATTTGTTAAGGCCCAACTTGCCTGCTGAAGGAGTTATGCAGCCTCAGTATTGGCGTCAGCGTTTGCGTTTTCAGGGAGCAGCTTGCTGAAGAGGATAAAGTTTGGATAAAGCCAACCAGACAGTGAAGATGTGAACTAACACTTATGACTTGTGATGCCTCTAATTGCTGAGCACTCCCGATTTTTTCAAACAGCAGCGATGACAGCGGCACAACCAACATAAGTCTATAAAAAGATAAAAATTATTTATATATTATCTTTATTTTGACAATTTATAAACGTAAATAAATAAACAAATAAATAATTGTCAACGATCGAAAGATAAACCTGGATGAAAAGACTCTCCTTTTGGACTCGCTACCAAGAGTGAACAAATGTCTTGTAAAATTATTATAATTATTTATATTTGTTAAGGCCCACCTTGCCTGCTGAAGGAGTTATGCAGCCTCAGTATTGGCGTCAGCGTTTGCGTTTTCAGGGAGCAGCTTGCTGAAGAGGATAAAGTTTGGATGAAGCCAACCAGACAGTGAAGATGTGAACTAACACTTATGACTTGTGATGCCTCTAATTGCTGCGCCATCCCGATTTTTTCAAACAGCAGCGATGACAGCGGCACAACCAACATAAGTCTATAAAAAGATAAAAATTATTTATTTATTATCTTTATTTTGACAATTTATAAACGTAAATAAATAAACAATTAAATAATTGTCAACGATCGAAAGATAAACCTGGATGAAAAGACTTTCCTTTTGGACTCGCTACCAAGAGTGAACAAATGTCTTGTAAAATTATTATAATTATTCATATTTGTTAAGGCCCAACTTGCCTGCTGAAGGAGTTATGCAGCCTCAGTATTGGCATCAGCGTTTGCGTTTTCAGGGAGCAGCTTGCTGAAGAAGATAAAGTTTGGATGAAGCCAACCAGACAGTGAAGATGTGAACTAACACTTATGACTTGTGATGCCTCTAATTGCTGCGCCATCCCGATTTTTTCAAACAGCAGCGATGACAGCGGCACAACCAACATAAGTCTATAAAAAGATAAAAATTATTTATTTATTATCTTTATTTTGACAATTTATAAACGTAAATAAATAAACAAATAAATAATTGTCAACGATCGAAAGATAAACCTGGATGAAAAGACTCTCCTTTTGGACTCGTTACCAAGACTGAACAAATGTCTTGTAAAATTATTATAATTATTTATATTTGTTAAGGCCCACCGTGCCTGCTGAAGGAGTTATGCAGCCTCAGTATTGGCGTCAGCGTTTGCGTTTTCAGGGAGCAGCTTGCTGAAGAGGATAAAGTTTGGATGAAGCCAACCAGACAGTGAAGATGTGAACTAACACTTATGACTTGTGATGCCTCTAATTGCTGCGCCATCCCGATTTTTTCAAACAGCAGCGATGACAGCGGCACAACCAACATAAAGTCTATAAAAAGATAAAAATTATTTATTTATTATCTTTATTTTGACAATTTATAAACGTAAATAAATAAACAAATAAATAATTGTCAACGATCGAAAGATAAACCTGGATGAAAAGACTTTCCTTTTGGACTCGTTACCAAGACTGAACAAATGTCTTGTAAAATTATTATAATTATTTATATTTGTTAAGGCCCACCTTGCCTGCTGAAGGAGTTATGCAGCCTCAGTATTGGCGTCAGCGTTTGCGTTTTCAGGGAGCAGCTTGCTGAAGAGGATAAAGTTTGGATGAAGCCAACCAGACAGTGAAGATGTGAACTAACACTTATGACTTGTGATGCCTCTAATTGCTGCGCCATCCCGATTTTTTCAAACAGCAGCGATGACAGCGGCACAACCAACATAAATCTATAAAAAGATAAAAATTATTTATTTATTATCTTTATTTTGACAATTTATAAACGTAAATAAATAAAAAAATAAAAAATTGTCAACGATCGAAAAATAAACCTGGATGAAAAGACTCTCCTTTTGGACTCGCTACCAAGACTGAACAAATGTCTTGTAAAATTATAATAATTATTTATATTTGTTAAGGCCCACCGTGCCTGCTGAAGGAGTTATGCAGCCTCAGTATTGGCGTCAGCGTTTGCGTTTTCAGGGAGCAGCTTGCTGAAGAAGATAAAGTTTGGATGAAGCCAACCAGACAGTGAAGATGTGAACTAACTCTTATGACTTGTGATGCCGTTAATTGCTGCACCTTCCCGATTTTTTCAAACAGCAGCGATGACAGCGGCACAACCTACATAAATCTATAAAAAGATAAAAATTATTTATTTATTATCTTTATTTTGACAATTTATAAACGTAAATAAATAAGCAATTAAATAATTGTCAACGATCGAAAGATAAACCTGGATGAAAAGACTTTCCTTTTGGACTCGCTACCAAGAGTGAACAAATGTCTTGTAAAATTATTATAATTATTCATATTTGTTAAGGCCCAACTTGCCTGCTGTAGGAGTTATGCAGCCTCAGTATTGGCATCAGCGTTTGCGTTTTCAGGGAGCAGCTTGCTGAAGAAGATAAAGTTTGGATGAAGCCAACCAGACAGTGAAGATGTGAACTAACACTTATGACTTGTGATGCCGTTAATTGCTGCACCTTCCCGATTTTTTCAAACAGCAGCGATGACAGCGGCACAACCAACATAAGTCTATAAAAAGATAAAAATTATTTATTTATTATCTTTATTTTGACAATTTATAAACGTAAATAAATAAGACAATTAAATAATTGTCAACGATCGAAAGATAAACCTGGATGAAAAGACTTTCCTTTTGGACTCGTTACCAAGACTGAACAAATGTCTTGTAAAATTATTATAATTATTTATATTTGTTAAGGCCCACCGTGCCTGCTGAAGGAGTTATGCAGCCTCAGTATTGGCGTCAGCGTTTGCGTTTTCAGGGAGCAGCTTGCTGAAGAGGATAAAGTTTGGATAAAGCCAACCAGACAGTGAACTAACACTTATGACTTGTGTAAAAATGCTACGAGTGATGCCTCTAATTGCCGAGCACTGCCGAGTTTTTCAAACAGCAGCGATGACAGCGGCACAACCTACATAAATCTATAAAAAGATAAAAATTATTTATTTTTTATCTTTATTTTGACAATTTATAAACGTAAATAAATAAACAAATAAATAATTGTCAACGATCGAAAGATAAACCTGGATGAAAAGACTCTCCTTTTGGACTCGCTACCAAGAGTGAACAAATGTCTTGTAAAATTATTATAATTATTCATATTTGTTACGGCCCACCTTGCCTGCTGAAGGAGTTATGCAGCCTCAGTATTGGCGTCAGCGTTTGCGTTTTCAGGGAGCAGCTTGCTGAAGAGGATAAAGTTTGGATGAAGCCAACCAGACAGTGAAGATGTGAACTAACACTTATGACTTGTGATGCCTCTAATTGCTGCGCCATCCCGATTTTTTACAAACAGCAGCGATGACAGCGGCACAACCAACATAAGTCTATAAAAAGATAAAAATTATTTATTTATTATCTTTATTTTGACAATTTATAAACGTAAATAAATAAGCAATTAAATAATTGTCAACGATCGAAAGATAAACCTGGATGAAAAGACTTTCCTTTTGGACTCGCTACCAAGAGTGAACAAATGTCTTGTAAAATTATTATAATTATTCATATTTGTTAAGGCCCAACTTGCCTGCTGAAGGAGTTATGCAGCCTCAGTATTGGCATCAGCGTTTGCGTTTTCAGGGAGCAGCTTGCTGAAGAAGATAAAGTTTGGATGAAGCCAACCAGACAGTGAAGATGTGAACTAACACTTATGACTTGTGATGCCGTTAATTGCTGCACCTTCCCGATTTTTTCAAACAGCAGCGATGACAGCGGCACAACCAACATAAGTCTATAAAAAGATAAAAATTATTTATTTATTATCTTTATTTTGACAATTTATAAACGTAAATAAATAAGCAATTAAATAATTGTCAACGATCGAAAGATAAACCTGGATGAAAAGACTTTCCTTTTGGACTCGTTACCAAGACTGAACAAATGTCTTGTAAAATTATTATAATTATTTATATTTGTTAAGGCCCACCGTGCCTGCTGAAGGAGTTATGCAGCCTCAGTATTGGCGTCAGCGTTTGCGTTTTCAGGGAGCAGCTTGCTGAAGAGGATAAAGTTTGGATAAAGCCAACCAGACAGTGAACTAACACTTATGACTTGTGTAAAAATGCTACGAGTGATGCCTCTAATTGCCGAGCACTGCCGAGTTTTTCAAACAGCAGCGATGACAGCGGCACAACCTACATAAATCTATAAAAAGATAAAAATTATTTATTTATTATCTTTATTTTGACAATTTATAAACGTAAATAAATAAACAAATAAATAATTGTCAACGATCGAAAGATAAACCTGGATGAAAAGACTCTCCTTTTGGACTCGCTACCAAGAGTGAACAAATGTCTTGTAAAATTATTATAATTATTTATATTTGTTAAGGCCCACCTTGCCTGCTGAAGGAGTTATGCAGCCTCAGTATTGGCGTCAGCGTTTGCGTTTTCAGGGAGCAGCTTGCTGAAGAAGATAAAGTTTGGATGAAGCCAACCAGACAGTGAAGATGTGAACTAACACTTATGACTTGTGATGCCGTTAATTGCTGCACCTTCCCGATTTTTTCAAACAGCAGCGATGACAGCGGCACAACCAACATAAGTCTATAAAAAGATAAAAATTATTTATTTATTATCTTTATTTTGACAATTTATAAACGTAAATAAATAAGCAATTAAATAATTGTCAACGATCGAAAGATAAACCTGGATGAAAAGACTTTCCTTTTGGACTCGTTACCAAGACTGAACAAATGTCTTGTAAAATTATTATAATTATTCATATTTGTTAAGGCCCAACTTGCCTGCTGAAGGAGTTATGCAGCCTCAGTATTGGCGTCAGCGTTTGCGTTTTCAGGGAGCAGCTTGCTGAAGAAGATAAAGTTTGGATGAAGCCAACCAGACAGTGAAGTGTGAACTAACACTTATGACTTGTGATGCCTTCTAATTGCCGTGCACCATCCCGATTTTTTCAAACAGCAGCGATGACAGCGGCACAACCTACATAAATCTATAAAAAGATAAAAATTATTTATTTATTATCTTTATTTTGACAATTTATAAACGTAAATAAATAAGCAATTAAATAATTGTCAACGATCGAAAGATAAACCTGGATGAAAAGACTTTCCTTTTGGACTCGTTACCAAGACTGAACAAATGTCTTGTAAAATTATTATAATTATTTATATTTGTTAAGGCCCACCGTGCCTGCTGAAGGAGTTATGCAGCCTCAGTATTGGCGTCAGCGTTTGCGTTTTCAGGGAGCAGCTTGCTGAAGAGGATAAAGTTTGGATAAAGCCAACCAGACAAGAGTGAACTAACACTTATGACTTGTGTAAAAATGCTACGAGTGATGCCTCTAATTGCCGAGCACTGCCGATTTTTTCAAACAGCAGCGATGACAGCGGCACAACCTACATAAATCTATAAAAAGATAAAAATTATTTATTTTTTATCTTTATTTTGACAATTTATAAACGTAAATAAATAAACAATTAAATAATTGTCAACGATCGAAAGATAAACCTGGATGAAAAGACTCTCCTTTTGGACTCGCTACCAAGAGTGAACAAATGTCTTGTAAAATTATTATAATTATTTATATTTGTTAAGGCCCACCTTGCCTGCTGAAGGAGTTATGCAGCCTCAGTATTGGCGTCAGCGTTTGCGTTTTCAGGGAGCAGCTTGCTGAAGAAGATAAAGTTTGGATGAAGCCAACCAGACAGTGAAGATGTGAACTAACACTTATGACTTGTGATGCCTCTAATTGCTGCGCCATCCCGATTTTTTCAAACAGCAGCGATGACAGCGGCACAACCAACATAAGTCTATAAAAAGATAAAAATTATTTATTTATTATCTTTATTTTGACAATTTATAAACGTAAATAAATAAGCAATTAAATAATTGTCAACGATCGAAAGATAAACCTGGATGAAAAGACTTTCCTTTTGGACTCGCTACCAAGAGTGAACAAATGTCTTGTAAAATTATTATAATTATTCATATTTGTTAAGGCCCACCTTGCCTGCTGAAGGAGTTATGCAGCCTCAGTATTGGCGTCAGCGTTTGCGTTTTCAGGGAGCAGCTTGCTGAAGAGGATAAAGTTTGGATGAAGCCAACCAGACAGTGAAGATGTGAACTAACACTTATGACTTGTGATGCCTCTAATTGCTGCGCCATCCCGATTTTTTCAAACAGCAGCGATGACAGCGGCACAACCAACATAAGTCTATAAAAAGATAAAAATTATTTATTTATTATCTTTATTTTGACAATTTATAAACGTAAATAAATAAGCAAATAAATAATTGTCAACGATCGAAAGATAAACCTGGATGAAAAGACTTTCCTTTTGGACTCGCTACCAAGAGTGAACAAATGTCTTGTAAAATTATTATAATTATTCATATTTGTTAAGGCCCAACTTGCCTGCTGAAGGAGTTATGCAGCCTCAGTATTGGCATCAGCGTTTGCGTTTTCAGGGAGCAGCTTGCTGAAGAGGATAAAGTTTGGATGAAGCCAACCAGACAGTGAAGATGTGAACTAACACTTATGACTTGTGATGCCTCTAATTGCTGCGCCATCCCGATTTTTTCAAACAGCAGCGATGACAGCGGCACAACCAACATAAGTCTATAAAAAGATAAAAATTATTTATTTATTATCTTTATTTTGACAATTTATAAACGTAAATAAATAAGCAATTAAATAATTGTCAACGATCGAAAGATAAACCTGGATGAAAAGACTTTCCTTTTGGACTCGCTACCAAGAGTGAACAAATGTCTTGTAAAATTATTATAATTATTCATATTTGTTAAGGCCCAACTTGCCTGCTGAAGGAGTTATGCAGCCTCAGTATTGGCATCAGCGTTTGCGTTTTCAGGGAGCAGCTTGCTGAAGAGGATAAAGTTTGGATGAAGCCAACCAGACAGTGAAGATGTGAACTAACACTTATGACTTGTGATGCCTCTAATTGCTGCAGCCCTCCCGATTTTTTCAAACAGCAGCGATGACAGCGGCACAACCAACATAAGTCTATAAAAAGATAAAAATTATTTATTTATTATCTTTATTTTGACAATTTATAAACGTAAATAAATAAGCAATTAAATAATTGTCAACGATCGAAAGATAAACCTGGATGAAAAGACTTTCCTTTTGGACTCGCTACCAAGAGTGAACAAATGTCTTGTAAAATTATTATAATTATTCATATTTGTTAAGGCCCAACTTGCCTGCTGAAGGAGTTATGCAGCCTCAGTATTGGCGTCAGCGTTTGCGTTTTCAGGGAGCAGCTTGCTGAAGAAGATAAAGTTTGGATGAAGCCAACCAGACAGTGAAGATGTGAACTAACACTTATGACTTGTGATGCCTCTAATTGCTGCGCCATCCCGATTTTTTCAAACAGCAGCGATGACAGCGGCACAACCAACATAAGTCTATAAAAAGATAAAAATTATTTATTTATTATCTTTATTTTGACAATTTATAAACGTAAATAAATAAACAATTAAATAATTGTCAACGATCGAAAGATAAACCTGGATGAAAAGACTTTCCTTTTGGACTCGCTACCAAGAGTGAACAAATGTCTTGTAAAATTATTATAATTATTCATATTTGTTAAGGCCCAACTTGCCTGCTGAAGGAGTTATGCAGCCTCAGTATTGGCGTCAGCGTTTGCGTTTTCAGGGAGCAGCTTGCTGAAGAAGATAAAGTTTGGATGAAGCCAACCAGACAGTGAAGATGTGAACTTGTGATGCCTCTAATTGCTGCGCCATCCCGATTTTTTCAAACAGCAGCGATGACAGCGGCACAACCAACATAAGTCTATAAAAAGATAAAAATTATTTATTTATTATCTTTATTTTGACAATTTATAAACGTAAATAAATAAGCAATTAAATAATTGTCAACGATCGAAAGATAAACCTGGATGAAAAGACTTTCCTTTTGGACTCGTTACCAAGACTGAACAAATGTCTTGTAAAATTATTATAATTATTTATATTTGTTAAGGCCCACCGTGCCTGCTGAAGGAGTTATGCAGCCTCAGTATTGGCGTCAGCGTTTGCGTTTTCAGGGAGCAGCTTGCTGAAGAGGATAAAGTTTGGATAAAGCCAACCAGACAGTGAAGTGTAACACTTATGACTTGTGTAAAAATGCTACGTGTGATGCCTCTAATTGCTGCACCTTCCCGATTTTTTCAAACAGCAGCGATGACAGCGGCACAACCAACATAAGTCTATAAAAAGATAAAAATTATTTATTTATTATCTTTATTTTGACAATTTATAAACGTAAATAAATAAACAAATAAATAATTGTCAACGATCGAAAGATAAACCTGGATGAAAAGACTCTCCTTTTGGACTCGCTACCAAGACTGAACAAATGTCTTGTAAAATTATTATAATTATTCATATTTGTTAAGGCCCACCTTGCCTGCTGAAGGAGTTATGCAGCCTCAGTATTGGCGTCAGCGTTTGCGTTTTCAGGGAGCAGCTTGCTGAAGAAGATAAAGTTTGGATGAAGCCAACCAGACAGTGAAGATGTGAACTAACACTTATGACTTGTGATGCCGTTAATTGCTGCACCTTCCCGATTTTTTCAAACAGCAGCGATGACAGCGGCACAACCAACATAAATCTATAAAAAGATAAAAATTATTTATTTATTATCTTTATTTTGACAATTTATAAACGTAAATAAATAAGCAATTAAATAATTGTCAACGATCGAAAGATAAACCTGGATGAAAAGACTTTCCTTTTGGACTCGCTACCAAGAGTGAACAAATGTCTTGTAAAATTATTATAATTATTCATTTATTTTTAAGCCCATACTTGCCTGCTGAAGGAGTTATGCAGCCTCAGTATTGGCGTCAGCGTTTGCGTTTTCAGGGAGCAGCTTGCTGAAGAAGATAAAGTTTGGATGAAGCCAACCAGACAGTGAAGATGTGAACTAATCACTTATGACTTGTGATGCCTCTAATTGCTGCGCCTTCCCGATTTTTTCAAACAGCAGCGATGACAGCGGCACAACCAACATAAGTCTATAAATAGATAAAAATTATTTATTTATTATCTTTATTTTGACAATTTATAAACGTAAATAAATAAGCAATTAAATAATTGTCAACGATCGAAAGATAAACCTGGATGAAAAGACTTTCCTTTTGGACTCGTTACCAAGACTGAACAAATGTCTTGTAAAATTATTATAATTATTTATATTTGTTAAGGCCCACCGTGCCTGCTGAAGGAGTTATGCAGCCTCAGTATTGGCGTCAGCGTTTGCGTTTTCAGGGAGCAGCTTGCTGAAGAGGATAAAGATTGGATAAAGCCAACCAGACAGTGAACTAACACTTATGAATTGTGTAAAAATGCTACGAGTGATGCCTCTAATTGCCGAGCACTGCCGAGTTTTTCAAACAGCAGCGATGACAGCGGCACAACCTACATAAATCTATAAAAAGTTAAAAATTATTTATATTTTATCTTTATTTTGACAATTTATAAACGTAAATAAATAAAAAAATAAAAAATTGTCAACGATCGAAAAATAAACCTGGATGAAAAGACTCCTTTTGGACGCGCTACCAAGAGTGAACAAATGTCTTGTAAATTAAATTTAGTTATTCATATTTGTTACGGCCCACCTTGCCTGCGGAAGGAGTTATGCAGCCTCAGTATTGGCGTCAGCGTTTGCGTTTTCAGGGAGTAGCTTGCTGAAGAGGATAAAGTTTGGATAGAGCCAACCAGACAGTGAAGATGTGAACTAACACTTATGACTTGTGATGCCTCTAATTGCTGCGCCATCCCGATTTTTACAAACAGCAGCGATGACAGCGGCACAACCAACATAAGTCTATAAAAAGATAAAAATTATTTATTTATTATCTTTATTTTGACAATTTATAAACGTAAATAAATAAGCAATTAAATAATTGTCAACGATCGAAAGATAAACCTGGATGAAAAGACTCTCCTTTTGGACTCGCTACCAAGAGTGAACAAATGTCTTGTAAAATTATTATAATTATTCATATTTGTTAAGGCCCAACTTGCCTGCTGTAGGAGTTATGCAGCCTCAGTATTGGCATCAGCGTTTGCGTTTTCAGGGAGCAGCTTGCTGAAGAAGATAAAGTTTGGATGAAGCCAACCAGACAGTGAAGATGTGAACTAACACTTATGACTTGTGATGCCGTTAATTGCTGCGCCTTCCCGATTTTTTCAAACAGCAGCGATGACAGCGGCACAACCAACATAAGTCTATAAAAAGATAAAAATTATTTATTTATTATCTTTATTTTGACAATTTATAAACGTAAATAAATAAGCAATTAAATAATTGTCAACGATCGAAAGATAAACCTGGATGAAAAGACTTTCCTTTTGGACTCGCTACCAAGAGTGAACAAATGTCTTGTAAAATTATTATAATTATTCATATTTGTTAAGGCCCAACTTGCCTGCTGAAGGAGTTATGCAGCCTCAGTATTGGCGTCAGCGTTTGCGTTTTCAGGGAGCAGCTTGCTGAAGAAGATAAAGTTTGGATGAAGCCAACCAGACAGTGAAGATGTGAACTAACACTTATGACTTGTGATGCCTCTAATTGCTGCGCCATCCCGATTTTTTCAAACAGCAGCGATGACAGCGGCACAACCAACATAAGTCTATAAAAAGATAAAAATTATTTATTTATTATCTTTATTTTGACAATTTATAAACGTAAATAAATAAACAAATAAATAATTGTCAACGATCGAAAGATAAACCTGGATGAAAAGACTCTCCTTTTGGACTCGCTACCAAGAGTGAACAAATGTCTTGTAAAATTATTATAATTATTTATATTTGTTAAGGCCCACCTTGCCTGCTGAAGGAGTTATGCAGCCTCAGTATTGGCGTCAGCGTTTGCGTTTTCAGGGAGCAGCTTGCTGAAGAGGATAAAGTTTGGATGAAGCCAACCAGACAGTGAAGATGTGAACTAACACTTATGACTTGTGATGCCTCTAATTGCTGCGCCATCCCGATTTTTTCAAACAGCAGCGATGACAGCGGCACAACCAACATAAGTCTATAAAAAGATAAAAATTATTTATTTATTATCTTTATTTTGACAATTTATAAACGTAAATAAATAAGCAATTAAATAATTGTCAACGATCGAAAGATAAACCTGGATGAAAAGACTTTCCTTTTGGACTCGCTACCAAGAGTGAACAAATGTCTTGTAAAATTATTATAATTATTCATATTTGTTAAGGCCCAACTTGCCTGCTGTAGGAGTTATGCAGCCTCAGTATTGGCATCAGCGTTTGCGTTTTCAGGGAGCAGCTTGCTGAAGAAGATAAAGTTTGGATGAAGCCAACCAGACAGTGAAGATGTGAACTAACACTTATGACTTGTGATGCCGTTAATTGCTGCGCCATCCCGATTTTTACAAACAGCAGCGATGACAGCGGCACAACCAACATAAGTCTATAAAAAGATAAAAATTATTTATTTATTATCTTTATTTTGACAATTTATAAACGTAAATAAATAAGCAATTAAATAATTGTCAACGATCGAAAGATAAACCTGGATGAAAAGACTTTCCTTTTGGACTCGTTACCAAGACTGAACAAATGTCTTGTAAAATTATTATAATTATTTATATTTGTTAAGGCCCACCTTGCCTGCTGAAGGAGTTATGCAGCCTCAGTATTGGCGTCAGCGTTTGCGTTTTCAGGGAGCAGCTTGCTGAAGAAGATAAAGTTTGGATGAAGCCAACCAGACAGTGAAGATGTGAACTAACACTTATGACTTGTGATGCCGTGTCTAATTGCTGCGCCATCCCGATTTTTTCAAACAGCAGCGATGACAGCGGCACAACCAACATAAGTCTATAAAAAGATAAAAATTATTTATTTATTATCTTTATTTTGACAATTTATAAACGTAAATAAATAAGCAATTAAATAATTGTCAACGATCGAAAGATAAACCTGGATGAAAAGACTCTCCTTTTGGACTCGCTACCAAGAGTGAACAAATGTCTTGTAAAATTATTATAATTATTCATATTTGTTAAGGCCCACCTTGCCTGCTGAAGGAGTTATGCAGCCTCAGTATTGGCGTCAGCGTTTGCGTTTTCAGGGAGCAGCTTGCTGAAGAAGATAAAGTTTGGATGAAGCCAACCAGACAGTGAAGATGTGAACTAACACTTATGACTTGTGATGCCTCTAATTGCTGCGCCATCCCGATTTTTTCAAACAGCAGCGATGACAGCGGCACAACCAACATAAGTCTATAAAAAGATAAAAATTATTTATTTATTATCTTTATTTTGACAATTTATAAACGTAAATAAATAAGCAATATAAATAATTGTCAACGATCGAAAGATAAACCTGGATGAAAAGACTCTCCTTTTGGACTCGTATCCAAGACTGAACAAATGTCTTGTAAAATTATTATAATTATTTATATTTGTTAAGGCCCACCGTGCCTGCTGAAGGAGTTATGCAGCCTCAGTATTGGCGTCAGCGTTTGCGTTTTCAGGGAGCAGCTTGCTGAAGAAGATAAAGTTTGGATGAAGCCAACCAGACAGTGAAGATGTGAACTAACACTTATGACTTGTGATGCCTCTAATTGCTGCGCCATCCCGATTTTTACAAACAGCAGCGATGACAGCGGCACAACCTACATAAATCTATAAAAAGATAAAAATTATTTATTTATTATCTTTATTTTGACAATTTATAAACGTAAATAAATAAGCAATTAAATAATTGTCAACGATCGAAAGATAAACCTGGATGAAAAGACTTTCCTTTTGGACTCGCTACCAAGAGTGAACAAATGTCTTGTAAAATTATTATAATTATTCATATTTGTTAAGGCCCAACTTGCCTGCTGTAGGAGTTATGCAGCCTCAGTATTGGCATCAGCGTTTGCGTTTTCAGGGAGCAGCTTGCTGAAGAAGATAAAGTTTGGATGAAGCCAACCAGACAGTGAAGATGTGAACTAACACTTATGACTTGTGATGCCGTTAATTGCTGCACCTTCCCGATTTTTTCAAACAGCAGCGATGACAGCGGCACAACCAACATAAGTCTATAAAAAGATAAAAATTATTTATTTATTATCTTTATTTTGACAATTTATAAACGTAAATAAATAAGAATTAAATAATTGTCAACGATCGAAAGATAAACCTGGATGAAAAGACTTTCCTTTTGGACTCGTTACCAAGACTGAACAAATGTCTTGTAAAATTATTATAATTATTTATATTTGTTAAGGCCCACCGTGCCTGCTGAAGGAGTTATGCAGCCTCAGTATTGGCGTCAGCGTTTGCGTTTTCAGGGAGCAGCTTGCTGAAGAGGATAAAGTTTGGATAAAGCCAACCAGACAGTGAACTAACACTTATGACTTGTGTAAAAATGCTACGAGTGATGCCTCTAATTGCCGAGCACTGCCGAGTTTTTCAAACAGCAGCGATGACAGCGGCACAACCTACATAAATCTATAAAAAGTTAAAAATTATTTATATTTTATCTTTATTTTGACAATTTATAAACGTAAATAAATAAAAAAATAAATAATTGTCAACGATCGAAAGATAAACCTGGATGAAAAGACTCTCCTTTTGGACTCGCTACCAAGAGTGAACAAATGTCTTGTAAAATTATTATAATTATTTATATTTGTTAAGGCCCACCTTGCCTGCTGAAGGAGTTATGCAGCCTCAGTATTGGCGTCAGCGTTTGCGTTTTCAGGGAGCAGCTTGCTGAAGAAGATAAAGTTTGGATGAAGCCAACCAGACAGTGAAGATGTGAACTAACACTTATGACTTGTGATGCCTCTAATTGCTGCGCCATCCCGATTTTTACAAACAGCAGCGATGACAGCGGCACAACCAACATAAGTCTATAAAAAGATAAAAATTATTTATTTATTATCTTTATTTTGACAATTTATAAACGTAAATAAATAAGCAATTAAATAATTGTCAACGATCGAAAGATAAACCTGGATGAAAAGACTCTCCTTTTGGACTCGCTACCAAGAGTGAACAAATGTCTTGTAAAATTATTATAATTATTTATATTTGTTAAGGCCCAACTTGCCTGCTGAAGGAGTTATGCAGCCTCAGTATTGGCGTCAGCGTTTGCGTTTTCAGGGAGCAGCTTGCTGAAGAGGATAAAGTTTGGATGAAGCCAACCAGACAGTGAAGATGTGAACTAACACTTATGACTTGTGATGCCTCTAATTGCTGCGCCATCCCGATTTTTTCAAACAGCAGCGATGACAGCGGCACAACCAACATAAGTCTATAAAAAGATAAAAATTATTTATTTATTATCTTTATTTTGACAATTTATAAACGTAAATAAATAAGCAATTAAATAATTGTCAACGATCGAAAGATAAACCTGGATGAAAAGACTCTCCTTTTGGACTCGTTACCAAGAGTGAACAAATGTCTTGTAAAATTATTATAATTATTCATATTTGTTAAGGCCCAACTTGCCTGCTGAAGGAGTTATGCAGCCTCAGTATTGGCGTCAGCGTTTGCGTTTTCAGGGAGCAGCTTGCTGAAGAGGATAAAGTTTGGATGAAGCCAACCAGACAGTGAAGATGTGAACTAACACTTATGACTTGTGATGCCTCTAATTGCTGCGCCATCCCGATTTTTTCAAACAGCAGCGATGACAGCGGCACAACCAACATAAGTCTATAAAAAGATAAAAATTATTTATTTATTATCTTTATTTTGACAATTTATAAACGTAAATAAATAAACAAATAAATAATTGTCAACGATCGAAAGATAAACCTGGATGAAAAGACTCTTCCTTTTGGACTCGCTACCAAGAGTGAACAAATGTCTTGTAAAATTATTATAATTATTTATATTTGTTAAGGCCCACCTTGCCTGCTGAAGGAGTTATGCAGCCTCAGTATTGGCGTCAGCGTTTGCGTTTTCAGGGAGCAGCTTGCTGAAGAGGATAAAGTTTGGATAAAGCCAACCAGACAGTGAAGATGTGAACTAACACTTATGACTTTAAAATGGTGATGCCTCTAATTGCTGCGCCATCCCGATTTTTTCAAACAGCAGCGATGACAGCGGCACAACCAACATAAGTCTATAAAAAGATAAAAATTATTTATTTATTATCTTTATTTTGACAATTTATAAACGTAAATAAATAAGCAAATAAATAATTGTCAACGATCGAAAGATAAACCTGGATGAAAAGACTTTCCTTTTGGACTCGCTACCAAGAGTGAACAAATGTCTTGTAAAATTATTATAATTATTCATATTTGTTAAGGCCCAACTTGCCTGCTGAAGGAGTTATGCAGCCTCAGTATTGGCGTCAGCGTTTGCGTTTTCAGGGAGCAGCTTGCTGAAGAAGATAAAGTTTGGATGAAGCCAACCAGACAGTGAAGATGTGAACTAACACTTATGACTTGTGATGCCTCTAATTGCTGCGCCATCCCGATTTTTTACAAACAGCAGCGATGACAGCGGCACAACCAACATAAGTCTATAAAAAGATAAAAATTATTTATTTATTATCTTTATTTTGACAATTTATAAACGTAAATAAATAAGCAATTAAATAATTGTCAACGATCGAAAGATAAACCTGGATGAAAAGACTTTCCTTTTGGACTCGCTACCAAGAGTGAACAAATGTCTTGTAAAATTATTATAATTATTTATATTTGTTAAGGCCCAACTTGCCTGCTGAAGGAGTTATGCAGCCTCAGTATTGGCGTCAGCGTTTGCGTTTTCAGGGAGCAGCTTGCTGAAGAAGATAAAGTTTGGATGAAGCCAACCAGACAGTGAAGATGTGAACTAACACTTATGACTTGTGATGCCTCTAATTGCTGCGCCATCCCGATTTTTTCAAACAGCAGCGATGACAGCGGCACAACCAACATAAGTCTATAAAAAGATAAAAATTATTTATTTATTATCTTTATTTTGACAATTTATAAACGTAAATAAATAAGACAATTAAATAATTGTCAACGATCGAAAGATAAACCTGGATGAAAAGACTCTCCTTTTGGACTCGCTACCAAGACTGAACAAATGTCTTGTAAAATTATTATAATTATTTATATTTGTTAAGGCCCACCTTGCCTGCTGAAGGAGTTATGCAGCCTCAGTATTGGCGTCAGCGTTTGCGTTTTCAGGGAGCAGCTTGCTGAAGAAGATAAAGTTTGGATGAAGCCAACCAGACAGTGAAGATGTGAACTAACACTTATGACTTGTGATGCCTCTAATTGCTGCGCCATCCCGATTTTTTCAAACAGCAGCGATGACAGCGGCACAACCAACATAAGTCTATAAAAAGATAAAAATTATTTATTTATTATCTTTATTTTGACAATTTATAAACGTAAATAAATAAGCAAATAAATAATTGTCAACGATCGAAAGATAAACCTGGATGAAAAGACTTTCCTTTTGGACTCGTTACCAAGACTGAACAAATGTCTTGTAAAATTATTATAATTATTTATATTTGTTAAGGCCCACCTTGCCTGCTGAAGGAGTTATGCAGCCTCAGTATTGGCGTCAGCGTTTGCGTTTTCAGGGAGCAGCTTGCTGAAGAGGATAAAGTTTGGATAAAGCCAACCAGACAGTGAAGACTTATGAATTGTGTAAAAATGCTACGAGTGATGCCTCTAATTGCTGAGCCATCCCGAGTTTTTCAAACAGCAGCGATGACAGCGGCACAACCAACATAAATCTATAAAAAGATAAAAATTATTTATTTATTATCTTTATTTTGACAATTTATAAACGTAAATAAATAAACAAATAAATAATTGTCAACGATCGAAAGATAAACCTGGATGAAAAGACTTTCCTTTTGGACTCGCTACCAAGAGTGAACAAATGTCTTGTAAAATTATTATAATTATTCATATTTGTTACGGCCCAACTTGCCTGCTGAAGGAGTTATGCAGCCTCAGTATTGGCGGCAGCGTTTGCCTTTTCGGGGAGCAGCTTGCTGAAGAAGATAAAGTTTGGATAGAGCCAACCAGACAGTGAAGATGTGAACTAACACTTATGACTTGTGATGCCTCTAATTGCTGCGCCATCCCGATTTTTACAAACAGCAGCGATGGCAGCGGCACAACCAACATAAGTCTATAAAAAGATAAAAATTATTTATTTATTATCTTTATTTTGACAATTTATAAACGTAAATAAATAAGCAATTAAATAATTGTCAACGATCGAAAGATAAACCTGGATGAAAAGACTTTCCTTTTGGACTCGCTACCAAGACTGAACAAATGTCTTGTAAAATTATTATAATTATTTATATTTGTTAAGGCCCACCGTGCCTGCTGAAGGAGTTATGCAGCCTCAGTATTGGCGTCAGCGTTTGCGTTTTCAGGGAGCAGCTTGCTGAAGAAGATAAAGTTTGGATGAAGCCAACCAGACAGTGAAGATGTGAACTAACGCTTATGACTTGTGATGCCGTTAATTGCTGCGCCTTCCCGATTTTTTCAAACAGCTGCGATGGCAGCGGCACAACCAACATAAGTCTATAAAAAGATAAAAATTATTTATTTATTATCTTTATTTTGACAATTTATAAACGTAAATAAATAAGCAATTAAATAATTGTCAACGATCGAAAGATAAACCTGGATGAAAAGACTCTCCTTTTGGACTCGCTACCAAGACTGAACAAATGTCTTGTAAAATTATTATAATTATTTATATTTGTTAAGGCCCAACTTGCCTGCTGAAGGAGTTATGCAGCCTCAGTATTGGCGTCAGCGTTTGCGTTTTCAGGGAGCAGCTTGCTGAAGAGGATAAAGTTTGGATGAAGCCAACCAGACAGTGAAGATGTGAACTAACACTTATGACTTGTGTAAAAATGACGAGTGATGCCTCTAATTGCTGCGCCATCCCGATTTTTCAAACAGCAGCGATGACAGCGGCACAACCAACATAAATCTATAAAAAGATAAAAATTATTTATTTTTTATCTTTATTTTGACAATTTATAAACGTAAATAAATAAACAAATAAATAATTGTCAACGATCGAAAGATAAACCTGGATGAAAAGACTCTCCTTTTGGACTCGCTACCAAGAGTGAACAAATGTCTTGTAAAATTATTATAATTATTTATATTTGTTAAGGCCCAACTTGCCTGCTGAAGGAGTTATGCAGCCTCAGTATTGGCGTCAGCGTTTGCGTTTTCAGGGAGCAGCTTGCTGAAGAAGATAAAGTTTGGATGAAGCCAACCAGACAGTGAAGATGTGAACTAACACTTATGACTTGTGATGCCTCTAATTGCTGCGCCATCCCGATTTTTTACAAACAGCAGCGATGACAGCGGCACAACCAACATAAGTCTATAAAAAGATAAAAATTATTTATTTATTATCTTTATTTTGACAATTTATAAACGTAAATAAATAAACAAATAAATAATTGTCAACGATCGAAAGATAAACCTGGATGAAAAGACTCTCCTTTTGGACTCGCTACCAAGAGTGAACAAATGTCTTGTAAAATTATTATAATTATTTATATTTGTTACGGCCCACCTTGCCTGCTGAAGGAGTTATGCAGCCTCAGTATTGGCGTCAGCGTTTGCGTTTTCAGGGAGCAGCTTGCTGAAGAGGATAAAGTTTGGATGAAGCCAACCAGACAGTGAAGATGTGAACTAACACTTATGACTTGTGATGCCTCTAATTGCTGCGCCATCCCGATTTTTTCAAACAGCAGCGATGACAGCGGCACAACCAACATAAGTCTATAAAAAGATAAAAATTATTTATTTATTATCTTTATTTTGACAATTTATAAACGTAAATAAATAAGCAATTAAATAATTGTCAACGATCGAAAGATAAACCTGGATGAAAAGACTTTCCTTTTGGACTCGCTACCAAGACTGAACAAATGTCTTGTAAAATTATTATAATTATTTATATTTGTTAAGGCCCACCTTGCCTGCTGAAGGAGTTATGCAGCCTCAGTATTGGCGTCAGCGTTTGCGTTTTCAGGGAGCAGCTTGCTGAAGAAGATAAAGTTTGGATGAAGCCAACCAGACAGTGAAGATGTGAACTAACACTTATGACTTGTGATGCCTCTAATTGCTGCGCCATCCCGATTTTTTCAAACAGCAGCGATGACAGCGGCACAACCAACATAAGTCTATAAAAAGATAAAAATTATTTATTTATTATCTTTATTTTGACAATTTATAAACGTAAATAAATAAGCAAATAAATAATTGTCAACGATCGAAAGATAAACCTGGATGAAAAGACTTTCCTTTTGGACTCGCTACCAAGAGTGAACAAATGTCTTGTAAAATTATTATAATTATTCATATTTGTTAAGGCCCAACTTGCCTGCTGAAGGAGTTATGCAGCCTCAGTATTGGCATCAGCGTTTGCGTTTTCAGGGAGCAGCTTGCTGAAGAAGATAAAGTTTGGATGAAGCCAACCAGACAGTGAAGATGTGAACTAACACTTATGACTTGTGATGCCGTCTAATTGCTGCGCCATCCCGATTTTTCAAACAGCAGCGATGACAGCGGCACAACCAACATAAGTCTATAAAAAGATAAAAATTATTTATTTATTATCTTTATTTTGACAATTTATAAACGTAAATAAATAAGCAATTAAATAATTGTCAACGATCGAAAGATAAACCTGGATGAAAAGACTCCCCTTTTGGACTCGTTACCAAGACTGAACAAATGTCTTGTAAAATTATTATAATTATTTATATTTGTTAAGGCCCACCTTGCCTGCTGAAGGAGTTATGCAGCCTCAGTATTGGCGTCAGCGTTTGCGTTTTCAGGGAGCAGCTTGCTGAAGAGGATAAAGTTTGGATAAAGCCAACCAGACAGTGAAGATGTGAACTAACACTTATGACTTTGTGATGCCTCTAATTGCTGCGCCATCCCGATTTTTTCAAACAGCAGCGATGACAGCGGCACAACCAACATAAATCTATAAAAAGATAAAAATTATTTATATATTATCTTTATTTTGACAATTTATAAACGTAAATAAATAAACAAATAAATAATTGTCAACGATCGAAAGATAAACCTGGATGAAAAGACTCTCCTTTTGGACTCGCTACCAAGACTGAACAAATGTCTTGTAAAATTATTATAATTATTTATATTTGTTACGGCCCACCTTGCCTGCTGAAGGAGTTATGCAGCCTCAGTATTGGCGTCAGCGTTTGCGTTTTCAGGGAGCAGCTTGCTGAAGAAGATAAAGTTTGGATGAAGCCAACCAGACAGTGAAGATGTGAACTAACACTTATGACTTGTGATGCCGTTAATTGCTGCACCTTCCCGATTTTTTCAAACAGCAGCGATGACAGCGGCACAACCAACATAAATCTATAAAAAGATAAAAATTATTTATTTATTATCTTTATTTTGACAATTTATAAACGTAAATAAATAAGCAAATAAATAATTGTCAACGATCGAAAGATAAACCTGGATGAAAAGACTCTCCTTTTGGACTCGCTACCAAGAGTGAACAAATGTCTTGTAAAATTATTATAATTATTCATATTTGTTAAGGCCCAACTTGCCTGCTGAAGGAGTTATGCAGCCTCAGTATTGGCGTCAGCGTTTGCGTTTTCAGGGAGCAGCTTGCTGAAGAAGGATAAAGTTTGGATGAAGCCAACCAGACAGTGAAGATGTGAACTAACACTTATGACTTGTGATGCCTCTAATTGCTGCGCCTTCCCGATTTTTTCAAACAGCAGCGATGACAGCGGCACAACCAACATAAGTCTATAAAAAGATAAAAATTATTTATATATTATCTTTATTTTGACAATTTATAAACGTAAATAAATAAGCAATTAAATAATTGTCAACGATCGAAAGATAAACCTGGATGAAAAGACTTTCCTTTTGGACTCGCTACCAAGACTGAACAAATGTCTTGTAAAATTATTATAATTATTTATATTTGTTAAGGCCCAACTTGCCTGCTGAAGGAGTTATGCAGCCTCAGTATTGGCGTCAGCGTTTGCGTTTTCAGGGGAGCAGCTTGCTGAAGAGGATAAAGTTTGGATGAAGCCAACCAGACAGTGTAAGACTTGTGAACTGTGTAAAATTATGCTACTAGTGATGCCTCTAATTGCTGAGCACTGCCGATTTTTTCAAACAGCAGCGATGACAGCGGCACAACCAACATAAATCTATAAAAAGATAAAAATTATTTATATTTTATCTTTATTTTGACAATTTATAAACGTAAATAAATAAAAAAATAAAAAATTGTCAACGATCGAAAAATAAACCTGGATGAAAAGACTCCTTTTGGACGCGCTACCAAGAGTGAACAAATGTCTTGTAAATTAAATTTAGTTATTCATATTTGTTACGGCCCAACTTGCCTGCTGAAGGAGTTATGCAGCCTCAGTATTGGCGTCAGCGTTTGCGTTTTCAGGGAGCAGCTTGCTGAAGAGGATAAAGTTTGGATGAAGCCAACCAGACAGTGAAGATGTGAACTAACACTTATGACTTGTGATGCCTCTAATTGCTGCGCCATCCCGATTTTTTCAAACAGCAGCGATGACAGCGGCACAACCAACATAAGTCTATAAATAGATAAAAATTATTTATTTATTATCTTTATTTTGACAATTTATAAACGTAAATAAATAAGCAATTAAATAATTGTCAACGATCGAAAGATAAACCTGGATGAAAAGACTTTCCTTTTGGACTCGTTACCAAGACTGAACAAATGTCTTGTAAAATTATTATAATTATTTATATTTGTTAAGGCCCACCTTGCCTGCTGAAGGAGTTATGCAGCCTCAGTATTGGCGTCAGCGTTTGCGTTTTCAGGGAGCAGCTTGCTGAAGAGGATAAAGTTTGGATGAAGCCAACCAGACAGTGAAGATGTGAACTAACACTTATGACTTGTGATGCCTCTAATTGCTGCGCCATCCCGATTTTTTCAAACAGCAGCGATGACAGCGGCACAACCAACATAAATCTATAAAAAGATAAAAATTATTTATTTATTATCTTTATTTTGACAATTTATAAACGTAAATAAATAAACAATTAAATAATTGTCAACGATCGAAAGATAAACCTGGATGAAAAGACTTTCCTTTTGGACTCGCTACCAAGACTGAACAAATGTCTTGTAAAATTATTATAATTATTTATATTTGTTAAGGCCCAACTTGCCTGCTGAAGGAGTTATGCAGCCTCAGTATTGGCGTCAGCGTTTGCGTTTTCAGGGAGCAGCTTGCTGAAGAGGATAAAGTTTGGATAAAGCCAACCAGACAGTGAAGATGTGAACTAACACTTATGACTTGTGATGCCTCTAATTGCTGCGCCATCCCGATTTTTTCAAACAGCAGCGATGACAGCGGCACAACCAACATAAGTCTATAAAAAGATAAAAATTATTTATTTATTATCTTTATTTTGACAATTTATAAACGTAAATAAATAAGCAAATAAATAATTGTCAACGATCGAAAGATAAACCTGGATGAAAAGACTCTCCTTTTGGACTCGCTACCAAGAGTGAACAAATGTCTTGTAAAATTATTATAATTATTTATATTTGTTACGGCCCACCTTGCCTGCTGAAGGAGTTATGCAGCCTCAGTATTGGCGTCAGCGTTTGCGTTTTCAGGGAGCAGCTTGCTGAAGAGGATAAAGTTTGGATGAAGCCAACCAGACAGTGAAGATGTGAACTAACACTTATGACTTGTGATGCCTCTAATTGCTGCGCCATCCCGATTTTTTCAAACAGCAGCGATGACAGCGGCACAACCAACATAAGTCTATAAATAGATAAAAATTATTTATATTTTATCTTTATTTTGACAATTTATAAACGTAAATAAATAAACAAATAAATAATTGTCAACGATCGAAAGATAAACCTGGATGAAAAGATCTCCTTTTGGACTCGTTACCAAGACTGAACAAATGTCTTGTAAAATTATTATAATTATTTATATTTGTTAAGGCCCACCGTGCCTGCTGAAGGAGTTATGCAGCCTCAGTATTGGCGTCAGCGTTTGCGTTTTCAGGGAGTAGCTTGCTGAAGAGGATAAAGTTTGGATAGAGCCAACCAGACAGTGAAGATGTGAACTAACACTTATGACTTGTGATGCCTCTAATTGCTGCGCCATCCCGATTTTTACAAACAGCAGCGATGACAGCGGCACAACCAACATAAGTCTATAAAAAGATAAAAATTATTTATATTATTATCTTTATTTTGACAATTTATAAACGTAAATAAATAAAGCAATTAAATAATTGTCAACGATCGAAAGATAAACCTGGATGAAAAGACTCTCCTTTTGGACTCGTTACCAAGAGTGAACAAATGTCTTGTAAAATTATTATAATTATTTATATTTGTTAAGGCCCAACTTGCCTGCTGAAGGAGTTATGCAGCCTCAGTATTGGCGTCAGCGTTTGCGTTTTCAGGGAGTAGCTTGCTGAAGAAGATAAAGTTTGGATGAAGCCAACCAGACAGTGAAGATGTGAACTTGTGATGCCTCTAATTGCTGCGCCATCCCGATTTTTTCAAACAGCTGCGATGACAGCGGCACAACCAACATAAGTCTATAAAAAGATAAAAATTAATTATTTATTATCTTTATTTTGACAATTTATAAACGTAAATAAATAAGCAATTAAATAATTGTCAACGATCGAAAGATAAACCTGGATGAAAAGACTTTCCTTTTGGACTCGTTACCAAGACTGAACAAATGTCTTGTAAAATTATTATAATTATTTATATTTGTTAAGGCCCACCGTGCCTGCTGAAGGAGTTATGCAGCCTCAGTATTGGCGTCAGCGTTTGCGTTTTCAGGGAGCAGCTTGCTGAAGAGGATAAAGTTTGGATAAAGCCAACCAGACAGTGAAGATGTGAACTAACACTTATGACTTGTGTAAAAATGCTACAGTGTGCCTCTAATTGCCGAGCACTGCCGAGTTTTTCAAACAGCAGCGATGACAGCGGCACAACCTACATAAATCTATAA